>VZSR01003022.1:1525942-1640999 GCA_013398615.1 Brachypodius melanocephalos
CAGCCAGGCTCTTGCTTCCCTCCTGCCCAAAGCTGCATTGCCCCATCCCTGCAGAGCTCTGCTCCAGGTGGATGAGAGATGGAGATCACCGTGTTCACGGTGGCACCTTGGTGTGTCCTGAGGGGCTGAAAGCCTGGGAGCTGTCCTGGCTGCACTCTGAACTGAATCAGGCTGCAGCCTGCGACCTTGGAGCAGAGAGCTCTGGACATTGGAGGCAGATGTTGAGGATGCAGGCGCAGGAATGGCGGGGATGTGGCATCCCAGTGGAGCAGCCGTGTCCCCGGTGTGCACAAAGAGATGTGTGATGTGTTTTGGCCAAGGTAGGAGCAAGTGGTATGAAAGGACCAGCCAGGCTTTGGAGGGGCTGTTCTGTGCACAGCCAGGCCAGGGTGATCTCCACCCCTTGCATGACCCTGGAGCAGGGGGAGCCGGGCAGGGACACTCAGTGACCGCTCACGGGGCAGAGCTGAGCGAGCCCTCGCTGGGCTGAGGCTCTGTGTGAGTGCCTGCCTGCCCCTCTGCCATCCTCCCCTCCATCCTTCTGCCCATCCCTCCTCCATCCCCAGCAGTGTTCCCCTCCTCCCCGAGTTTATCCAGCGTCACTGCTCCCTCAGCCCAGAGCAAGGCTAGCGGAGAACAGCTGTGAATCACCGAGCCTGGAGGAGCCCGTTCTCCCGAAGCCGGCAGAGAAGGAAGCTCTCCCGCAGTGATGCTCCCGTTTGGAATCACCAGCATTTCTCCTACGAGTCTCTGTGCAATATTCTTCCTCAGGCTCTAGCAAGAAGGAGCCTTTGCTTCACTTCTTGGCTTCCACCAAAGAACTTGCTGCAGACTGTGCGATGGGCGCGTCCGTCCGTCGCAACTCTGGGTTTTAGCCAAAGTAAATATTGTTGCTGACAAAGATTGTTAAACTATTTACAGACTGAGTGTATTTAATATTTGTGTTACTGGAAGGACAGCACACGGAGATGAAGCTGCTGGGAGGAGGTCCAGCCTGGCTGTGGCTCCCGTGGCGTTTCCCCAGGGATGCTGGAGCTGTGGGAGGCAGCTCTGCAGCCCGGGCGGTGTCCCCAGTCCCTGGTGTTGTTGCATGCTGTATAAAAGCACGTGGCAGTAGCTTTCAAGTCACTATTTAAAGCACCACTTTTCTATTGTACAAATGTCACAGGGCACTGCTAGGATAGACAATCACAGGTTGCATTTTTTTTTTTTTTAAAAAAAAAGAATTTCTTTTTCTAAGTGAGAGATTTTTTTGAAGCCAGTCTGTGGAGGATATTCAGTGCACTTGAAGCAGAGTAGTGTTAGCTGCTCCACTGCAGCCTTGTACAGAGCTTTCCAGGCAACTTTTTCCTCTCAGCAAATGTATTTCCTTATTTAAAGGGATGCTGTCAGCTTCAAACCTGTAAGCAAGCACATTTCCTTACCTATGTTACCAGCAACACCTTCATTATTAAAACCCTTGTCTTGCCACTCTGTCTGCTCATGGTTTGCTGTTTGACTTCACCACTGGGACAACCCCAGCTCTCCCACCTGGTACCAGCTCCATGCCCTGGGACAGCTCCAGTCCTTCAAGGTCAGGTGAATTTCTCCTGGAACATTTCCAAACACACCAGCCAGAGTCTCCTGTCTTTTTCTTCTGTTGCCTCTGCCTTTGCTTTGTTTTCCTGCAGCCCCCACTCCTCGGGTCCCCCTTGAAAGGCAGAGCTGACCCCCTGCCCAAGCCCCTCGGTGTTTCTGTCAGCACTGGGCTGGTGGCCACAGGGTGCTGGGTATAGGCAGAGCTCTGCCACAGCCAAACCTCCCACTGCCCACTGGCACAGCAGGCTGGGACCTCTCCCTGGGGGACCTTGGATCCTCCACAGCAGCCCCCAGTGTCTGTTTCCAGATTTGTCTCATCTTTCCTTTGATTAGAAAAGATTCCTGGGTATTCATCAACCTCTGTGCAAGGAGAGGCTGCCCAGGTGGGCTAAAGGTGAAATGGTCCTGAGACATGGCTCAAGGGAATCTGAAAAGATGTAGATGAACAAATAACAAGCTCCTATGGACATATTTTAATGTCTAACCCCCACCCTTCAGCCAGGCGTGCTGTGATAAAACAGCCTGGGCTGAGCCAGGTCATGGTTACTCAGAAAATGAGGAGACAAGCCTCAGGCTGGGATTATTTCAGGAATATCAATGGACTGGAGCACTCCCCTGCCCCATCTGCCTGCTGAGAGCCTGCCTGTCTCCTCAGGGGAGGCTGAGTTTCCTTTCCCTGCTGTGAAAGGCAAAGAGTAGAGTGAACCTCAGCTCTGAAGGACAGGAAGGATTCCTGCCAGGTGCCAAAGTTTGGAGCAGAGCACCTGGGGAGGCTGAGTCCAAAGCAGGGTCCTGCCATGGGCAGAGAGAGGGATCAGAGGGTCCCTGAGTCTTCTCCCAAAGGACACCAGCAGCAGATTTTCTGCTGTGTGGAGAAAAGCTCAGCCCAGCTCTGTCCCACTCTCACTCAGTCTTCCTGCCTGAAAAAGCAGAGGTAGTACAAAACAAAAAAATGTTCAGAGTCAAATTAACACTTTTCATGCCTTTAGCAAGTTTTTTTTTTAAATGTGAGCTGCCTGTCTCAGTTCACCATCCAGTGCCTGCCCCACCACAGTCCCTGGGACATCCACAGCATCTACCACCATCTCTGAGGTCAGCACAGACCATGGGATTTATGCCAAGACAAAAGCTTTGTGCACCCTCCAGAGCAGCCCACAGCCTGCCCCACTGTTGTCTTGAACAGAAAGTGTCGTGTGTCTCCAGGAGAGGGAGTTTGTGCTTCATCTCCTTCTCCAAGCACTTGCACAGCTGTAAATATAAAGGCAAAATACGGCAGCTGTTTCCTTTCCTTGTTCCTCAGAGCAGTCATTCCATTGCTCCCTGGGCCCCTTACCATGCTCAAAGCAATGGCCACCTGGGATTTGTGTCAGGAGTGGAAGGGAAAATGGAGCTGTGTCAAAAAGCAGCAGCTCTGTGTTAACAGAATCATGGAATGACTGAGATTAGAAAAGCCCTCCCAGACCACTGAGTCCAACCTGACTTGGACACCTCCAGGGATGGGCACTGCAAACCTCCCTGGGCATTTCTAATGCCTGACCACCCTTTCCATGTTCAACCTGAGCCTCCCCTGGCCCAGCCTGAGGCCGTTCCCTCTCCTCCTGTCCCTGTTCCCTGGGAGCACAGCCCGACCCCCCCGGCTGTCCCCTCCTGTCAGGGAGTTGTGCAGAGCCACAAGGTCCCCCCTGAGCCTCCTTTGCTCCAGGCTCAGCCCCTTTCCAGCTCCCTCAGGAATTCTCCAGCCCCTTCCCAGCTCTATTCCCTTCCCTGGACACACTCCAGCCCCTCAATGTCCTTCCTGTCCTGAGTGTCCCAGAGCTGTCCCCAGCACTGGAGGTGCCCCAGCAGTGCCAGCACAGGGGGAACCCCCAGCAACACAGGCCTGAGCCCTTCATTTACACTCACCTGGCCCCTAAAGGAGAGACAGGGCTGGGCTGAAGGCCAGAATACAAATGGAAATACTGCCCATGGCACTCAAAGTGCTCCTGACAGAACAGGTGATGATGCACACCTGCATTCTGCCTGCTTGGGTCCAGGCAGGGATGGGTTTGAGCTCACCCAAACCTCAAAGCTGCTCTTGGACCTCCCCAGACACATCATAACCACAGCAGAGCACAGTGGGATTTTCTGGACGCCGTATGATGCTCGCTGAAGATCCAAGACGCACCAGTGGGCACAAAGGTGTGAGGAGCTGGTGTGAGGTGCCAGTCTGGGCCACTAAGCACAGCCAGTGGCCAGTGGCTCCAAGCCTGCTGGGGAGGCTGGTCCAGAGCCTTGGCACTGAGCATGGAAAGCAGGGCAGCCCCAGAGCCTGGGGCTGGTACAGAGGAGAGGGAGAGCCAGAGCTCAGCTGTGCAGACCTGGCCGCGATGCACAAAGGAAAATTCTCAGCCCCGGAGCTGGAGAAAGCCTTCACACATCGCTCAAGCAAGGAGTGTTGGAATTGTCCGAGGGCTGTCAGGAGCAGTAGCAGTGGCCCTGTGCAGGGATGGATCCTGTTGGAGACACCAGCAGCAGCATCTGGGATGAGGTTGGATTTTTCCTGTGCTGCCTCAGCAGTGACACAGCGACAACAGGATCCTCAGTGAGGGCAGGGAAGTGTCCACAGGCAGGAGAGAGTCCAGAGGAGAATGGAGCAGGAGTTCAACAAGGAGCAGTTGAGAGGGACTGACATGTCCACGAATACATTCTCTCCCAGAGAAGGAAGGACTGTTCCTGATGTGTGCTCAGATTTGTCTTTTTCCTTCACCAAATGAGGGATCTTGGATTCTGGCAGAAAAGTGAGGAGAGCAGATGACCCAAAAATCTCCGAAGGATCGTGCTGGCAACAAAAAGCTCCAGAAAAAGGCTTGGTGTGGTGGGAATTAGGAATTTAGGCGGAATTTAGGCAAACTGACAAGACTTGAGCTACGTGAACCTTTCACACTGTGCATCTCTAAACAGCAAGACCTCCTTCAGCTCTGTTTGTCTTCCCTGCCTTCCCTTCAACACAACTGTCACCCTCCAAGTGGTGAGATCCTGAAAGAGCTGGTGGCAGGTGATCACCCATTCCCAGCTATTCCTGATCCTGAGGTTTACCATGACCAGCAATCCCTGCAGGATGCTCTGGTTCTCCCCTCTGTGGGTTGGGCACTTCTGGACTGTCCCACCCAGCCCACTGGAGCAGGACAGGCACTCACGATCAGACCCTCTCCCCCAGCACTCTTCTTTCCCAGTGGGGCTGCTGGGGTCCAGTTCTGCCCACTTCACTGGGCAAATTCCAAACCCTCCAGAGCTTCCAGGCAGAAGAGACATCCCAGCACCAGGCAGCAGGATTTACCCAGGACTCTGAGACCAGCTAGGTTCTGCAGACCTTGACTGCTCTTGCAAAACCAAAGCAGCCATCAGAGCTGGGAGCATCAGCTGCCCTTTCCCTGGAGGGTGGGCACAGCCACCTGCCTTCCTCACAGGGACAAGGGGTCCTGAGCCACCAGCACCTCCCTGTGCTGCAAACAGCGCTCATCTGAGAGATGCCCAAACACACCAAGAGCCCAGCAGTCTTCCAGAGAGAGAAAACACATCCAGAGCTCCCTGCACCTCTTTCATTTGGCACAAGCAGATTTGAAGGTTGCTTTCCTTCCTCCTTTGAAGGTTTCTTCCACCTGGAGGACAGGCTTGGAAGGAAGGCAGGTACTCCACAGCTCTCAGTGAACCTTCCCCTTCACGTCTGACCTTACAAAATGAAAATAACAGGGTCACAGTCGCATCTTAGTTTTATTACAATCGACCTGCAGGCAAAAGAATAGAACTGTTACATAAACACTCTGATCCATGTATAATAGCTTAAATAGAGGAGGAAGTCAAACCAGGATACCGGATAAAATATTCAGAAGCTCTTTGAAGCAGTTATATTCCTGAGCTTCATTTTACAGACAATAAGGCAATAACCCTGCACATCAGCTTTTTGATATTTCTATACATTTTTTCTATGGTACAAGAAAAAAAAAAAAAAAACCAGAATTCACAATGTACAGTTCTTACACTATTTTCACAGCTTCTGAACACTATACACCTTTTTTTTTCTTTTTCAATAGATACATTTCAATAAATGGTGCACCCTTAATAATTTATAATAATCTATGTTGAATAGGCTAAACCTGTCCTGTACAGCCACCCAGGCAGCAGCACCTCACTCCTGCCACTGGCATCTCCAAGCTTTGCATTTCCATTCCCAGCACACTGGTCCTGGGCTGGAGATGGGACAGCACTAGAGCACAGACCCAGCCATCCCAAAAGGGCAGAGCAAGGCAGTCCCGAGTATTTTGGGAAGTTCCACCTCAGTGCTGACCCTCTGAAAAGGTTTTTGGGTTCACCAGGAGAAGCGAGTCAGACTTTCACATCCCAAAGGAGGGACAAAGCCTCACCTGTGGCTGCCCTTCCTGGGTCTGGGAATCTTCAGCCCCCACAGCCAGCATCCCTCGAGTCCTGGAGTACCTGCAGTGCCATCCCAGGGGCTGAAGACTGGAGAGGAATCACAGCTCCACGGGGATTTGCCTGAAAAAGGCTCAGGGGAGGTGGGGACAGAATGCCTGCTTTAGACATGCATGGGTCTGACTGATCTTCATGCAGGATGCAGCAGAGCTGTCAGGAGCAGTTTGTGCAGAAACCTCTGCCTCGTCTGTTTTGGGAAGACTCTGGTGACTGCCTTGCCTGAGGAGCAGCCCAAGAGGAACACAATGCAGGAAGGGCAGGACCAAGGGATCCCATGGGCTCAGTGCCAGCAGGAGCACCAGGCTGTGCCACCTCTGACAGACACCAGCTGTGTGCCAGGGCATGGACTGGGCTCTCCTTCCCAGCTGGGATGTGCTGGTTGTCTTCAGTGCTCTGCCTCAGGCTGCTCTGCACAGGTGGGGAGCCCTTCCTTGGGGATCCTGTCAGCACCATGGTGTTTTCATTCCTTCTGCATCCAGGCTTGCAGCTGAGCTCTGATGGGAGGTTGCTCTAACACAGATGAAGTCCTACCAAGCACCTAAATCAGCTCAAAATGGAAAGCAGAGACCCTGCAGCCTCCATTTTATTCCCAGTGTGCTGCTAAACACCTGAAAACTGCAATATTTGGGGGGGAAAAAAAAGAGTTTTTGGGAAAAATTAATCTTTGAAAAATACGTCAATTAAACAAACAGAAAAGCCTGATGTGTTATTTCACTCAGGAATGGACCAGAGGACAACAGTTTGCCTGGCCTTGCTGGGCCAGCTGAGAGGAGTTAGATGCTCCCTCATCTCCACCTCATCTCCTTCTGCACCCCACAATCTCAGAGAGGTTTGCTCTGGGTGCAGCAGCAGGAGCTATGCAGGTCACAGAGGAGGTTCAGGCTGCAGGTGGTGGTGAATTGTCTCCAGCAAAGCTCAGCAGGGTGTGGTGGGCACAGAGCCACTCCTCCATCCTGCCTGAAGAGGTGAGAAGGAAGAGCTCAGGTTTGGACTGGGACTCAGGAGCTCAGACACACGGGGCTGGGCCACAGGCACAAGCAGCAGGGCTGGGGACAGCAGGAACATGAGAAACACTGGCCAGGAGTCACAGCCAGCAGCTGGTGGCCCATTCAAGCAGCTGCAGCCTCTGTGGATGGCACTGGGTGTAGGCAAAGCAAAGCCAGTGGGTGGTGAGCACTGTGCACTATAAACCAGGTCAACAAGCAGGTTAAATTCAATCAAGTAGTTTAATAATTCTTCAGGTCAAAGGTCTTATCTTACCAGGTAACAATTTACAGGACACCTAGTTAAGAGTGAAGAGTGGCTGGCTTGGTAAAAGGAGGAAGAAATACATTATGTCCCATCTCAATAGTTTAATGTTAGCCTCTTTCAACGCAACATATTTTTTGGTAAAGACATATTCACTATATTTAACATGATCTCTCTTTAACAGGAAGTTCAGCTGAGCACACTGTCCCCAGAAAGTACACTGCGACTGTAAAGCAACAGAATTTCATAGCAGTAAATCTATTGCACTTTGTGAAGAATAAAATTCTCCTTTGCCTTTCCAGCTCCAGAAGGCAAAGCATCTCGTTGGTTAAGCAAGTTCTTCTCCCTCCAGGCAAAGTCTCTTAATGTTCAGACAGACAACGCCTAACTTTTGTTTGTTTGCTTTTTATTATTACTTGAAACAACAATTGGAAGAGTTTGAGAGAAAAATCTTTCCAGTAGCTGCTGAGGAGTCTCCAAGTTTTGAGTCTAGAAATGAATTTTAGGTGCTATCCAATCACAGTCAACAAATAAATGTACTTATTTCCACATTTCATGAATATGTCCACAAAAGAGCAAGATGAGGTCTCTCTGTGACCAACACTAACACTGTGTGATCAGGTATTACAGGGATGCACTTTATATGTGACAACAGTATACAGACAGGATGGAAATAACACCAATATTATTGCACATGGTGTCTGGGCGAGCATTAAAAACACTGCAATATGTGATGAAAATTCTTTACAGCTTGTTTTCTCTCAGCCCTTTTTCTAGAGTTTGATGTAGCAGCAGTATCAATCCACGTACATTGGAGAGCTGGGAGTTGCTGGCATTTGATCCAGGATTTTACAAACATAGCATGCAACATCCACTGTGCGTTCCTCATACATCAGGATGAAGGGATGTTTCTGGAAGCAGATAAAAAAACAATAGTTACTCTGGTCACACTTGTGCCTCTCAGATAAAAAGTGAGCAGGTGAATTTGTCTGCTGCAAAGAATAGGCTTTGTGGTGGCTGTAGGACACCAGGACACAGCCTGGTCCATGGCTTTTCCACACTGGGAATCCATGTCTAACGTGGGGGGTTATTGAGGCAGGACAGGAGTCCAGAGTGTCAGGAGCTGACAGGCAGGAGGGAGTGAAGGTGCAGGATCAGCAGCTCCTCTGCAGCACTGCCTTTTACTGAAATACTTTCAGGAGAGGTTTCAACATCAGAACTGTCACAGTGGGGAGAGTGACAGGAGTGACAGGGAGTGGCTTGCAGAGGTCAAACCCAAGCTCTGCTCTCCTGAGCCCTGACCCTCTGCTCTGGCCAGCAGGCAGCACTGGCCAGACCCAGATCAGAGCAGCTGGGACATAACATCAGGGAGGTTCTGGGCCAGGACATCAGGCAAACCCCTTTCAGATGAGGTGATGTGAAACCCCAGGGCTGATTGTGGAACCACAGACTCTAAGAGGTGCCTCCCAGATGCCCAGAGCTCCCTGAAGGTGCACAGTTGCCACATTTGACCGATCCAAGCCAAAAGCACTGCTGCCCTCTCTCCTTTAGCACCCCCACCACAGACAGGCCCAACTCCTGGGCTCTGTTCCTTCAGATCTCACTTCTGCCTGAGCCCAGCCCCGTGTGAGCTGTGTGTTGGAAGCATTGAAAGATGCAGCACTGAGAACTCACCAGAAGCTCTTTGTACTTTGGCCTTTTGGACTCGTCCTTTGTAAGGCTAAAGAAAGCATAAAGATAATTAGGACAATGTGGGAAAATGTTACAGAAATCAAATATGAACTTTTACAGGACATGGTGCTGTCACAGTGGGATTCACCTCCTCTGGTTTTCTGGAAAAGCCATCCTTGCACTGTGAGTGACCACAGGAGTAACTTTCCTCCCTCCCTTGCAGCCATCCCAGCTGACACAAACTTCCTGCCATGGAAACCTCCCTCCTTACCATGTCTCCTCTCTTTAGCACAGCCTCTCAGAGGTTTTCTCCTAATTCCTTTCCTGAAGAGCAGTTTCCAAGGTCTGCCCTTCAGTCCCAACCCACACAAATCCCCCATCACCTCCAAACCACTAAAATGTGAGAGGTCCTCATGCTTATTCTGGTGCAGGAATGTAAAAAGAAGGCAGGAAGTGCTGGACAAATAACCCTTGCCAAATAGCAGCCAAGCCCAAGTGCTTTCAGCAGCACATACTCACCACAAGTTGACGAAGTTGATGAAACTTGGGGAAAACTCCCTTTCCTCTGAGTTACTCAGCTGTGGTGGGTCTCCTTTCACTACTTGTGTCAACTGGTCAAACACACTGTTCCACTTGGGGTAGGGGAATCGCCCCGTGGCCAGCTCGTACTGCAGGGAGACAGCAACACAACCAGGCAGGTTTACATCAGGGAAGTTCAGTCAGGGGAGAAAAAAACAAGAGCCTTGAACAGCCCCAGAAGGAATGCTGAGATGAGATTCTTCATCCTATTCCCTGTATGATTCTAAGCAGAGGGAAGGTTTTACCCAGCAGTAAGTTCTGCTGCCTGTGTGAGGGGCATGGCCAGATTTACCCTGACCAGGCCTGTGGAGGTCTGCTCCTCCACTGACTATAAAACAAACCAGTGTAGGAGAATAAAATCCTCCAGTCCCTTCCCAAGCATCCTAACAACCACTAGAGAAAATGGATAACGAGAAAAACACAATCCCATGATATCTCAAGCTGGAGAAGACCCATAAGGATCCCTGAATCCAACTCTTTGCTCCTCACAGGACAATGAAAATGAGTTTTTTTAAACATCAGTACTGAAAACAGAAGCTATTGGTTCATACTTAATTGCATCTGTTTTCTCTTCTGCTTCACAACTTCGAGAAAGTAAGAGCTTCTCACTGTGTGCAGCTAGCAGTGCTGTGTGGTTAAGCCAGTGAGGAATCAGAATCCCAGAATCCAGGATTAACCAAAGTCTCTGTGCAGCCAAAGCACAGCAGCTGCCAGGGCTGTCAGAGGCTTATTCACACAGGCTGGGTGCTCTGCTCTGCACCACCACACTCAGCACCCTCATCTCAGGTTCTGAACACAAAATTCATTTAAAATCCATTTACAATCCCCTGCTCACACCTTGCTCTCTGCAAAACACAGCTGCAGACACTCAGGAGAATCACCCACGTGGAAAGCATCCAGGTTATTCCTGAGCCAGGAAGGGCCTGGAACTTCAACCACAACACAAGAAGGAGCTGGGCTGTGCTGCCCATGTGTGACACCTCCACAGTGCCCAGAGCAGGCAGGCTGCAGAGCCCCTCACTTACCAATGTGATCCCCAAGCTCCAGACGTCTGAGCGCACGTCGTAGCCTTGCCGGGATGCACTGGGGTCTATCCTTTCCGGCTGAAACGGCAAAAAGGACCAGTCAAACTCTGTTTGCAGAAGCATCTGCAAACCTAGAAAAAACCCTGAGCCTGGCACAGCTCCAGAGGCAAACCTGTGGCCAGGGCAGCCATCCAACCCCAGCAGAGTAAGAGCTCAAGGAATCATTTAAAACACTGATTTTTATGGAGGTATAGTGTAAAAGGTGATCAGAAATGGCAACTTATCACAGTCCAGTGATTCTGAGCTTTTTTCCTTTTGCACAAACACCCTGTACAATTGTGACTGTCTTATTTATTTAGTTTTGTTCAACTGTGGCATCTCTTTAACACAAAGTCTCACTTTCTCTGTTTTCACAACCATGTTGTGCCCAAGGGATCATAAGAACTGGAATCAACATCTCATCCACCACCCTGGGGAGTGAGGCTTAGCAGCATCTACCAGAACTCTTCTCCCCAACCAGCTACTAAGAAATTATTAAATACAATGCGCTTTAAGAAAAGCTCATCTGAACAAGGTTTTAGTCATCCCTTGAAGGAAACTATGATGTTACAAGGTTTTAAGACATCCAAAATGTCTTTCATAGAAAGCAATATTGAGCCAGACATGGGTGATTCACACCTAAGAGCAAGTTATCCAGACAGCTGAGCCAGCAAAAACATCTTCATGCCTTGCATGTCATCTTTATGACAAACCTCAGTCTGCCTTCTTTAGTTAAAAATATAATAATTAACATGTCAAAAGAAACAGGCTCTCATTCAGTTTTGACTACAATGATAATAAAGATACCTGGATAGCAATAAATTCTAAATTATGGGGTACAGGAAATACTCTGAAAGCCCTGGTTGCTTTGTAAGCTACATTTTAATACAATTTCAAGGCAGATGCAGCTGAAAAGTGCAGCCACAGGTGGCCCGGCCCTGAACTCTACTGGGGACACACCATGATAGCTGGAAGCTGCCACCAGGGATGGAGCAGCTCAGAACACATCAAATTATGGGGCTGCTGGCCTGGCCAGTGCTGTGATCCCCACACCACAGATGCACAGGGATGTGCCACAGCAGAGCAGATGAAGGAGGGGACTGCATGGGGAGCAGCTGCTCTGGGCAGGGCCAAACTGCTCAAAGGGACTGGTGGCATGGGTGGTGAGACAGAGCACCCATGAGGGGCACCCTCCTCCTGTGACCCAACAGAGCAATGGGGATTTGGCCCCAGACCATGGTGGCACAGTTAAAGGGAAAGCAGGATGGACCTAAATAAATCCCATCTAAATACAGAGCAGGAAGAATGCTGAGAACTTTCCATGTAGATCACATGGGAGCAATTAACACCAAGGAAGGAAGAGTCACCATGTCACACTCTGGGGACCTGAAGCGAGGGCTGCAGACAAAGCCTGGCTCAGGCCAGGTGTCCTTCTGATGCCAAGTGCAAGCAGGAAAGGAAATGGCTGAAGTGGAGAGCCATCTCTGGCTGTGCTGATGGGATGATGGGACAGGGTATGGATGCATCAGAGAAGGGTACAGGCTGTCATGGGGCTCCTCCAGTTCAGTGTCCACCTGAGCACCAGCATCCTGAATGAAAAATGAGCAGTGGCACCACAGATCTCCCTCTCCTCCAAACCCCAGCTATACAAACACAGTCACACACAGCCTGAACCACTTGAGCACAAGACATCTAGCTGGCTCTGACAGCAGTGCCAGCAGCCACTGTCCACCTTCACCAGGGAGAAGTGAGAAGCCACAGTTTGCAGCCTGAGGCTTCAAGCCAACTTGGGAAAAGGACACGAGTGACCAAGGATGGAGGTGACTCCTGGAGGTCTTGAAGGAGCAGGGCAGGGCAGGACATCCACCCTCATGCTAGCTGGGTCTGCCCCTCCCTAAACCAAGCACTTCCTCTCTGACACAGGCACTGGGTTCACTGGGGCGTTCAGAAGGCAGAAAACAGAAATGTCACAAAGGCCACCAGCTCCAGCGTGGCACACAGAGCCCACTCCCAGCAGCATCCAGATAGCCAGAGGCAAGGCAGGGACCACAGGGAGCAGCACTGAGACAGGATGCAGGGCTGGCCAGGAGCACCCAGTGCTGGGTGAAGGCTGTGAAACCTCACCTGGAGCAAACCCCAGTGCTGGCACCAGCACAGGGCATGAGTGAGGAGGGCTCAGAACAGCCCAGGCTGCTCCAGGGGCCAGCAGCTGCCTGGGAACTCAGTCCTGCCTTTCTTTCCTTCAGAGAACACGAGGTACCAACATTTCCAGGCCTTTGCTCACTGTAACAATTGCAGGGGAACTGAAAGCCAAAAGCAAAACAAGCTCTCAGCACCGCAGCTCCAGGGCTGAGGCGCCGCTCGCTGTGACAGCTCCAACAATTTTGGTTCAAGCACACAGCACTTGCTTGGCAGCTGGACATGGCTCCTGCTGCCTCCTGAGAGCACTCAGCCAGACTGGCTGACATCCAGTGTCCTTGTTACCAACAGCTACATGGGAACCAGGTTCCTCAGGGGGCAAGTGCCATGGGGTTGGTGGGCCTTGAAAACGAGACACTGTCATCAGGGAGAAGCATCCAGCAGCCCTAAGCCTCCCTGGATGAACAGAGCTAAAATTGTTGGCCTATTTTACACTAAAAAACCACTATTTGCCTTTTGAGATGAGTGTGTCAGCCTGACTTCTTCCCAGGTATTATCCAGTTTGATCACAGCATCCCTTCAGACATCAGCCTCTACTGGCTTGGAGAAATAGCTGGCAGATGTGGCTGCACACTGGGAACATCTCCCCATTTCCCAGGCTCCCTGGTACGTGGAAATGCTCATGTACTTGGAAAGGAGTCACTGAGGCTGCAGGGAAGAGGCCAATCATCCCCCACATCACTTGCCAGCTGCTGGCTGCCCCACAAACCCTGTGCCCTGCCAAGGCTCTGAAAAACACAAACTGAACTGCAACACTTTTGCTCACTTAAAAGTCCACCCAAGTCTGGAGCTGCACACATCACAGAGTGCACATGGACAGATAGACAGGAAAAAGGAAAACCAAACGGCTAGGGAAGCACTCACCCACCTACATCCCAGGGGAAAGGGAACACTGCAGCTATGTACAGACCTCCTATCTCAGGAACTGTCATGGCACAACTACACCAAGCAGAGCAGAGCTAATCACCTATCCATGGCTCAAAGAAAGATCAGAGTCAGGGCAGACAGGTTTTGCCTTGGACACCACAGTCAGAGGAAAGCCATGGCCTGAGCCAGATGGGAACCATAATGTAAAAGAGAGCTATTTCCCTTTTGTCTGCTTGGTGGTAGATAAAAAAAGTTCCAAAACCAGCATTTTTCAGCATACAGTGCCATAAATATGTAACAAAAATTAAAGACAGGCACTAAAATTAAATTTATATGACCAGCAGCAAGCACACAGCTCCCTGCACAAGGCACCCTTGGCTCACATGAGAATAGAGATGCATTTTCAAAGCACCTTGAAGCAATGAAGTGTTTAAAACACTCAGACAGCTTCCAAAACCACCACTACAGCTTTTCTCTCTGGGAGGGGGAGGGCAGCAAATAAGCAGGACAGACTCCCAGGAGCCACGACTCAGCCCCAGCAATTTCCACACAGCTGCTCTGCTACTGCCGCTCTCCAGAATCACATTCTCCTGGAATGAATTTCTGGCACACTTTGGAATTAAAGTGGTTTCACAAAAAATCACTGTAATTCTGCTCTGCAATAACTCCTGTGACATAATCTTACCAGAGCAAATGGATTTCTTGCAGAGCAAGACAAACCCACACTCTCGACAGCCCTGGGCAATGGAAGGCACAGAGCTCCTCTCCACTCCAGCACCACAGCCCTGGCAGCAGCAGAGAAACCCAGCAAAAAACCAGGAATTTGGTCACTTTGCCACAGCCTGGATGACACTGCCAGAGCAGCACTTGATCCAGAGCTCAGTTTCATCCAGGAAAGGGGTGCTCATCCCACAGGGAACAGGGAGGATAAGATCCCACAGGGCCCAGGGCTCATCCCACTCACCGCCATGTACGGCCGGCACCCTGCATCCCGCGTTTTGGCAATGGAGTCCACGAGCTGTCCACTAATGCCAAAGTCACAGAGTTTAATATTTCCATTTCTGTCCAGAAGAATATTGGAAGGTTTGATGTCTGCAGGGGGAAAGAAATTTAAACCAGTAAGTCACGGTTGGAGGTTTCAATTTCAAGCAGAGCAGCTGCAGAGGATCGGGGCTGGCAGTGCCGCGCCGTCGCCGTCACCCTTGGCGCTGCATCCTGGAGATGCCACGTGCCCAAAGGCACAAGCAGATGCTCAACCACCCTGAAATCACACTTGCATGGAAAAAGCACAGGCTAAAGGGGCAACAGAACAGATACGGGGATACTTGTTCAAAAGCTGCACTCAGACTCGCGGTGGTACAGGTGCTGTGCTTACACTTTGAGTGAACCAAAGGCTGCTAATAATCCTTGCAATTATTTTAACAGACAGAAAGAAAAGACATGAATTTTAAAAAAGACATGAAGAGCTCACCTCTGTGAATGATTTTCAAGTTTTCTTTTAAGTGGTTTAGTGCTTTCACAGTCTAGGAAAGAAAAACAGATGAAAAATAAGCAGATGTCGTAAGAGTCCTGTGATTATTAAATTTTTGGAATTCAAGAACAGTGGTAAAAAGCATTTAATACATCAAGATATCAATACTGAAATATGCCACATAATAAAGGCATTTTTCTCTGAACCTTTTCTGCAAACAGAAGGTGATATAAGAGAGGGTACGGGCTGAAGTGAACACACATCCCCTGTGACCTGCAAAGATCCCCCTCTGGGAATGAGCAGCAATGGGTGGAGCCAGAACAATCTCTGATGTTAGTTATCCTGAGCGATAACTTATTTCAAGCCCTATGCTGTATTTTTTTCAGCAGGTCACAGCTGTTTCAATCACCTGACTTTTCATTAGGCCAGAACTTCCAGGTTTTATCAAGAAAACATCAGCCAGGTTCTCCAGAGCTTTTGGGAGCCTTTGCACAAGACTGTCAGAAGCTTCTGTGGTCTGGGCTGGTTCCTGTGCTGCTGGTGCTCGCATTCAGGCAGACAGAGCAGGAAGTTAGTCCTGGGGTCAGTCCATGAACTGATTACTGATCCCAGGACCTCCTTTTATATCGTGCAACACAATGCAGAAAAGTCATGAACACCCCGAAGAACCATTCCCAATGTGGTGCAAACAGCAGCAGCAATTCTGCTCCACAACCAACCAGCTTTTCACATGGAGTGGGATCTGAACAAGGATCTGAACTTTTCAATTATCTTCAACAAAAAGGTCTAACAAAATACTCACAGCTAAAGTGATTTTGCCTAAGATTTCTTCTGGAATAACATCATCTAATACACTATATACATATTTGTAAAACTTATCAAACGAGGTAGACATGAGCTCCATACAGATCCAACAGTCACCCTGGAAAGAGAAAAGAACATGTGTTACTCTTGAGACAAAAATAAGAAATGCAGATCCAGAGAGCATACAGAGATCTGTTGAATCCTATGAAATACATTAACAGCAGTATGGATAGAAAGGATGGAATTCAGCTTGATTAGTCTTAGCAATGAAAGACTTGTTCCCATTCACAGCAGAGGCATTTACCTGCCCAGCTCACACAAGTAAGGCTAACTCTTCCTGGGGCTTGGAGAGCCACACCTGTTGGCAGATTGGTGAATTTTAACAGGAAGAAAAAGGAGGACTTGCTGGGCAATGGGGACTCAGCTGTCTTCCTGACCAAACACCAAGAAGTGCTGATGCACATGCACAAGTCCTACTCCATTGTGAACTGTTGAGAACAAAACCACCCTAAGAGAAGTTTCACTTCAAATTCTGCCTCTTAGGTCAGGTTGATTTCTGATCATAAAATGACAAAAGAGGCACTTTAATTCTCTCTTCTTGTTAGAGCTATTCTTCCAAAGAATGTATTTTAGTCTTTATTGGGTATTAGATTATCAGATGCTAATGCACATCTTGTAGACACTCCAAAAAATGTCCAGGAACGCCCTGTGCATTTAATCCAATATATCCCTGTGCAGGATAGACACAAAAGCTGCTTCACAAACAATGGAGCACAAGCAATTCAGCTTCTCAATGCAGAGAATTCCCATTGACAAGGGAGCAGGTGTCACAAAGATGTCACTCAGGAAAGGACCTGTGGGTCCAGGTGGACATTAAGCTGAACATGAGCCAACAATGCATCTTTGCTGGGCTGAAGGATCACAGCATGAGGCAAAGCATCACCAGCAGGTGGAGGGAGGTGATCCACTCCATGATGCAAATGCTGAAGGTTTATCACATCTGCTCACTGCAGGGGCAGCCAGGTCTTTAGGCAAGTTGCAGCTACACCAGTGAGAGAGACTGACAGATGTCACCACCACCACCGCTATAATTTACAAGGCACACATGACACTTTTCCTACAGACCAGGGATTGACAATGGGGACAGATGTGTTGAGGGATGGCAGCACAGTCAAGGATTTCCATAAAAACAGTGTGAGATGCATCAACAGCAAAAAGATCAAACAACTGAGCAAGGCTATGTCAGCAATTCACACCAGCCCAGCACTGTGCTACCAACACATCCATCCCAGCTCTTCTCTCCTGCCAGCAGGAGTTCCCCATGGGCTGATTTACCCAGCTTCCTGGGCACGTTCTGCAACTTGCAATGAATTTTTCATTGAATAATCTTATCAAGTATTGAACTTGTTGGTTTAAACTTGGCTGTGTTGGTTTAAACTTGCACTGTGTAGGAGTCACTCCTGAGATTGTAAGTCAGATAAGGCTTCTTTCCTCTTCCCCTCTTAAAAAGAAACACAATCAGAACAGGTACTTTGAAGAGCCACTAGTGTGGTCATGGTAACTACCCAAACATTCCTAGCTTTACAGCCAGGGCAGCTGTAAAGCTTTTAGCAGACAGGAAAGAAAAGAAGACCCTTTTTTTTTTTCTCAGACTTAAAAACCTCTTAAAACAGCTATGCTCAGGGCCAAAGTTTTGTGGGCACCAGTGCAGCCCTGTGGGCTCAGCCCACAGCTCTTTTCTAACAAGAAGAGACTCAAGTGAAATGTTTGCAGAACCCCTACCAACCACCTTTTTTGGTTTTTTCTTCCCCCATCTAGCAAGTTTCCTTGAGAGAAAACACATGAGCGTGAGTAGCCAAATCCTCTTCAGTCAGATCTCTGATGAGGACAGCTCTGTGTGCACTAACAGAACTCTGGGCTCTCCTGGGCGCAGTATGAAAAAACCAGCTGGACTCCTGGAGCCAGTGGGAACCCCACAAAGTTCAACAAATATAAGATCCTGCACTTGGGTCAAGGCACTCACCAGTATAATGCTGATGGGATTGAGAGCAGCCCTGAGGAGAAGGGCTGGGAGATATCAGTGGATAAAAAATTGGCCATGAGCTGGTAACCTGTGCTTGCAGCCCAAAAAGCCAACCCTGTCCTGGCAATAGTGCACTGAAGCCCCTGATTCCATGCACAGACTGAAACACTTTTACTTTTTCAGTTTTGTTCTTGTTTCATTGACCAGGCAATTTAATCTCATCTAGTGGGTACCAATGAGGTGAAGCAAATTCCTGTACCTGGCAATCAACTTGTGCTTGTTGCATTGTTACAAGACATACAGTGACAGAAATGTCCTTTTTGATTGAAGAACAGGCAGCAAACGATGAAGGTTCAAGTGCTGCCTACTGAGGGACAAGCAGGACTCAGAGAAAGCTCTCCCTACCACAAAATGCAGGACAAGCAAGAGAAATTACAACTACAGCAGTTTTTGTGTAGTATTTTCTGCCTTTTTCAATCAAACTGCTGGTATTCACAGAGGCTGCCACAGGAACTTGTGTTCACAGCTACTTCCCTCACTGCAAGCTGGGACACTTGCCTGGCTACAAAGTAAGACCTTGCATAATTTTGTCCAATTTGGTTTAGTATTCCCAAACTGTCAGGATCCCAGAGCTTAGCTCTGCCTCTCCACATCAAACAGTCTCTCATGTGGAAGGCTGCCTGCCTTCCCTTGGTGCCAGCTGCCCTGCTGCTTCTCCTGGAGCTGCTCGGATCCTGCCAACCCTCTGACTGCACAAGCTGCCTGTTCAGTGTGTTAAACTCCTGTAAAGAGGCTCATATGGAATTCTTTCACCTTATAGGAGCAGGCAAAGAAGATTTCTCATCAGTCACTCCATCCATAGCCAGAAAACCTGAATCCCAGCTCAGAGTATAAGAGTATATAAATCCCATATGGATTTCCTTACTTTTCAACTTGAAATGCTGGAACAAAGAGCTTTGTTTTATACAGTTTGCTGCAGATTTCCTGAGAGAGTTTGGGTTTTCCCAATGTTCCATGAGCTCTTACAGCCCAGGGGGTGGTGCAGCAGTGACCTGGATATTCCACAGTCATCCAAGAACAGATCTGATATGCAGACTGGGGGATCAGACAGATCCAAACAGCCTGGTGAAATTCCTTTTTGCCCTTTCTGTGCTTCTCTGCTATTATACTTTGCCATCTTTGAAAGATAGAGATTCCACTTAATATTGGAGCAAGTAATTAATAGAACAAGACAGAAAACTTCATGGGAGCCTCCCAGACCACCCTGTGTATGTTTGAGGAACTTGACTTGGAACATCCCTAGGCAGTGAGGGACCAAGGAGAAGGGAAGGCTGCTTTCATCTCGGAAGCAAACATCATTTATGCTGAAGGGAGAAAAAGAGGATTTCACTCCAACCAGAGCAACACCAATGAAATCTTTCCCAGACAGAGCCTGCAAGGAGCCCTGCCTGGCTGCAAGACGAGATTTTTGGATATGACAGAGTGCAGCCAAGCTGACATCTAGGTGCTGATTAAGGTCAGTTTTTATGTTGTTTATGTATTTACATCCTGGGATGTGCCCAGAGCTGAAAGGAGGTGAGAGGCTTGCACAGCTCTGAGCATGTTGCTCATCAGCATCTGGCAAGACACAGTTTTGTCCATAGACCTTTCCTCACACCAGCTGACAGCCTTGTCACCTTTACCTCAGCAAAGCTGGAAATTTCCAGCCAAGCTGAGGCTCCACACATGGTAGGAACTTGTACTGTGTGCACGTGGACAATGCCTGCTGGCCCAAAATGGCTCTGTGTTCAAAAAGATCAGAAAAAGCAAAGCATGGGAAAAGGAAGGATTATTATGCTTATTTTAGAGAATGAGATTTAAAGCCAGAGGAGTGACCTGGCAAAATTACAGAGGCAGACTCTCTAGAAGCAGGAATTGAATATTCAGACCCAGTTTTGGGTTCTTCCTACAACACTGACCTCTAAAAGTTTTCCAGTAAAGCCCCACAAGACTGTGCACAGGCTGTTATGCCTGATAATCCCAAAAACCACCAGCAGCCCTTAGGCCTCTATCCCTTCTTCCCTTGAGCAGAGGCACTGGATTCGTGCTGAAGTAGTGGAAAACAGGCAGAGGCTCCATGTCTGTCCCTCTACATTGTGGCAGTTTCAAGAACAGAGCAAGTACAGAAGCAGAGATAATCCATGCCTGCAGAAGAACTACAGGAGGATGGAGAAGCAACAGTCAGGTTTCAACATTCATCTTCTCCAAAACTCCTGCTGCAAAAGGACCAAATGCTTGCTCAGAAGTGCCCAGACACCTGGGTCTCCCAAACACCCTGGGGTAAAAGTGGAGAACCAAAAAACCTAACGAATCAATTTTTTCCTCCTTAGCACGAGTTTGAAATTACAAAGGGAATAAAAAAAACAAGGTAAAACCCAAACTCTGCTACAAGTGAAGCAAGTTTGGGGTGCCCACCTCTCTGAAGAGTGCGCCATAAAACTGAACAATATAGGGGCAGTCACTGCTTCGCATCACTACATCAAGGTCCATCAGAAGCTGCTTCTGTTCCTTCTCATCCACTGTCGACCGAATTCTCTGAAAGAGGAAGAGTGGCAGAGACTTTATCACTTCCATGCCATTCCTGTATCCTCAGCCCTGCTGGTGGACACAAGTGACCAGCACCTCAAACCCAAGCAGAGCAGGCAGTCCCCCAGGCATGCTCAAAAACATTCTAAAGAATCAAACAGTGCTCTCAAAAAATAAATGTAACTGAACACTTCTAAAGCTGTTTAATCAGACTATAAAACCCTCAGTCCTCCCATAAGTATCAACATTTTCTGATGAAATGTCAGGAAGAAATTAAAGAGCTGAAATTTCATTGAAAACTACAGCGAAACACCACATCTAGGCTTTCATTTCAAAACAAATTCCCACGCAGTTCTTAGCCATGTTAGACAGGGCTTGAAGACTGGTTTGAAATTTAACCAAGGAACATTATGTTTAAAATTTCTAAGCACAGAAGCCAAAAAGGTTCTTTCCACAGCCTCCACCATGGCTGGGGAGAAGGGACTGCTACATAATCCAGGGGACACATTTTTCTGATAATGTTAATGATGGGCAGCAGTCCTGTGAGCTCTTCTCATAAAACAATCCTTTACCTAGTACTGGGAACATCAACACTGTGTAAAATATACTTTACATAGATACATACCCCATGGGTACATAGAGATATGTATGTATACACACACTATACTTCATATATACACTATATATTATGAAAAGTTTCATTTGAGCTTGAAAGAACAATGCATATTTGAAAATGGAAAACTGCATATTTTCAAACATGAAACTGGTTAAATGAAGGATGGAGACGACCATCCAGTCTTTCATGTGATCTTACAGATATATTTAACATCTTGCACTAATTAATACATTCTCTGAATCACAAGTGAGGAAATCGTGATCCTGAAGCTGTGACTCATGTTGAAAAACCATTTAAAAAACCAAGAAAAAAAAAATCCGACAAGAAGTCCAAAGCAACAGAGGTAGCCAGGACCATCCTCAGGGACAAAGCCTACGTGATTATCCAAGAAAGAAAAATTATTCAAGCTTGTGGAAAAATCTGCAAGATACTAGCACCCATTTTACCAGTACTGAGGCCCCGTGGGCAACTGCTGGTGGCATCAGCATCACACACATCAGCCAGCACAGGCCAGGTGAATGAAGGTATTTTCAAGTCTGGCCATTCATATAGCACCACATGTGAAACAGTGCACCATTATGTACTTTAGGACTTATTTTGTGATGAATCATACAAAACTGTAATTTTCCTTACCTGTAGTGTATCCTGGTATTTTGGTATTTAATCACTTGTTCTTAATGTTCTAGCACCTCTAGTTTGGCCTAGACCAGTAAATAATATGTTTATATTGCCCTTTTCCCACCCTGCGAATTCTAGAGTTCTTGGGGACCTCTCAGGAGACTTGCCCAGCACCCACAGTCTGAAATATCCATGATGTGCTGAGCAGCTGGGGTTCTGTGTTACCAACAGAGCAAGAAGCATCTCAATGGGCCAGGAATGGAACTAAAACGCTTCACCTTCAGGTCACTGGTTCAGGTCTGTGTCACACAAGTTCAGACAGCCACTGGCTATTTCCTGCTCTTGTCCCCTCACTGTACAAAGCTCTGCAATCCCCCCAAGAGGCTGAAGGCTGAGAAGAGTGAATGTCTCTCTCCAAGTGACACACTGTGTGAAATGGAAATGCCACTGCTCTGACCTCCACAGAAGGTGATGGATGCCAAAGCCACCGTGGTGAGACCTCAGCCTCTCACTGAGACATGACCCACACTGAAAAGGTCATCTCAGGTGAGGAACCAAAAGGAGCTTTTCTCCATATTGTAACTTGTATCCTCCTTCTGTGCCCACTCCCCTGTCTGTCTCCAAAAAGCCTCTTTCCTGGTCATCTGAGAACGGTGACCTTGTCCCAGCTCTGCTCTGCATTCCCCTTGCACCTGCACAACCCTGTCACAGCCAACCCCACAGCATTCTCCTCCAAGCCCACAGCTTCTCCTGAAAGCATCTCCTCCCACCTCTGACATTCCTCTTTTGCTGTTACTTCTCCAACACTGGAAGCCATATGGTGGAGGTGATTTTAATGGCACTCCAGAACAACACTGAACCCAAACATTCCTCTTCTCAAACACGAGCTCCCCAGCAAGAAAGGGCTGGCAGAGGACCCAGAGCACAGACAGTGGGTGAGCTGAAAGGCAGAGGACAGCTTGAGAAGCCAACATGGACGCTACAACAAATATTGCTTCAGGGAGTGAAAGGAATGCCATGATACAAGACTGGGAGGTCTCACACAGCAGTGCTGGAGACTGGCAGTGTCAAGAGAAAGGGAGAACTCAGAGGAGCAGCATGCAGTACAGCACACAGACAGGGTCAGCCCAGGCTGGACAAGGTGGCTGTGTTCAGCTGCGGTGTGCCAGGAAGCCTGCTGCAGCCCAGCACTCCCAGCTCAGCAGCACAACAGGGAAGGGGAGGAAAGTCAACAGCAGGCACCACCCAAACAGCACATGAGCCATGATACACAACCTGCTACCTAAACCCAAGGCATAGTGCAAAGCACTGCAGCAGCTCCCACAGAACATGGGACATGGCAGGGAAGGAAGACACAAGGTGAGGGAACTGCTTGAAGGCAGCATTTCAGACAGGGATGGACAGGGGCTGACTTCACTTCAGGCTTTACAGATCCCAGCCCGGTCACCTTCTTGCAGGCAGTCACTGGTAAATCACTGATAAGTGACCCCATGGCCAAACAAGCCGTGGATGGAAAAGAGGGGATTTGTAGTAGAAGTTTATGAAGTCTCCTTTTTAACAATTCTTTGTTGGCCTCCAATTTAAACTGTATCAATCCTCTAAGAGAAAATTCTCCAACTCTTTTTATTCAAATACAGATTAGGACAAAGCCTTCCAACACTAGGAAGAAGAGCTCTAAAGCCATTCTCTGAGCAGCATTAACAGCAAAAGCACAGTCTGTGCTGTGGATTGTGCCACCCTGAAACCTGAAACCAGGCAGATTCCAGAAACTTGACTCAAAACAGAAGAGATGTCATCCAGCCCAATACGCACACAGAAAGATTCAGGTGCAGTGTGATGTGACTGGTTGAAAAAAATCTAAAAAAAACAAATGAAAAGAGAAAAAAAAAAAAAAAGCTGTAAACATAAAATTGAAACTCAGCTTCTTGAGCTGTGAGACAATCCAGAATTGTCCTGAGCATGGGGCTCACCTGTGTTCTTAGCAGAAAGCTCAGCACAGCAGTGCCTGGCAGTGCCATGGGAGAAGCAGTCCTTCCATGGGATGGGAGGGATCTGGGACAACAAACCAGCAGCAAAAAGTGGGTTTACCCAGTCTCTGCTGGGGATGGGAATATCTATCTCCCCATCTGAAACACATTTAATGCTGACTGAAGTAGATCAAAACTAGTTTCCCACCTCCTGTGATAAGGCTCTATCTCACCTCCCTTTTCAGCTCTTATTCATTCACTCCCTCCCCAGCTACCCTACCAGCAGGACTGGAAACACTGGTTTCCCCAACTCTCAGCCAGCAGACCTAAACAAATGACTGAAACAGAAAATTCTGAAGGTGTCTCTTAACTGCGTGAAGAATTACAATGATGGTTTGGCAATAAAACCCCAAGACTTCTCTTTGGAAGTCATATGGACATGGGAAGGACAGAGAAATTTGCCCCTGGATGGAGCTAAATATACCAATGTATTATTCTGGTGGGCCTTTATGGGCTATCAGGCATCCAGGAAAGGATGGAGAGATTATGGAGGTGTATATAAATGTTAAATTTTTGCTCTCAGGCGCATTTGATACTTAGCTGCCTCCTTCAGCTGTGAGACTGCCATCGAGAAACCTGAGAAACTCAGACAGGAACTTCTGGTTTGAAGCTGTGGGTTAGAGAACAAGCACTAACTACCAAAATGATGTACAAGAGACACTGCTCAGAACAAGAAACAGCTCCATGGTTTACTGGCTTCTGCAGGAAGAACAAGTTCTGCCCCAACTCTTATGGGCCCATGGATTTGACATCCTCCAAACACTCAAATGATCTTGAAAATGCTTCTGATTTCCTTAGGACAAGTTTAGAGAACAAGTGGAGCACATCAAAAATATTGTTAAACTGAAGAGAAAACAGGAAACCAGCAACAATGGCTGAGGACATTGACTGTAACTGGAGGCTGGACTAGGTAATACTGCAGTGGGACTAAGTCAGCCAGGCTGAGGATATTGGAAGACACAGGAAATTCTGGCCTACAGCTGAAAACCACTTTCTTTTGAGGTGGTGGAAAACTGAACCCTGTGGACAAAACCACCCTCTCCCTCCACTGGGTTATCTCCCAGCTGTAACCATTCCTGACAGAAAAATAATGCAATTAAAAAGAAGTGTGAGATGCTTCCATGGGGCCATGATAAGAAGCTTGAAGGTCAACCAAACCACTGCACTGATCTCTTGATGATATATTTCTCAGCCAGGTGAACTGGTTGAAATGAAACTGGGAGAAGCTGCTGATGGTGAACCCCAGATGTCTGAGGTGTCCCCTGCTGCAGGGCAGAATAGCTGAGGAGCAGGTGAAGATCTCCTGCCTGAGCCTGAGGCTCAGACATTACTGCCAGGAACACTAGATGCTCAGGACACCACTGCTGTGTTTAGCCTCCTGACCAGCACAGGAGTCACCCAACACATCAAAGGTTGAGTATTTTAAATGTGTTCTTATTTATTTTAGCAACCTTTCAAACAAGCAGCTTTCCCAGCCTTCCAGAGGCACTGTGAAGTAGCCTGGTCAATAAAACCCACACCATGTACAGTATTTCAGTGCAAAGCTGTGCACTAACTCCCTGCTCTAACTGGAAGAATGCTCCCCAGCTTTCATTCCAGTTGGGCTATTTTTTAAAAAAAATCATATTCCAGAGATCTTTTAAAGCATCCTTTCTGTGTGAACTATCACCAGGGCCAGAAGGAAACCTCAGGACAGAAATTACATCCCCCCAGCAGCTGGGCAAGTTTCCCAAGAAAACATTTCCTCCAAATAAATGAGGCTTCTCTATGTGCCTCTAATTTGTGGTACCTTCACAGAACAAGAGGCACAGTCCCTGGAGCAGCTGGGACAACACCACGTGGTGATGCTGGAGGGCAAATACAAAAAGGGCTGGAGAATTGCACATACTGTGGAGCCTCTCAGACAAAACCAGGACAGCATTGGAGCAGATCCTGAAGAGGAACCAGGGCTCTCTGCACAGTGGGAAGCCCAGGACAATGGTCACAAGTCACTTATGGACTGCCATAGACTGGGAAAAACCAGAATAACACAAAAACAAAAAACCAAAAGCAAAATCAAAGGATAATGGGGGTAGAACTGGAAGCCCAAGCAGACAAGATCACAAAGAGCTGGTGCAGCAGACACACACCAGCCAGGAAAAGAGATTTCTCCCAGGAAAATGAGGAACCAGAAAGAGAAACCTGACAAGGTAAGGATTCAGTATACAAACTGGCCTTGCATTTATTGGTTTGCATAGCCAGATCTGGCACTGGACAAAACTGGGCTCTTCTTGTTCCCACCTGGAAAAGTCTTGACCTCATATGCCCAAAAATCCTTAAGAAAATGCAAAGGGTTTTTTCAGTGACAAGAAGACTCTGATGGCAGTTGGCCCAGAGAAAAAAGGTGCATCTCCAGGAAGATCTGAAAGGAAGCAACCTAAAGAATGAAAGGACTGGTTTTTATTTGGAAATAAAAATTTGGAAGATGAGGAAAACATAATGAAACATTTTCCAGGGGTAAAAATGAGAAAGGCTTGAACACAAATCCTCTGGAGTTGGACCCCTCTTTCCTTCATCCTCTCCCCCTCCTCCTGACAGCTCTAGGAAGCAGCTCTCTATGGCAGAAAGCATAAAGGGTGCACAAATAATTGCAGGTGACAGAAACAGGAAGACCAGGTCCCTGCTCCTGCAGCCCACTCCAGCCTTCAGCCTATTCCCAAAGAGGTTCAGCATGTCTTTTTGTCATTGAAACAAGTATTCACAGAGAATGACCAAGGCTAAAGGAGAGGGAGGAGCAGGACTGGGGACAAGAGCTCATCATCCCAGCCATGCATCACCAGCTGAAACTTTGCTGCAGTGGTTTTAGCCAATGACATAACAACGAGGCTCATTTCAGGCTCATTTTCCTCCTTTTCTACTGACTGGAGCACAGATGAAAAGCCTGACTCACCCAGGGCCTGGCAGCCCTGCCCATGCCAGGAGACTCATTAAAGGTGCCAAGATTGCATCTGCCAGGACCCATGGGCTGATAGACTAAAATGGGTTAAAGGGAAAAATGAAAGAAAACAGTCTCTCCACCTGCAGATCCCGAGTTATTTTGGTGATATTTCAGCCTTCAGGAATTATTTTCCTTCAGCTGTAAGAAAAATTGGATGTGCAGCAAAAAAAGGCAGTGCTGGGGGAGCCCTGGGGGCACAGGAGCCTGTGTGCCCTGTGGCACTGCTGCCACACGCACCAAGAAGGGGAAAGCTTGGGAAGCTTCAAGGAATTGTTCCTGGGGTAAAAGCAGGACAGGCTACAAAAAGCAAGAGAATGGAGCTGGGAAGAGGATTTGAAGATATGCTCTGGCAGCCAGACCCTTTGAGGGGAGCAGGATGAGGGAGCAGAGGTGCCCAGCTGGCCTGGCACAGCAGGAGCTGCCTTCAACCAGAGGAAGATTCCAGCAGGGGGAAATGAGCAATGTTTCAAGCTGCACACTTGCAGAACAAGGAGGATTTGAATCTCCTTGTGGTAGAATGGGGTGACAAGCCTGGTAATGGTAGCTGCAAGAAGTGGGGTAAGAATTTCCTGACCATGCTGGGAATTTGCAGCAACGGTAGTGGAGATTTGGGGAGTGGTGGATAAGGATGGAGGAGCAGTTGGGACAAGTCCCTGTACTGCATCGAGTGAGCAGTACAGAACAGCCAACTTTTGGCTTGCAGCTTCCATAAAGCTGTTTCCTTGTGCTGAATGTCCTTCCAATGATGCCTGGCCTGCTGGACTGGTGGGGCAGCACCCAAATAACCAGACACTGGCTCCAGCAGTGAGGGGATCCTGTCACCTGCCCCCAGCATGGTGCCACACCACAGAGCTGCAGGTGCCGTGGAGATCATAGCCAAGGCCTCACTAAGCTGCCACATTTTCACAAAACACAATTTTCCTTCTCAAACTTCTCTTACAGAAGAGCTTTATGCTGAAGGAGAACATGTGGCTGAAGGCAACAGTTCCACAGTGAAGAGACCACCACAAAGCTTGAGAGAAAAAGAGAGCAGGAGGGGAACAGCTCCCAACACAGACAAAGGGAGTGGAGGAGCAGAAGATTAATGTACAACCATGGCTGCCCCAAAAGCATCAGGAGGTTGAGAAAGGAAAATCTGAGGAGTATGGGATGAACTAGTCACCAGCCCAAGCTTAGCCCCGTTCTGAAACCTCATCTCAGAGAACTGCACCATCCAGTCTGGGGAATTGCTGCTGCTGCCTTGGAGGCTTCACTGACTGTCCCACCCACAGGTCTTCCTTTGCTCAATTTTATGTTTTCTCCCCACTGGGACAAACAGAACAGTCACCTACCACTACTGTTTTAGAAATGATGCTGTTGCCCAAACCCCCCATCCTTTCTTCCCCAGCAGGGCCAGCCATATCAAGCCAAATAAAAAGAGGGTCAGAGAAAAGAAGGTGGCACCAGCCCAGCTCACAACTGTAACATTTCACAGTTTAGTCACTGTAAACAAATCAGATTTACTTGTTTAAAAGTGAGCCCCCAAAGCTCAGAACACACCTCATCACTTGGGAAAGCCAGCTCAACGTGCTGCACCATCTCCAGCCGTGTGCTTCAAGGACACAGAGCTGGTGCTTCCTGCCTCCCATATGGCTGTACCTGCATCACAGGCCCTCAACAGTGACAAGGCTCACCTAAGGTGCTGAAAAGCCCCTGTGCAAACAGTGTGGGACAAGAGAACCCCTGTGCCAGCAGACACATCTTCTCCCTGACACAAGCTAATCCAAGAAAGTGCCCTTCTCTGCACGGCTGTAGCCACTGCAGAGCTCCAGGAAAACAGCCTCTCAGCTTTGGGGGTGTGCTCCCTTCACACCCTCAGCAAAACTACAGGTACCCAGGGCACACACCCTGAGTTTGAGAAGATGGAGGCGTCCAGGAATCATTCCACTACACCAACGTTTTTCAACCTGTCACCTGTAAACTACACCCATGAATTCTACCAAAGGCAACTGCAAGAAACCAGCCTTTGGTTATAGGCAACCTCTAGCTCCACTGGAGACTTTTAGGGATTCAAACCCAGCTTGAAACAGCACTGCACAGTGATCAAAAACACTCAAGAGACCTAACCAGTGATCCCACCACTGTGAAGAAGTCAGTATTTACTGGAGAAGATCAAAGGATGGGGGTTACACTCCAGTGACCTGATACGCTAGAGACAGGTAGGAATTATATTCAGAGCAGCTGGAGCTAGGGCTGAGATGTCTGCAGGGGCAAATGTCTCCAGATTGGATCAGGGAATATTCCAAAGAAGAGAGAAAGCTGGAAAAGACAGCAACACAGACTCCTGCACAGCTCACTTCTGCTTTTTCCTGGGAGCCACGAGAGCACTTAGAGTTGATATCATCGACAGGGTTAAAAAGATAGATGTCATTAGCAACTTGCAGTGAGCAAAGGAAAGAACCAGAGAGACAGAGAATAGCTGCTGCCCACCTCCATGGACAAGCAGCTCCTCCAAGATGCCCAGTGAGCAAGACAGCTGGGGCAAGACAGAAAATTATTGCCCAGCTGGGACAGGAGGCTGTTCCTGGTTCTAAGGTGAGGTTTTGGGTTGCATAAAGTAGAAAATGGACAGTCAAGAAACCTGCTACACTTTCTACCTCCAGGACAGTCTGACATGGTAAGCACAAAGCAGACACTCCATCATACATCAGCAAGAGCACAACATTCCCTAGAAGACATCCACTCCATTCCAGCTCCTCCTGGCGAGGCCACACCACGGCATATGCTGACATAAACAGCTAATTTTAAGCCATTACCTTATTTCACAAAAGACACCAAGAAGCTATGAGATGTCAAGGTGTGCCTACCACCAGCCTAGGCTGTACCTGAACCAGTGACCCAGAGGTGAAAGGCCCGTGCCCCATCATCAGTCTCCAGAGATGTGTCATCCCCTCAGAACAGCAGGTTCCTGATGGAAATTTTGTAAAGGGCACAGCAATTCGGAGAACTTCACAAACCACCTGAAAACATGCCCATTATACACTGTATTTTCAACAAACAGCAGCCTTTACACCAGAAATAAATAGAACAGAGCAGTAAATGGGTGCTGGATGGAAGAACCTTAATTCTCCATCACACTGCATCCCAATGGACTGAAGGACAAATGTAAGGATGGGCATCACCTACTTTAACTGCCATAATTTGCCCACTTGGTTTGTGGACCATTTTGTTGACAGA
The DNA here is from genome assembly GCA_013398615.1 of Brachypodius melanocephalos. Classification (NCBI taxonomy): domain Eukaryota; kingdom Metazoa; phylum Chordata; class Aves; order Passeriformes; family Pycnonotidae; genus Brachypodius; species Brachypodius melanocephalos. The sequence continues at coordinate 1,555,933 of VZSR01003022.1, forward strand.
ACCATAAGCGCCTCGTCCAATTTCTCCAAGGTCTTTCAAGTCCTCTGCTGTAAAATCCCAATGTTGCTCAGGGGAAATCTTCAATTTTCCTGATGATTCAATGCTGTGTGTTCTCAGTCTCTCTCTGTCAAAAATATTGGGAAGCAATTTTTCCACATTTTAAATAGTCTTTAAATGTCTCTTTTCAGCACTTGATTAAACATTAGAAGAGAGGGGTTCACAAAGCTACAGCAACAATCTGACTCCACGAACGATTTTGGTTGGGGTGGGGGGTGGAGGGGTGAGGGAAAATGTTAAATCAAAAATGACATACACTTGCCCACAGCTTCAATTAAGGGTAAGTTTCTCCAGCTGCAGCATAAAATTCAATATGTCTCATAGAGTCATTCTAAGTGCTCATTTACACAGTTCTTTCTACAAAATACATCAGGCTGCGAGCAGGATCTGGTAACATGCAGCACCAAGAACCTGAAGAACACTCCCAGCCCCATCTCCCCAAAGCTCCTGCTGCTCTTACACCACCACATCCCGGCACCTGCCTCCCTTCCAGCTGGGATTCTATCAATACAGGCAAAGCTCTTCTGGGTGAACCAGTGAGACTTTAGGAAAAGTTTGACCTTAATGGAAAACTGCAATTAAAATAGAAAACAACCCCAAACCCCCAAAATCCAACACATTCAGATAGTCATTTAATTTATCCAAAAACAAATAAAGAGCCATTAATTTATAAAAAACAAGACAAGTTCTTTGTGACATATGAAAACAAAATCTGCCTGTTCAGGTGTGTCTTCACCAAGCACCTAAATTAACTTTCCTCAGGCAAACCCTGCCCCTACTGAAGCTACCAGGATTTGCTCAGGTAAGGAGTAGATGAATGTCCAAAATTTGTGAACAGAGTTCAAAGGTGCCCCCAATGGTTCATTCACATGCAGCAATGCTACCTTTGAATTAGCAGGAAATGCACAAGTATTTGCAACATTTTTCATCTTAAAATACCATGCAAAATTTCAGTTTTTCATTAGTTAGTTAGCTGATTCACACTTCTTGAGTCATAAAGTAAGCCAAAAGCCCACATTTTCCACTTTCAAGATGCATGAAGAGCAATGCAGACAGTTCCCACTGCAGGGCACAGCGATCTCACATGGATTTTGAAGCACACAGGTCTTTGTGACCACCCTGCGTACAGGACAGATCTATCAAACTCGGTGGATATTTGATCCAGCCCCGCTTGCCTGTGCAGGATCTGACCCAACAAGCAGAACACACATGGAGGATTTGACCAAACACATGGAGCTTACTGAGTTTATCAGCCGAGGAATAAACAGGTCACAGCTGATTCCAGGCTGATAAATCCCATGTTGGTCACCAGCAGCTGCAAACACCACCCAGCCAGGGACTCAGCCATGACAGGGTTTTATTGGGATCCCAGGTTTTGAGAGGGCAAAAGGCCAATTGACTGGAGCAGCTACAGTTCAAATGGCTTCCTCTGCTCACTTTGGGTTAGTGCTGCCACATTTGGAGCAGCTGCATGTCTTGAACCCTTGACCTGCATGATGAAAGAGTTTGGGAGCAGCTCTTCTCCCCACTGCTGGGCTGTGCCTGCCATGGTGCTTCCTGCTCTCTGACCTGCCCAGCTCAAGATTTCCATCTGCTGTTCCCTACAGTGCCCCTAAACTGCACTTAGGGATGATCTGGGAAACCATCTGATAGTGCTACAACACAGCACAGGTGGGATGGATGCCATCTCAGAGCTTCTGTGCATAATAAACCCTGCATTCAGCTGGGTTCTCCATGGAAATCGCTTACTAAAAAGCACAGAATAATAAAAAAAAGGCAGCAAAATGACAAAAAAGAAAAGAACAGAGGAAAAAAGAAATGGAAAAAAAAGTGTAGAGAAACATGACCTCCACATGTGCCACGTGTCTCACAGACAGCTTCTGTTGGGAGCTCCTGAACTGGTTTCTGTCTAACTCCACCATCCTGTTTTGTCAGTGCCATAAAAATAGTTCTTGTTTTGAGGGAGGAAGAGAGGTGAGAAACACCATGCCAAGGAAGCACAGACAAACGGGTATTTCCTGCCTCACCTCCTGCCAGCTGGTGGGCACAAAGGAGCATGATATTTGAGTGCTAAATCCTCTTCAAAAAAGCAGAGGAGAAACAGCAGAGAGCTGAAATGCTGAGTTTCCACTGACTGAGCTCCTTTTCCAGCTCTCGTTTGAAAATAACATTTCATATCAAAGTTCTCATGGAGCTAAAAAATTTAAACATTGAGGTAATTTATTCAAATAAGCAATCAAACCCTTCTCCTGTCTTTTTCAGCCTAGGAAACTTTGCTTTCCTGACCTTACAGCAGAGGAGCAAGCGAATTGGAATTCATTATTGCCCTGTCACACAAGCAGCCTGTGTGTCCCCAGCTGTGGTGTGAAAGCGGATCTGGGCCATTGTTCCACAGCTGCAGGATGGTGTCTCGGGCTGCCGGGAAGAAGGTGGGAGCTGGGGAATATCCCCTCCTCTCCAGGGGCTGCACTGAGGGCTCTGCACCTCTCCAGGGGTTACATCCAGACAGACCATTACCATCCACCCCCAAACCCTCCCGTCTTGGAGCTTGGCTTCATTTCCATTATGTATTTATGATGCCATCTGCCCTGTCTCACAACCGCGGCTCCTGCTTAGCTCTTCTCAAATACCCAGGGAAATGGTCAAATAACCAAATTACCAGTTTGACAAAGTGACAGACACTTGAATAGAGGTTTTGCTCATTTAGCTGATTTGCCATATGCAAGCAGTGCAGTTTTCCTTTAAGCAGCATGGCCATCTCAAGAGTCTTAACTGGAATGCAATATTTGCTTTTAATGTCAAAAAAACCTATGCTCCTATAATTGTATCAGGAATTTTTCAGTGTAAATCAAAATTCCAAGGGATTCCCATGCCAAGAAAGCAGCTCAAAAATGCAAATCAAGAACACAGACTCTCTGCATTGATCTAAATTGGGATTTTTTTTGATGTAAATCTGAGTGAAGCAATAAAAACTAAATCGTCAGTGCAGGACATCTATCTGTATATGTTTGCACTGCTGCAGATGTATGAGGACAGAAATCCATAGGGTGGACATGCCTCCAAATGCAAAAAAGCCTGCCTGAACCCTGCATTACATCCTGGTGCTCTGGATACTGCAGCAGCCTGCTTCAGAGAATAGCAGGGCAACCACACAGCGCAGGGTTTAGTGAAGGTAAAAAGCAGTTACTGGCCAGTCCCTGGGATTAGTGCACATCAGAGTCTGCACAAAAGTCAGCAGACATGTGCCTTCTCTTACCATTTTGTTTTTAAACTGTGCAATCCAACCTCCTCTAAGGCTGGGAATGTTGAGCAAAATTGGACATATATTCTCCAAATGCCCAGGATGTGTAAGACCAACATGTGAGGCTTCATACATGATTTAAAAATATAATATAAATAGTTGAAGTGGGCTAGATACTCTTTAAACAGTTAAAAGTAGCATTTCCAACTCCTGACAACTCATCCAGGGCTTGAGCTTCCAACTCCCCATCTTGCTTTTGAAAATTTTCGAAAAGCAAAGAAAAAAAGGGCTGAGGAGGTGGCTGCGATCCTTGCACTTGAAAGGCACCAATGTGTCAGTCTCGCTGCAGATGGTTACTGTGCCTGTCACAGCAGTTATTCCAGGGATTAGGAGCACCAAGCAAGACAACAACTCCTCCAAACAGTTGTCCTTTGTCAGAGCCGTGTCCAGCTTGGCAGGAGGCGGGCGGGCGCTGGCGCCAGGCACCGCCGGGTTCACCACGGCCACGAGGCTGCTCGCCACAAGCTGCACAGCTGGACATGCATGGAAAAGGCTGTGATGGCCAGAGGACCCCAAAATCTCCTGTGGAGACTCACTGAGACCTTGGGAAGCTCCCAGGAAGGCTGTGAAAGTTCACCGAGCCCTGCTGTAAGCAACCAACTGCAGGGAGGCCACGACTTTTAAAAACAAGAATGAAAAAGAAGGATTGTTGAAAGAAGCAGAGAAAAGGCGGTGGGTTTTTTAAGCAAAAATTGAAAGTCAACAGACATGAAGCAAAGCCAAAAAGATGCTGTAAGTGGCTGCCTGTCTCCTCTGTTTCACTTTGCTGAGAGCTCTGCAGGACTCAAAGAAGCACACAAGTTGACATATTCAATGGTACAGCTGACATGAATAAAATCTGCAGAAGCAAAAAGATCCAAGCAAACCAGCTGTGCTTCCCAAGCCTGCCTGGTGCTGGATTCTGCTCAGACGTCTCTCATTACAGCTCCTCTTTTCACTAAGGTTAATGAGAATATATTCCACTTCTCCACAAGTTTGGTAAAAAGGCTGACATTTTCCGAACTGATTTGTGGTCCATCAGCCAAAGCTAAAGTGTCAATTCTAACAAAAAAGCTTCCAGGCAAACTGCAGGGTTCAAATGACACTGTGCAACTTCAGAGTATAAACATGGTTTAGGACTGTGGCTGACAACGTTTCTACCAAGACTCTCAGACTGCCTGGAGAGGTTTTACAGAGCTTTGTTCTTCTATCTCAAAGTCTGTGTCATTTCCAAAACCATTTTCAGACCCTGCAGGCCAATGCTAATACCATATCAACCCTGGTTTGAATTTCACTAGAAAAGGTTTCCAGAAGAAATGTTCCCTTTTTTTTTTTTTTTTTTTTTCCTAGAGGGATGGAAATGTTGGTGTTGTCACAAAGTTTTTGGATTCTCAAAAGAAGAAATTTTTGCTTTTCACAGACAAACAGCATCCTTGCAAGAGGGGCAGAACTAATTTGGGTTCGCTCTGATCCATGGAAGCTATCCTGAGGCTTCATTACATTTAGTAACAGATTCCTAGACATGAAGAAGAGCTACAGAAAATGTGGCAAAGGAAGGAAATAGTTTTGCACCTGTGAACTACTCAGACTAAAGCAAAGCACATTTACACTCTTTCCTTGTGACCAAGAGGCTGAAATTCCCTCTAGCACTGCTCTGGCTTTTTATGCTTCTCCAAAACGTTCAAATAAAGACAATAACAAAAAGTGGAAGATGGCACAGCCCTTCCACAGCCTACATGTCTCAGCTCAGCACGTGTTCAAGGCTGCTTGGAGTTTCTCTGGCTTCAAAGGGGCTTGGCTGAGGCTTTTAAAATGTCAATATTTTGTATTAAACTCCCCTGGTAAAATACTGAGTTGCAATGGATTTTAATTAACCCTGCCCTTACATGGAGGAAAACTCTCTACCCATCGTGTTGAAGACTGAGCTGAATTTAACTGAGCACATTGATCTCAAACTCATTTTGACTCAGCCATGAGCCAGCCTGCAGCACATTCAATGAACCTACCACTGCTAGGATTTCAAAGCTTAAACTGGATTCAAGAACTTCAGGATAATACTGGAAAACGCTGAGCTAATTACTTTAAACAACCCTTCTGAGAAGGCTGATTCTTTTTATTTCCTCTCCTGAGTCATGGGCAGCTCCCTGACAGAGAACAGCAAACAGAGACATGAGCACAGCCATAAGAACCAACAAAATAACCTCAATACAGACCATAGTTTGCAAAATCATTATTACACAGCAATCGCCCGATGGAATGACACTATTTCTGAGACAATTTCATTACTTTAAGAGATGCCATTTTTGCAGGATGGAGAAGATTTGACAATGGCTAACAGACAGGAAAGCTTACTGTAGCCTGCTGGAAAGTTTCTGGATGAGGTCCGCTTCTCTCCTTTTGAAACTGAACGGGACAATGTGATAACTACCCAGGGTTGCTTGTGTGTCACTTCAGCCAGGAAAAAGTTGTGGAAATGACAGGAAAACATGGTGCTGTTATCACATGACACAATAACGTACAACACAATACTCAGCTAGTCACACCGAGCACTCAGTGGCACAAATCACAGCCAGACCTTTTTTTCTTCCAATTTCCACCAAAGTAACCTCCCCTCCTTGGGGGCAAAGCAGCACTCGACAATTTGAACTCATTCTAACATATTAAGTCATATGCAATTTGTTTTCTTACAGCAATGAGAATTCTTATTTCCAACTGTATTACTACTATAATTAGAAACATGCATTATTAACTTATTAGCCAAATACCTGTATGTTAGTAACATGCTACTTGCCTCGAAGCACACTGACCATCCCTGCTATGCTTTTCTTGTGCTAAGGCAGATCTTACTAACGACTTCTTTTCCTTTGGAAAAACTAAAAAATCGAGCTTCCATCCTGAATCCACCAATCTAGGACTGGTGGTCTCTCCTAGGTGGGCTTGCCATTCATCAGATCCCCTCTCCCAAATAAGTCTGAATGGGTTGAACAACTACATCTTTACTTATTCCCTCCAGAGCCCTCTAACTGACAAGAGTTAATCACCACTCTGCACTATGAGACTTCTCTAGGAATAAAATTTGTATTCTGGATCTCAAAGTTCCTCAAGCTGTCCAGCTCTAGAAATCTTTCTCAACATGAGGACCTGTTATCTCATAGCAGTTGGAGGAGCTTGGGTGAGATGAGCTTCTGCTAAGTGTGGAGAACAAGTCCTGGATCCTTGCACCACTGACCACTGCAGCCATGGACACGTGGCCAGCAGAGGAACCAGGGGCTCTGCTCAGCTCCTTGTGGGAGCCACCTGAGAGGAGCAGATAATGAGCATTGCTAATACAACTATAAGAAATGGCTTCGTTTCAAATACTCTAAAGAAGTGATTTTTCTAATTTAAACTTCTGTAGGACAAAAAAATTACAACCCAAGTCTGGAAAAGTCCAACTTCTCTTTCAGGATTTAAAAAAAAATACAACCAAACAATATCTCACAAACTCTGGGCTGCATTACAGCCTGAAATAACCTGAAAATCACTGCCAGGAATGCACCTGGTCATGTATTTCTCTCTGTGGCAGACAAGGACAGATGGGACACACAGAAAGCACCTGACTGCAAGATAGAGACTGCTTATTCAGAGATGCAGCTACTTCAATGTGGTGACCAAAAGAGCTCGTAACAAGACCAAGTAGAACAATTTTGACTTTAACTTAAAATGTCCTTTATCTAAGACAAAAGATATGTGCAGACCAGGTGAAGATCCCCAGGCTCCAGTAGCACGGTGAGATTTTCCATGCTGGGCTCCTCCTGGGGCACAGTGCTCTCACTGAGCCTTCAGAGCCAAGAGCTGGTTTGCTGTAAGCTCTGCAAGGATGTTCACAGAAAACTAAGGGTGCTGTAAGGAGCTAAATCAATGCTCCTAGACTGCCACCTTTCCCCTTTTCCACTGGTGTGAAATACCCACCTAGAACATCAGAGAAAAAAAGAACACAAGCTGCCTAATAGCAAAACCCCTGTGCTCCTCAGAGAGGACAATCACCTTCACACTGCTTGGAGCAAAAGATATCAAAAACAATCACTCCCCTGATCCACACTTGTCTCTGCAAAGGCACCACTTACACCAGGCATGAAGGACCTTTTGCTCACCTGGATTTACTCCAAGCTTATCTGAGGAAGGAAGGAATTAAAACAGGCTCAACAAAGACGACTGTTCAGTGTTGCCATAATCCACTGGAGAAATGGCTTGGCCATTAGATTTATGTTGGATATCAGGAAAAAGTTCTCCTCTCAGAGGATGGTGGGGCACTGAACAGGCCCCCCAGGGAATGGCCACAGCCCCAAGGCTGCCAGAGCTCAAGAAACATTTGGACAACACTCCCAAGCAGAGGGCAGGATTTTTGCAGGGTACAGGGCCAGGAGACTCAATGATCCTTGTGAGTCCCTTCCAACTCAGTTTATGCTATGACTTTATGATGTGCTCTCTCTTCACTGAAGTTTCCCAAAATGGAAAGGTGTTTGTGGTATGAGGCAAGAACATCCACCTGATATCAAGGATGTCTGTAGTTCTCACAGACAGAATACACAGCAAACCCAGATAATTCAAGTCCCTTTCAGAAGTCTGTTCCCCAAACAAGAATAGCAAAACCAGTTCAGTCCCACAGGCCAAACCTCACCTCCACCACATCCATCCTGTCCACCACAAGATACTTTCCATGACCACTCCATTCAACAGCTGATTTTCCTGGGTGCATCCTGTCCATTCAGAGCCAACGTCCTCCATGGCACATGCTGGAAGTCACTTATTTGTGTAAAGAATGAGGACAGAAGATGTCAACAAAGGTTGATGCAGTCTCTGAATATGAAGACTCTTCTCTCTTTATTCTCCATTCCTTGATGTGTAGAAGATAAAAGCAATGACTGATTCCTTCAGTTTGACCCCACAAAGCAGAAGAGTTGACTCACTTTCCCATAGCCAGGGGAAAACAGAAGACATTTTACTACGAGGTGGTGATTAAAGTCTGAAGAGATAAAGGATGTGCCTGTCCTGCTCTCATGAAATGTGGGATCCCAAGTACACAGAGTAGCAATGAGTAGAGTTTACTCCAAGAGCTGGTTTAAAGGAGTTTCCTGCAGGAATGTGGTTTTCCATCTGGAGTCAAAGGGTTAGAGTCCAATCAGATACAAACTGTGGTGGTCCATGCCTGATCCTCTCAGATTAACAGTAACACTGACAGCCCTTCAGGGTCAGAGCCCAGCTCCACCAGCTGCTCAACACAGCAGAGACACACAGGCACCAAGCTCAGCCCAATGCATAAGCCATGTTCTACTTTGCTACTTGTAAATAATTATTGAACAAGATACTCATCCAAAAAATGGGTAGAGACCAAATCTGTGTGTACACACAAATATATTTATACACACATATTCAGAGATGTTACACATAACACTCTGCTTCATCCCATTTTCCTCTTCAAACACCAGCATGTTCTGCATAGGAAGCCAGCAGATATTGCACTTGCCCAAAGAAGTGGGGGGAACATGAGAATTCTGGGCTCTAAGACATACAGGATGTGGGGATTGGACAACTATGACCCCATTGACCTTGCATTTAGAAAAAAAAAAAAAAAAAGCTCAGAAAGCAGATTGATGGGGCTAGAAGAAAGGGACTACAGAAAGCCAAGAGGGCATCTCATGCTCTCAAGTGAGCAAAAGCATCTCCTGCTCCCTAGAAAAATTTTAATGTCACTTAGTTCCATCTGATGGGTTTTCAGAGCCTGCCTTACAAACTGATGGACTCATACACAGTGATGCCCAGTGTTCCCTCCTGGGCAGGACAGCAGCAATGCACTCAGCTCAAAGGATCTCTGAGACACAGGAAACACACAGGTGGCTTGGGATCATTTTGATCCAAAAGCTCAAATCCCAAAGACTGCTTATGGCAGAGGGAAAAAGGGAGAAATTTTAGCAGATTCTGGCTGTCAAATGGAATTCTGGATCTTGCCTGTACCTCTTAACCATAAAAAGTCACTGGTGAACAACTGATCAGACCATTTGAATGCTCAGGGATGGCATCACATCTCCCTTCTCTACAAAGTATGAAATGCGAGTTTTAGAACAGCTTACAGAATTTTTCCAGATAAAATGGTAAAGGGACAAGCACATCAGTCTTAAAATACTCCAAAAATACAACAGATCCAGATGCTACTTATGGAAAAGCCAAACATGAATGTAGCTGTGGTCTCTTAGTTTCTCATGAGCCCTCTAGAGAAGACTGAAGTATTTTGGTGTCCTGAAGGCTTTGAAAGCCTCCACACACCAAGACTTACAACCAGTTTTCCTAGAGCATGTACACAGCTGTCCTTGTGGGTGGGTGCAACACTTCTTTCCTTCCTTTTATTTTGAGGAGGAGAAAATTTTGCTTCTGGTAACACAACAGCATGAAGGCAAGAGCTGATACCAACTCAAACTCCTCGACCTACTTTCCCTGCTTTGAAACAAGCACTGCAGCAGTTACATCTTGGTGTGAGTTTTGCAGCTGTGCCAGAAGCAGACACGTCCCTTGGGTGTGTGAAGAGGGCTGCAGCTCAGGAGTTCCCAGGGTCTCCTGCACACTGACGGAGATTTCACGTTGAATGAAGTCAAGTTCAGTTTGAAAATTATCATTTCCAGCTCATTACTCTACCTTTCTCATTCCCACTGACCCAGAATGCTTCACCCCCCTCCACACCAATCAACTCAGTACAAAAAACCTGGTAGTCAACTCAAAACCACTACTCTCGAGTGACTTAACCCAGACACCACCTTAGTGTGCCTGGAAAAGTGAAGACAACACTATTAAAAGCACCTTTACAGGTAACAGCTCTGCCACTACCCCATCCCACCTTCTTTTGCCCAACATGCCATGGAAAACAGCCCTGAGGAGGCAGCCCAAGCATCAGCCATCACACCTTGAATTAAGAACTGCAGGACATTCACGCCTTGGTGTGTGAGACATCTGTGTCCCAGCACAGTGGCCAAGGATGGCTGTGTTGCCATGAGTGCTCACAGGGACAGGCACAGAAGCCTCCAGCCTCTCCCACCTTGGATAACGCAACATCTCTGTCACCAGAGTAGCTCCTCTGCTACCCCAGGACCCAGCTGCTGTCCTGGCTGGGCAGGACAGGCCAGGTTTCAGAGCTTTGGAAGGTGACTTGCCACCACCACCATCCTCTCACCCATCATTGCTCTTCCGACCACGGAGGGGACGAGCCTACCCTGAGCTCTGGGTGGGGGTCCTGTTCTGCATCAGACCAAATTCTGCCCCTAAATGAGCAGCTCTGACCATAGCTGTGTGCACAAAGACCAGGACAGCAGCTCCCAACCATGCCCAGATGGGACAGGATCACAGATCAGAGATCCCTGTTGAACTCTCTATCACAAGCTTCTGCCCTAACCTCTGCCTCTTCCAAAAGACAGCATGTCCCAGCTTCCTATCCACAGGATGAGGAATGCAGAGATTCGTGCAACAATTTATAATTGCACAGCTCAATCACTCAGCACCCATGAACCACCTGGAACCCATGGGAGTCAGGTCATTCCATAACATCAGGCTGGGTTTGATTTAGACACCCAAAGGTGGCTCACTAGTTTCCAGAAGTTCTGAGGAGCCCAGGTCCCTACAGGGGATAGGAAGGCAGGAGCTCAGCACCCTTGAAAAATTCATGTGGAGTAGCTGAATGGAGCTACACAAGGTCCAAATTTTGGTTCCAGACATACAAGGTCTAAAGTCAGAAGTGGGGTGCTGGGACATCAAACCCTTACAGAAAGAACAGTCCTATCAGGGCAGTGAAGCTCCAGGGGATGTGGAAGCTGCTAGAGAAGTTTAATTTGGAAGCTGCAGACAGCAAAAATCTCCCTTGAAGAAAACCCAAAACTTAGAAAGTTTTTTTAAAAAGAAAAAAAGACCTTTCACACTCAGTGAAAATCTTCCACTGACTCTAGCAGCACCTTCTCTGAAGCAGTGACCTACTCAAAGCCAGAGATACTCCATTGTGTTACAGACCACATAATCTCTGTCAAGCAGAGATCACAGGCCAAATGAACTTGTAAACTCTTGGAAGGAAGAGGCAGATTAAATACAAGGCAAAATCCATCAATTTGCAAAAAATGCTCCTGAAAAAATTACAGAAGAAACATTGTTCCAGACCTGAACCAACAGTGATGTTTGCATGAAAAGTGAAAGCCTGGTTACCACAGCTCCCTCAAACACTGAGATCCCTCTGCTAAGGCCTTGGAGGTTGCATTTTAGTTCTGCTGACTTGAAAATACAAGTGATCACATCCAGATTCTGCAGCTTTCAGAAAACAGGACAGATTCAGTCACCAAAAAAAACCTTTCAAATTCTTGGTACCTTTGACTCTGAATTCTGCCTCCAAGGCTTCCAGGCAGCACTTCCTGCCACAGGAAGGTATCACACAGCAGAAAGGTAACAGAAATCATTAACAAAAAAAAAAAGTGAAGTGACAGTTACAGAAATGAGGAGGAGACAGAGAAATATTTACAGGAAAATTTACACCAGTAGTAGGGAACATGCCAGTTTAGGATATTCTCTTTTGGGGTTTAGTTTTTGGGGCGGTCTTGGGGTTTTTTGGTTTTTTTTCAAAAATGGTAGAACTCTCTCAGGTTACTTCCTAAAGAACTCCACCAGCTGCAGGCTATGCAGCTATAGAGCCTGACCCCACATGTCAGAAGGGTATGGGAAAGCCTAAGAGGAGATTAAAAACGCAACAGACACCTTAGAAAGGCTTTGGAAAGGCCAGGAAAAAAAAAAAAACCAAACCTTTCCAGGAATAGCAGTCCCTGAACTGTACAGAAGAAAAAGAAGCAGCAAAGTCTGGAGAAGCTCCAGATAGCGCAGCTCTGGAAATCTTAAGTCCCAATAAATCCATGAAGACACTCACAAGCTATGGGGAGACTGTGGAGTTCAACTGGACACCAGACATTTCAAACACCAAGTTTTAGTGATCTCTCACTAAGAGAGATTAGTTCATTTTGTCACCTTTCCAGGTGAAACTGCAATGCTCTGGTACATCAGGTTCTCAAGAGGAGGCAACTCTGAGTCAAGAGACTTCCCAGCCAGCAGACAGAACACTCAAGAAGCAGCATGCTGTCAACCAGATGCCAAACAACATTCTCTGAGCTTGCCCATTTCCTAGCAAGTCGACCTAAATCCTCTAAGTGAACATCCAGGTATCACAGCACAAGAACACAAAGCTTTCCAGAAAACCAAAAATCTCATCTACAGCCAAATTGTTTACATCTTGGTTTCAAGAGCAATGGGCAGCACAGCCCAGCCAGAAATCCTACCATGCACAACCACAGTCTCACCTCACCACATCACTGTTAGTGTGATCTGAATCTCCTTTTAGCAAAGGCAACCAGCTGCAAGCAGCTCTGTAAAGCTTCCACATAGATAACAGAGTAATCTAATTTTGTTTGTGACCTAAATCCTACTTGGACACAGGACAGATGAGGTAAAAGGTGGGATGACTTCCAGTTGGTATAACAGGGTAGAATTTGAAGAGCTCACCCTAACCATGGCTTGTGTCCTTCAGCCTCTGCAATGTCTGCTGCAGGGAAAACAAAGTCAGCAGCTGTTAATCTGGTCTAAGTGACAAAGTCAGCCTGAACTCACAAGGGACGTGGGCTAACCTGGCAGGTCTCCACAGCCTCGATTGCTCCCCAGCCTGCACAGGGTGGTAATCACACAGCCTCACTGACTTTGGCCAGGCATCAGCCATCAGTAAAACTCTGATCTCTTCTCTAGACTGCATCCTTTCAAGTATGAATTGTATCCCCCAACTACTATCTGTAATTCAGGCTCTATTCTGCCCTATCCTGTACATGGCACATGTAAAATTATGTTTACGACTGTGCTGGATGCCCTACAGACAGGCAGGAAACATGTCATGCCTAGATGAAAATCTCTTTGCACTTCTCAAGAAGATTTGGTGGCAGCAGCTCCAGCTGAACCAAACAAGACACACCTCCTCCATCACATGCAGCCACAGAACCAGAACAGACCTTCCTTCCAAACCCCTGCCTCCCTTTCTGCTGCTCAACACAACATCTCAGCCAGAAGCAACAGGACACCCTGGAACGTTGGATCCAAACCAGAGAACCCCAAATTTCATGTGGAAAATTAACCTCTCTGTATCTTCAGATCCACCCATCTGGACCAAGAGGGCCTGTCCAGGACAATCCCCAGCAGTGTGGAGGACACCCACGCTGTTCAGCTCCACCAGGCTCAGAAGTGGCTCGGTGAACAGAAACACATTCTGCATCAGGAACACGTCTGGGCAAGGAGCTCTGAAATATCCAGTGCAAATCCAAAGTCTAGAAAAGGTTCCTAGCCTACTGAGGAAAAAGTCATTCCAGCATCTCAGGGAGGAAGGCAGGAGACAGAGATACATCAGCTGTGAGACAAACACTTGACAGAAGACGTCAACATTGCTTTTGAGAACAGCCTCTGCTACAGACACATAAAGGACACGAGGACAATTTGCTGCATCCAAGCTCAGCCAGCCTCACCACAGAGAAAGCAACCAAGCTGACAGCATCCATCTCTTTCAAACAGAAATGGCCATGACAGCTTGCAGCCTCCCAAGAAAGCTTTAGCACAGACACATCACCATCAATTCTAGCACTTGAACAGATATCACATCCAACCCAAAACACCTGCAAGCCCTCGGACCTAGTAACACCATTAACCAGCCCAGGATGCAATCCCTGCCAACAACTGCAACTCCCAGAGAAAGAGCAGCACCTGTCTTGGACAGTGTTGACAATCACTTGCACAAACACGAAACTTAAGATGTGACAGACTAACAACAAAAGCTCTTCTGTGCTAGACAGGAGCCACTGTGATTTCCAGTGAATCCGAGAAATCCACACAGATAAACACAGAAAAGTCAAATCCCTACAGATGGCTGATGATGGGGACTCACTAGCTGAGACTAAGTCCTTTATTTATGGACTAAGAAGATCAGAGAAATGAAAGAGCCCCAGAAGGGGCTCTGCAGAAAATCTTTACAAGAGTTTGAAGATGTGATGAGACACAGAAAGTGAGTATTTAAATATGAGCTCTATAACCAGTAATAATACACTATTTCAGAAAGGAGAGAGAAGGAAAGAGGAGGACTTGCTGGACAGGTCACTCAAGATATAAAGAATCATCTGAAGTACTCTATGAAATTTCTCTATATTGTAATTACCATCAATACCTCATCAGAAACACGTTCCTAACTTGCTAAAAGCTTGTTTGAAAATCCCCAGCATAAAGAAGCTCCCAGGAACAGAGCCCAGCAGGTATGTCCTGTGGAAGCTGAAGGCACTGAGCTCCAGGAGAGAGGCAGTGACATGCAGAGCCAAGCAGGAGCAGTCTATGACAGGGACACTCCAGAAAGCCCAGGCAGCAGGGAGGCTGCAGGTGCAGCTTCTGAGACACAACACTGAGAAAACTCCGGAGACCTTAGAGAACAAAAATGTGGGACATCTTTTGCATGCTTGCTGCATCTGCCACGGGGACCAGCTGCAGGGCAGCTCTGTCCAGCTAGATTGGTGGATCTGAGGATACAAAGCTGATCTTTTTGGTGCTGATATACCCTGGGATTTACTAGAGTCAGGAACAGCTCTGTGCCACACTTGCTCTCTGACTTTGGACAGGGATATCCTGGGGCTAAACTGGCTAGAAAACTCACTGAGACCTAATCTCTGCATAACTCCTCTAACATCTCCCTGTTGCTAAAATGATAATCCTCAACCTTTGTCTGTTTAGTGCTGAAAACAATTCTATCACAGTTATGGCCTTCACAAGTAACACAGAAAAAAGAAATTCTAACAAAAAGTAACAACCTGATTAAAGATATAGGAAAACCACAGTGACTCAATCTAGACATTAATTATAGGTCTATATAGCATTATCAGCTACAATATTCAATTCAATCAATTCTGGAAGGCATTAGCTCCAGTGTAAACCAAGAAGATCCCAATTTAACCTTTTCTTTAATTCTGGAAAAAAATCTATTACAGTGACTCAAACTAAGAGATTTAAACAATCTACAAATAACCGGACTAATCACATTGCATTTAACTAACACTGGGTGTTGGCTAATTCATTTAAAGTTGTTCCACTAGTTGTGCCATTGGCTTTATACTCACATGTGTGGATTTTGGAAAGGAACTCCAGAAGTATTTAGAGTAAATCTTGCTGTGGACTTGAAAGGTGGATTTGCAAAATTTAACTTCAGCGCTTTGCGTTTACCTGGGAGACAACGAACATAAAGTAAACTTTTTGTCAGCACAAAATATTGAGAGCATCTGGAAACAAACAGAAAAAAAATGACACATTGTAAGAAAAGGATTTTACATTTTACAACATTAGCAAATCACAGCTTGTGTTAGGACACGGGGATGGTGACACAGAGTCAGCTCTCATATCAAGGTCTTCCCCAGCTCATTCCAAGGCAGTTGCCAAAGCAAGGCATCCACAGCACCTCCTGTGACAGCTGGAGCACCTGGATCTGCTGCCAGGGCTCCAGCAACCACAGCACCTCCAACCTCAGGGCTGAGCATCCTCCATGCACACCCATGGGCACAGAGGCCTGACCTGCCACACACAGCCTGGGCACACCACCAGACCTGAGTGGATGGCACTGGAGAGGGAAAGGGTATTTTGGGATGTCTTTCATGTGACACTCCAAGCACAGGATGGTTGTTGGGGCCCTTGATCCTCCTCAGGCTAGCAGCAAATGGAGATAACCAGGGAGGATGGATATCGGTGTGCTCCTTCTGCCAAGTGAGCTGCCAAGCAGAGACTGTCTGAAGGGTGACCAACCTCCCACACATCTTTTGACTGCTTCCCTGAGGGCATCTCCCCTCTCACACAGAGAAAAACCAGACTGAATTCAAGATGCAAAGGGTCTGGAGGATGTGACACTGATCCCTGAAACCTCCCCCGTTCATCAGCTCCCCCCGGGTCTGCACAGGCACAGGGGGTTGGTGGTGCTGGGTAGGAACCTGTGGAGAATGGCCACACAGCCCTTTGCTTGCATGTCCCATCACAGCAGCACCAATCTGCCCTCGGATGGGATCCAGGGATTTCTTTAATTATGCTTTGAATCTGTTTCATTCACAGCCCGGAAACCTCAGCCCTCTGTCAAGGGTGGTTACGTTGTGTTGTAAGGTTTTCCCTTTCTCACAGCAATGTTTATACAGCTCAAGAGAACATGAGACTTGAAGTGACCCAAGACTAAAATTGACACAATTAACTACAAACCCTCATCAGAAAAATCTCCTCACAGCCTGCTCCTATTCTTACTATTTGTGAACTTTATACACCAAGTTTCTTCCTATTTTCACTCAGGGACAAAACTCTTTGTAACACAATTAAATATTGGTCTATTGATATCAATCTCGCTAGGTTTCTAAGGATAGTTTCAATTATGCCAATCTACCATCTGAAGCTGGATTTTCTACAAACCCAACAAATACAGAAGCTTGCCCCTGGGAAGCAAACAGAATGGTTTGTTTCTGCTCAGCTGATGAACAAGGAATGTGACCGGGAAAAACGAACATCCTGAGAAATGCCAGGAATTTCCATCCAGCACAGATCACATGGAAATGTACTGTAAGTGAAACAACAGATTCAAATGAAGCGAAGTCTGAGGAGAGCCAAAGCAAACTGTGCTCCCCAGCAGCCTTCCACAGCTTCAGCTGTGCACTCCAAACCTTGAGTTTTGTCCTAAACAAGACCTTTGACTCCACTTCTCTATTCCTTGCAGACACATCGTTCTAACTGGAGGCAAAAGAGCCCCCTTAGATGCAGGAGTTTTGCTGTGATTTTGCTAGGCACAGGTTCATTACACACCACCCTGCCTCAGCACAACAAAGAGACTTGGGGGTTATGGTGCTTCTGGAATTCACTAATGCCCATCACCACCAAGGCTGTGTGACCAAAACTGCCCAAAAGCGTGCTGCAGAAATATCCACCCTTTATAAATTGTCTTTTAAAGGTTCTGCTAACTTAACACGTAATTCCAATCATTAACTGTTATAACATCTACTTCTCTGAGAACTTTTACAGTAGAGATTATGGGACAGAGAATGATTTGGAAGAAACCAAAATTAACTCTGCAATACATAACTTTTTCACAAATTAGGGTAATCCTCAAAACCAGACCTGAAATTATGAAGTTTCTTGACTTAGGGTCTTCCCAATTGTGACTACTGGGTTTGCTCAGCTGCATGTTAATGGTTATATCAAGCCCAGACCATATTTGAAAGCAGGATGGCCTGGACTTCAGCTAAGCCGAAGTAGCAAGTACTACCTTATGTTTTGAAGGAATTTAAACAGGATTGTATCCTATGTCGGAAAGATATTCTGCTCTTCAAGAAGAAAAACGACAGCCAAAAAGAGCTTTCTGGTTGTAAATAAGTTAATCTTTCCATAAAGATAGCAATCTTTATCACAAATCATCCCAGCCTTAAAGTTGTGGTGATGGTGTCCTCAAAATAATTTTTAAAAGGATGTCACCATTCTACCACCAGGCCTGTGCATTGCACTGAGGTCCAGGGGTGATGCCTTGTGTCCCCAAATGCACAGCCCTTGGAATTCCATGGATCACAGCCAAAACAGACACTGGGAAAAGCACCTACACAACAGCCCCAGAAAAATCCAGGCTCACAGCAGCCCTTGTTCCTTGCTGCACTGGGGAATGGGTGCTAGGCCAAGGACAGAATTATTTATGTGCTGCTATCCGTCACCAGAATTAATCCAAGCACTTGGCTCTGCAGTTAAGTTCTCATCACTGTGAGGCCCCTTTACCACCACCACAGCCAACCAGCCTTCAAACAACAAGAAACAGCTGTCTAGCAGGTCATATGCAGGCCAAAAGTATTCCTCCAGAGTTAGATTGTGTAGTACTATTTTTACTTCACCCAGGACATCTATGATTTACAGAATCACAAAATCTTTAAGGTTAGAAAGACATCTAAGATCTTCAAGTCCAACCATCAGCCCAGCACCACCACCTTGTTCACCATCAAACCATGGCCTCAAGCACCACATCCACATATTTTTACACTTCCAGGGATGGGACTCCACCATGCCCCTGGGCAGCCCCTTCCAATTCTTGACAACTGAAGAATTTTTGCCTAATATCCAACGTAAACCTCTCTTGGCACAGCTTGAGGCCATTCCTTCTCCTCCTGTCCCTGTTTCCTGGGAGCAGAGCCTGACCCCCTCTTCCTGCTCAGAGAGCTGTGCAGAGACAAAAGGTTCCCCCTGAGACTCCTTTTCTCCAGGCTGGGTCCCCTTCCCAGCTCCCTCAGCTGCCCCTGGAGTTCCGGAGCCTTCCCCAGCTGTGTTCCCTTCCCTGGACATGCTCCAGCCCCTCAAAGTTTGTCTTGTCATGAGGGATTCAAGGTGCCTCAGCAGTGCCCAGCACAGAGGGACTGTCACTCTCCTGGTCTTGCTGGACACACTGTGGCTGGTACAGGATATCCTTGGCCATCTCTTCAAGCCTCTGAGTCACCTCCTGTTGAGGAAAGCAATTCTAACTTCTTACTAGAATTTCCTCACCACCATTCCTGCATGCCACACCTCAAGAGCACTGCTTACCATGTTTAGGTTACACGGAACAAAATGTTCCCTTTTCAAGCAGTAAGATTTTCAAAACAGCAGTTTAATGGATTTTTTCAAGGTTTCTATCTTGCAAGGGTACAAACTGATCCCTGTCAAAATGCTTTCCACTCGGTTCAACTCTGCAGGATCAACCTCTTGCTGCCACAGCCTGAGCACACATCACAGTGTTCAAGTAACAGTGCGCAGGTAAATATTCTCTCTGGTCAGATGCTGAAATCACTCTGTGGAGTGATGATACACCAGGAATCCAATCTGCACTCTCTTTCCTTACTGCAACCAGGAAAAAAAAAAAAAAAAAGAGAGATACAACCACAGAAACACAAACTGTGATAGCAAACAGCAGGAAGGAGAGTCAATGGATCCATAATGAACTGTGAAATCTTTTTACCTCTCCCTTGTAATATTAAAACACAACAAAATGACAGAGGAAATGGGGAAGAACGGATTATTTACTTCCATTTGGAAACAGAGCTGAATGCTTGAGGTCATTTTCTTAATAGAAAACTATCAGTTCTGATTTCTTCCAAGAGTAAAGGTAGTGCAAACACTAACGTGAGACAGGAAAAAAACGAAAACCAACACAGATCTCTGCTCTTCAAACAGCTTTAAATAACCAAACTGCTGTATCTTGTCTGCTAACAAAATGCCTGCTTTGATGTAGAGACAGCAAAGAACATTTACCTGCGTTCAGAGCTGCAGCCCTGCAGTTGTTGACATCCTGAATGCTCCCAGGATTTCCAGCTGGTTATTCCTACTGTTGCTAGAACAGCTCTGTCTGCCCACAGACCCTTCCAACCTACCATCTTGCACTAACATCTCCTTACTTTCCAGTCTTGCTCATGGATCTACTCCAACACCAGCACAACTAATTTGAGACTAAAGAAGGTTTCCAGTCTTACACTCAAGATAAACTATTTTTCAAGAAAAAACTAGTCAAATTTTGAAAAAAAAAAACCTGAAGAGCTTTAGCATATCATGCAGTTCTATTTGAGGAGTCTGGATGAAAGAAGAGGCCTTGGGCTTGACTGATTAGTTTTAAGAGCTGCAACTGCAGAAATTCACTTTAAAGAGTACAAATATTTTCAATGCATCTGTCTGTTACTGACGTTTTTAGTCCTTTTCAATGAAACCTTCAATTTCATATAATCTGAGAGTCAGCACTCAGATCTGAAATGATGATGTTGCACTGCAGGAGAGTAAACTCAGTATGCTCATTTTTAGGAGTCACCTCATTAGAAAGAGGATTTAGCCATAATTCACCCACAGCCTCAAGTGTGCTTCCAACTAGGGAGTACAAACATCCAAGCCTAGAGCACCCAGGACTCTGGAAGGATTACTGGCCACTGCCTTCATGAACACATGCCACGGCAAAACAATCACACTAGACAATATTTTAATGAGACATCTGCATGATTTGGGGCTGAGAGGCAGCTCACAGCTGCACCAACAGACACCCACCTCTGTGACTGGTAATGCAGGATATGGGCTACATCCAACAGCACTTCCAGCGTCTATAAATACCTCCACCATGACACTTGGTAAAGTAGGTTAAGCTTAGAGGGCAAGAAATTGCAATCGGATTAAGATTAGTTCCCTTAGACTGGAAACTCCCAGATGCAAAACCTGAGAATGAAGTCTCTGGACTCTCCAAAACCCACTGGTAACCTTTAATATTAACCCTGATGGTACCCCGCATGGAAACCCCATTTGTATACATTGGGTTAAAGTTCCCTGCCCAGAGGAGAGTGCAGCACTCATTTCAGACAGCAGCTTCCAGTCCGGACTGGGGTTCAGACAATTTCTAGCTGGAGAGCAGCATTTAACACACGGCTCACAGCCATAGTCCAGTGCCAAGCCTGGTGAAACACTGCTGCAGAGAACCTGGAGGGTTCAATTGTCCACACAGGAGATGCTGCCAGACCAGGAGTCTGTGTGTGCTCTCACAGCAGCATTTTGCTTCACCCAAAATATTCCTGCAACCTGTGCTTGAGGCAGCCATAGCATAACCCTGCAGAGCTGAGCCTGTCATGGAGCAGGTGTTTGTTGAATTTCCATCACTCTGTCCAGCACAGCAGCAGCACAGATCTCCCCATGAGCACACAGCAGGTCTGAGTGTCCCCACTGGATCCACTCCCTGTCTGCAGGAGAGCAGATCCTCCATGCCACAAGGGATGTACACAACCCAGCACACCTCCACTATGGCCAGGAGTGCCCTGCTGCCACGTCACAGCTCATCTCCCAGCACCTGGATTACTCTGCTTTCCAAGGACACGGACAGAGAAAAATGAACGAAAAATCACATAGCAAGGAATAAAAAAACAAGAAAGAAAAGCTTATTTAAATGAACTTTGGTTCACTTTCATTACTTTGCTCAAACCTTTCCTCACGCTGAAATCCAGCGGAAACACTCAAAGGCCAGTTATTTCTCAACACCAAAATAACTTAATGAACACTCAGAGGCTCTGTTAAACATCACACCATGGCTCTGTGAACACCAGCTTTTGGGCTGATGTTTTTCTTACAAAAAAAAAACCCATCATGTGCACTCATAAAAATTCCAGCTTTGTACTGTCTTGTGAAGTATTCAGTATGAATTAGCAATACCCTGTAGCAGGACAAGCACAGGAAGGAACCCCTGATTCCCACTGCTGAGACATGTCAGGCATTGTCTAATGACTGATGTTTCCAACAGAATTTGCAGCTTTAATAGCTTGGCAGCATCAAACCCTCTCCAGAAAGACACACGGTGATGGCACTCTTGCCCAACATTGTCATTCAAGTGACAAAACACACGGAATGCCAGCAATGAGCTGCTGCTCTGCTACAAGGAGTGAAGGCGGCAGGTACCAAACCCCTTGCATGGCTCCACTGAAGGCTGGAGTCAACCAGAGATTTGGGCACAGGGCTGCTGCCTTCAGTAGCTTGGACGATTGCTGGAGCTGCCTCCAACAGCTGGCTGCTCTCAACAGAGTTGTGGATATTTACTTATGTGGCAGAAATCTTCACTTGCTTTTGAGTGAAGATAATACAGAAGTGTGACAACAAACTTCTTCCTGAAGGAAGAACTGCACAGATGGACACAACAACTCTGACTCCAACAGCCAAGGGATCTGCAGCAAGACATTTCCACAGCAATGAACAACAGACTGGCTTTGGAACATCAGCTGATGCAACTCTAAACAAAGACTTTGCATCCTGTCAGCGAAGAGAGAACAGAACTAGGAAGACAAATAATATTTTAAATAAAGACCCTAACACAGCCACTCCTAATGAAAGCAAAGGCTGCAGAAAGTGAAAGTAGAGGAATGAGGAGCTGCAATCACATTACCTGCAGAGCAGAAAGCTGAGGGTTTTGTGGTTTTCCTTTTCTGTGTGGTTCCAGATGAGTAAAACCCCAGTGTTTCCAGTCAGGACAAACCCAAGCCTCTGCAGAGCTTGGCGCCAGCACACGGATCACAGTCAGGAGGTGAAACTTCTGTGGAGAGCTCTGGTCTCCTTCCACCATCCAGCTCAAAGGGTTCTGCTCCCCCAAAGGCGACATAAACTATTTCCACAGCACAGGAACTCCTGTTGCCTTTTCATTGCTACAGTTTTTACAATTGAAAAAAGAGTAGTTTTTATTGCTTTGTATTTATCTTGCAGCACCATTAACAGGCCCTGACCATAGGACTAGGGTCTTGCTGTAATGAAATAACACTCAAAATGGACCTTCACATCAAAGTCTGGGAAATAAATTTCAAACTGTTTTGAGGTTTGCAATCCTGGTAGAAACAGAAAAAAAAGAGAAGAGTCCCTAACCCTTTCATTTTCTTTATATGGTCTTGTCAGCAAAACATAAACGGGAAGGAACTACCCCTGGGAGCAGCCCTTCCCACAGACAAGGCAGAGCTGGGCACAGGCAGGAGCCCAACACACAGAAATGGAGGACAGCTTGGGCTGTGCCACGGGACAGGGACCTCAGCCACGGGAACTTCAGCACTGCATCCTGCTGCTCCACAGAGCTGCATCCCAGGGCACAGCAGAAGTTGCAAGCTAAAAGATGCTCTCTTTAGGCCAGCAGGAAGTCAGTTCCATTGCATATTTCCCCACTCATTTCACCATTTATTAATACTCTGACTGCTTACTGTCAGGGTCTCCCAAATCTAGGTTAGCAGAACATGAACACATCTCATGCCTCACCTGACAGCACATAGTTTTGCTGAATTATTCACTAAGGCAAAGATGCCATCTGAACTGAGGCTTGTTGCTCTTCTCCCATGAAAAGGCTGTAGAGCACTGGGAATCAAATCCTGCCACTTCTCAATGGCTTACATGAGAAATTCAGACACCTGTGTTACATTCCTTTTATTTACAACAGGCAAAGGATCTGCAAAGCATCTCTCTCCAGTAAAACCTTTGATCTTCCAGCACGGAGAACAGCAACTGCCTTTTCCTTCTCAGCACAAAATAACCCCCACCTTCAAATTAAAGGTGTTCTGGAGGAAAAGAAGTGGAGGCACAGCAGAAAGCATCACTTAATGGGAGACAACAACAGGTATGTGCCAGCCTATGCCAGGTCCAGGCCAGACCCCTCCTGCCCTCTGTAAGTGCCACAAATTTCATCATCAACAATTACTAAGCACTGACTGAGTACTTTAAAAAAATAAAGACCCAATAGCTGCTGTCATTCTCATTAATAGCTGGTAAGCACGACCTATAAAAATTGCCCATGAAAGAGAAAGCTAAATGGGTAAATGCATTCACGCTATTGTCATCTCTTCCTTCAAAATACATGTGACATTTGCATGGAACATGCACAAAGGCAGTAAATACACTTCCAGCACTTTAACAAGTGGTTTAAAGAGAAAACTATAATTAAAATATACTCTAGGGGTAATTAAAGCAAACACACTGTCACTATTTAGCAGTTAACAGTATTTTTAATGGAAAATACTTAACATCAACATTTCTCTTTGCTGTAAACTGCTTTTGCCAGGAACAAATGGGGTTTGTTCTGTCAAAAGAATTTTCTGAAGTGCTTTCCTAAGAGCTCACTTCTTAATCTGCCTGGTTAAAATCTAAAGGGGCAGCAAGGCATGGACACCTCTCAGCAGCTCTCTGGGCTGACACACGGTGCCCATCCTGCAGCACAGGCAGCTGCTCCAGCCATGGCTCTGCCCACTGGAAGATCCCAGATCCAGCCCTCACAGCTCAAAGGCTCCCCCCAGACCCACCCCACAGGCTGGACAAGGCCCCCTCCCCAGATGCCCCCTCTCCCATTACCCTGTATTAGGTTGAACTTCCTGACAAGGGGTCTCACCTTTACCTGCATGGGTTTTAAACTAACAGAGTGCAAGGTTAGCCTGGACATGAAGAAGAAATGTTTTGCCATGAGAGTGGTGAGGCCCTGGCACAGGGTGCCCAGAGCAGCTGTGGCTGCCCCTGGATCCCTGAAGTGTCCAAGGCCAGGTTGGACACCCTGGGCTAATGGAAGGTGTCCCTGCCAATGGCAGGGGCGTGGAGTGAGATGGGCTTTAAGATCCCTTCCAACCCAAACCATTCTATGATTCAGTGACTAACTCCAACAGCCAACTGACCAGGTTTGACATAGACTTCCAAAGCAGTGAACCAGGCCAACAGCCCCCGCAGAAGAGCAGGCACTCGCTCTTTGCCTTAGGGAGATGTGAAACCTTCCCTGGAATACAACTCAGGCAATGAACAACTCAGAGTGTGCAGACCAAGACCATCTACACTCACATGCACAACAGCAGTGGCTCCTAGAGAAAGAGACAATCATAACCCTTGGAGATTAAGATCTCCACTAGGCAACACTTCAGGAACTCCCCAGGCACCAAAAGCATTAGGGTTTGTGGGCACATCCCCTTTTATCAACTACTCTTGTGTAACTTCTGCATTTTTAAGGTAAACTGTGATGCTCTGGCAAAGAGGTGCTAAAATATTCGTTTTAGGCTTTTCCTTAATGGGTTTCAGCCTCCTGGGTCTGACCCAGCTGCATTCCTGCCTCCAGGCATAGGAGTCAGCAAAGTGAATTTAATGGAAACATTTTACAGCCTTTCGGGGGTGCAGGGAACTCACAGCATGGCAGGTGAAGAACCACCAGCACATCGCTGCTTGCAGGGCAAAGTACACTGCAGATTCCAGAGCTGGAGGCACACATTTTCACTCCAGAACTGTCAAGGTCAGAGAGCCACAGTGATGCTGTAGGGATTTTTGTCACCTGCTCTCTGGAAGCCCTTTGGCGGCAGCCTGGCCCCACGCTACCAGCAGCTGTGCTCTGCAGTCCCCTGCCACCAGCAAAGCACTTCTCATGTTTTCCTACCCTTCCAGGTAGCCAGTACAGTGAACAGGGCTGGGCAGAAAGGATTCACTGGTTACCGGTCCTCGGCTTGTAGCAGCCTCAGAATCCCTTAACTCCTGAAATGACAAAACAACAAATTCCCTTCCCTAAGATCCTATTCACACCAGTTTACTGCAGGGGCTACCTACCAGTCAGACCCAGCTGCTGAGCTCTGGAAAATCCTCACTATATTTCAAAATCCACTGATGACAACACCTTTTTATGTCCTTTTCTTCTGTGTAATATCTTTCATTCAAGATTTTTTTTTGTTTGGTAGCAGACTTCAACCCTTCAAACACTCTATCACTGACAGAATATCTCAGCTTCAGCTGAAAGGCACTGCTGGGGAAGTAACTAAACTCCTGCAGAAGCATTTACAGTCTTAACATGCCAGATAACCGTGAGCTGGCAGAAAGTCTGACACAAAAGCAAGCCACTGTCCTTAATAAATATTAATTAACCTTCTTGGGCTGCCATAGTTCATATGAACCATGGGGTGCCAGCTGCTCCCAGCAGGTCTCATCTCTAACTCAGCCTCACCTGCAGAGCCATTAACACAGCTCCATCACACAGCCACCAGCAGGTCACTGCTCCCTTGTGCCCACAGGCCACTTTTCTCCATCCAGACACCTCCAGGCAACAGCTCCCTGGGGAAGATGCTTCCCTTCCATCTCTTTTCACACCTCAGTCCACTCTGATATTCACCAGGAAGGTCTATAAATCTGCCTCAATTACTGCCACAGAGCTCTAGCTTGCAAAAGAGGTTTGAAATCCCAGCTTCCAACACCAAGTTTCCTAAATATCTGTATATCCTGAGCTAATAGAAAGCTATTAAAGAATAAATAGGTGCTTTCCAACCCTGTCCTAGGGGAGTAATTCTGACACACGGGCTCACTCTGTGCTGGAAAACTGAAGCAGAGCTTCTCAGCTCTTCCAAGACAGGATATACCAGTCTGTGAAAAGTAATGTACAACAGAGAATTTTCTATATACAGTATCTCAGAAGCAATGTCTCTGAACAGCAGTCACAAAAAATACTGAGATAAAACCTAAAGACACCAACTGTTTAAAAAATATTAGCAATTATCTCTTCAGATATTAGAATTGCTGCAACAAATTTGCATAACCGAATTTGCAAAACCAAAAATACTTCAATTGAAAGAAATGCAAAGGCACAAGGTTTCTACAATTCAGATTTATATATTAAAAAAATAAAACAACCAAAAACTGAAACAAACAATGCCAAACTGAAACAAATCATGCTACCCTTATGTCACAGGCAAAGCAGAAAGCACAAATCTGCCTCAACAATTGATGACCTTTTAAGAAGTCTTAATTGAGTTCTTGCTGCACTAGCACTGTGAGAAACAGTGGCTCTCTCAGGAGTAGGAATGGTATATCTGGTTAGTTGCAAGAAAAAGCAAATCTCAGTACCAATATTGGTAAAAAAGCAAGGATAATGCTAAAAAATAAGGCATAGCTTTTTCTCTTTGTGCTCTTGCACAGAAGCTTATCTGAAAGCCAAAAGTAAGAGATCATTTCTCATTCATTCACTCAAAGGAGAGCACTGGCATTAAGAATCTTCCTTTATCTTTCAATGTTTACTCTAAAATCATAAATAAAATGGATTTTTTTTAAATCGAACTTTAGGCTACACTGCTTTGAATACAGAGCAGTCCCATCATCAGGGTCCAGGGGACAAAAAACTGGCAGGAAAGGAGTGGATGAGGGTACTATATGAAGCAACAAACTTTAAGACTGAAGAGACTGTTTTGTTCCAAGAAAGCTGAAGGTTTGCAGTAAATCTGCCCACATTAACAAGATTTTAAAACAGATGGCCCAGCTGCTCATGCCCAAGCAATTTCCCACAGAAGCCCAACTCTCCAGCATTGTCATTCCAGCAAAAGACCAGACCTGGCTGAGCACAGCATTCCACACTTTCATCAAAGACACCTGCCCAGAGTAGGGGAGGATATTTACAGTGGCTTTTTTTTGTGAAATTCCCCCACAGGTGCTGCTAATGACAGTCCACCTGTACAACAGCAACCTGGGCAAGCAGCACTGCCTGCAGCCCCCTCTTCACCTTGCCAGCAGCCAAGCCAGACTCACAGAATCCCAGAACAGTTTGGGGTGAGAAGACACTTTGAAGATCATCTCATTCCACCTCCTGCCATGGGCAGGGACACCTCCCACTATTCCAAATTGCTCCAAGCTCCATCCAGCCTGGCCTCAGACACTTCCAGAGATCAAGGGGCAGCCTGTGCTAGGGCCTCATCACCCTCACAGGGAATAATTTCTTCCCAAGCAAAGAATTTCCTCCTCATCACACAGAGATCACACCAGATAACCACACCACAGACCTGGGTACAGATCTATTGCTTGATACAAGGGGCAGGTCATGGCAAAGCTCCCACTCTTTGGGTAGTGACAAGGACCCGATCCACCAACACTTGGAAGAGGCAGGTGTGATCCAGCAGACTCTGGGATGCAGGCACTACAGCAATGTGCATGAGGAATTTAGCACCACTGCACTCTCAGGAAGCAGCAGTCTTGTTGTTTACCCTTTTACTAGGATAAATAACTAGGGGCAAACACAAAATTACACCACTAAAGAAATAAGCACCGTAAAATCTCCCAATAAAAATTCCCCAAGTGCACTGGATTTTGAAAGTGTGTGTAAAAAAGCTCTATTGGTGTGCAGAGGGCAGGCGGGCCCTCAGCCCGGAAGGAGCCTGAGAGTCTGCCCAGCTAATCCCCGTGGTCTCACGCTGGGTAATAGAAGACTGCTGCAAAAATATCAGCCAGTAGCCCCAACTGAGATCCAGCTATCTTCTTCCCTTGCCCTTGTCCCCATTAACTCCTTCTCCCTCCAAGCTTCCAGGAAAAGGAATGTGTGCACCAGCCCTGCATACAAACTGACTATTCCACATGAAAGCACCAAGAGTCCCCTCCTGGCTCCCACAAGGTGTCCCAGCACCACAAAGGCATTTTCCACCTTTGCAGCCACCCGTGTGTGGCCTGTGGCCAGAACCAGCACTGCTGCCCACCTGGCCTATGCTCACCCCAGAGCAAACTGACCCACAGTGTCTTGGTTTGTGATGCTGCAACTCCTTCACTACAGCAGGGCTCCCTTGTTTTTATTAAGGAGGTGGGAGCTCCATGACCTTGTATAAATGATGCAAGAGTCACCTCTGCTCGTGGCACCAGCACAGCTTAGGTCTGCTCCTGGTGCTACTGCCCTTGGAGGCATCTGAGAAGGGAGAAGCTGAGGTATATCAACCTGGCCTTGCTGCCTGTGTTTTCTGCTCCGTACAAGACCATCAGCAAACTCCAGAGACAACGTGAACTCCAAAGATACTGCAAATAACATCCAATCAGTGGGAACAGAGCATCCATAAGCTGCAAAGGGGAGAGGAGATGGTTCCTTGCCTAGCCCAAGGCACTCCAGGGCAGGAATACCATCACATCCTAAAACATCTCCAAGACACAGAGGCAGCAGCACATGCATGTTGAAAATGCAAGATCAACAGCTCCACAGGTCCATGTAATCACCAAGGTGTGGCAACAGAAAGAATTTATCAGCTAAGGACTGAAAGACTAAATCATCTACTGAAAGCCAAGAGTCCTAACTGTTTTTAAAGAGGAGTCTGATACACTCATGCTTGAGGTAGAAAGCGGTAACTGGTGGAGACAAAATGTTAAACTTGTCATAGGAATCCCTGGACACCCAGTTTGGCAGTTCCCTTAGCAGGGGATTAGCTGGGCTCTGGCTGGTCCACCAGAATGTGTGTGCCCACACAGCACAGACACAATTCTTTCACTATATGTTGTGTTGCTATATGTCATTATTTTACTTCTCTATTCAAAGAGATTTCCAAAGGTTTCTGCATTTGAGTCCTAACATGGACCAGATCATATCAAACCCATAGTCATCTAGAACAACTGCCATACTTGGGATTGAATCATCACGGATGGAAGAGCAAGTCACTTTTCTCCTGGCATGAAACAATGCTCCTGCTGGGCAGTAAAGCAGGAGCAACTCCTCACAGCATGGATGAAGATGACCCAAACTTCCCCTTCACCTGCTCAGCTGCCATGGAACGACCTGTGTTGGCTGCTAAACCCACAACTCTTGAGCACAGTGTCTGAAAGGACAGGAAGATGATGATCCCCATCTTATTACACCCTCCATTTCTGCATTGTTCAACAGCAAGGACATCAACCTGTTAAAGCATGTTGTCACAGAGCATTATCTGTGTTTGGTTTGGGTCTCAAGGAGTCAGGACATGCCAGCACAGGATTATTCTGAGAACACTGGGCAGTCACAGCAACACTCAGCTCTGAGAGGGAAACCTTACAAAAAACTTCCCAGAAAGCTGCTATTTACTATGTGGAAACAACACTGTGGACAAGCAGCTCCTGGACTGTGTCCCAGGTACTGTGAGAGCAGCACAGTGCCCTGGTCTGTGTTCAGGGTTCCTGCTGCCAGTTAAGTTCCAGGCTTCTGTTCAAGTCAGCCCTGACTAGGGCCTGTCTGTATTAAAGCAAATTACCAGACCTAGAAACACTGCAGGACTTCATTGAAACAAACTGTGCATTCACACATTCTTCATTTCCCATATTTTTGTAGGGCAGGAAAAAAGCAGCCATACTGACAAATCAGACTGGGAATTTCTTCAACTCACAGAAGATTCCAAATCCTGGCCCTGATGGGGAAGCCAGCTAAGCCCTCCCACACAACCCTCCAGACAGACACACATGGGCCTTGGGCACCAGCTCCCACCACTCCTGTCTCAATCTTTGCCACTTTCACATCTGCTGAGAAGATCCTTCTCCCATTTGCTCAGCTGAAGTCCTCATCAGCAGAATCAGCAGGGATGAAACCACAGAAACAGGCCAGAGAGTGATTTTTTGTTCTTAGCCCCACAGACATCTAGCACTGACACACATTGACAAAGCTTAACCCATACGAAGCCTATTTGCCTGTGTATGACTCTGGCATAACCAGCTGAGCAGATAAGCTCCAGGTTATAACTCAAATTCTTCTCAAAAAGAAATCAATTAATTAAAAATGTATGTTCAAATAGATTTTGCATTTCCAGTAGAATGCTGGCAGGCTTGTTCAGATATTCCACAACATGTGGCTCCTGTGCAGAAAGAACTCATTTGCCAAGCTGCTGCCTATCACAGCACATCATCTAAATCTTTGCATCCAACCCTTTTTTCTTCCAACAGAAGTCTGAGCTCATTCACAACGCCTTTGTGTAAACTTGCATACTAACTTACACCTTAGTGTCACACTTTCTATTGACAACAGCTGGCCTATATCAGACCAGAAATCTGACCTCTTCCCCAAATCACAAAGCAAACCAGCTCTAAAAGCTGACATGCAAATACCCCACTTTCCACACGCTGATTGTTACAGCTACATACCTCAAGACAAAAAGGACCTTGAAGGCCAGCATTGTACCAAGCCTGACCATCCTGCTCCTCCTTCCTACTTTCTGCCCATGCAGGTTTCTGAGTGGGACAAGAGGAAACAAGAGGATATCAAAGGTAGAATGAGGTTTCCAGAGTTTGGCAAATGACCAAGTCTTGAACTGACAGTGTTCAGGAGAGGAACCAGTCTTTACAGGAAAACTCGGACACGGTCCCACTGCTCTCCAGAAGAGATTTCCAAATGCAGTGCTTTCATCTTAGTCCACAGCCCCTCCCAGGTCAAACAACACAGCCATATGTTTTTAAAGGAAACTGTTTTATCTCTGTCCACAAACCTCTTCAAAGTAAAAACACTTTGCTTTCTGGTCCAAAAGCAAAGAGATAGCTAACCCACTTCAGAGAACCACTTCCAGAGAATTAGGTCCAAAGCAAACCACACGACCCTTTTGGTCCACAGAAAAAAAATAAGCCTAGACAAAAACGGATAAAGGATAAACTCCCATTCAGCTCAGCTGTCTGCTCCCAACAGCTGTCCCCCTTTACGCTGCAGGGCATCTCCTGGAGCACCTCAGAAAGATCAGATAAATTATTGAAAACACAGACTAGTTCCTGGCGCTTGGACTCTTTGCTCCAGGACCAGCAGAGCTGTCTGCTTCCTGGAGGGCTCGCCCTGCCTCCAGTAAAGGGCGAACATCAAGGTTTTGATTTGCAGAAGAAGAAATCAATTTAGCAGCTAATAAATACAGGATTTGTAAAATACACATACTCCCATCTCCCTTGATGGTCATACGGAAGTTAATGGGCCATACCCACTAAACACTGTCACTGCACCATCCACATGCACGAAGTTCAGCTCACCTGAGAGGAGAAACCGGAGGGAGATGGGCAGCGATCCTTGGCAACATCGCGTTGTGTTTCCTCACTAACAGCAACAGCAGAGATCTCACCACCGAGGGTACAGCCTGAGGTGTCAAGGTCACACATTTTGGAAGATGCTCTGCAGCATCACATGATACTCCTGATGCAAATCCAGGCCAATGATACCTCATACGCCCCGCAAAGGATCTGTGCAGGCATGGAGCAGGCATCAGACAGGGCTGCAGAGAGCTCCACTGGGACTCTGCTTAAACAAACCTACGACATCCGATAAAAATCACCTTTGCACCCTTCTACCTAACCATGAGGAGACACAGATGTGCTATACCTGCATGAACTGCAGGACTAATCTTGAAAAAACAGCCACCTAAGCAGACCAGGAAAGCACATCTTGGGGAGCTTCAAGACCTAAAGCTTCCCCTCAAACAAAAGCAAACACAGTAAGATTGCAGATGACCATTGACCATAAGAACTAGACTAATGCAACATAAAACAAAAGTGGAACGAGACGTTTAGAACCCAAGGCAGCACCAGAGCCTGTTCAGAACACCAGCTCCAAAATGCAAATGTTCAGGCTGACAAAGCTTCACTGCTGAGGCAGAGCAAGTTTTCAACTCTCAGTTCCCTCCTTATCACTATTTCCCAATGCATTTGGCTGCCAAAGTTTATCAGTCTTCTTTTACATCATTTGGTTTAAAACACATCCCTACTGTCCTCTGGGTGCTCTGAGTTTACTGCATTAAACCACAGGAATTAGTCTAAGTCTCTCCTACTGCAAATCTCCCTGCAGTCTGTCCTTCCCTTCAGCTTCGGGGTCTCAGGAAAAAGGCCAATTCCCTCAGACACAGCTCCAAAGAGGGAAAACAGGTCCTGAGCTGGGACCATTCACGAGGCAAGGGGGCAAGCATGATCCAACATGGGAAATGGCTACAAGGTGAATAAACAGATGGGCTGTGGATGTTAAAGGTATATGTATGTAAAAGGTGCATCCACACCAGCTCTTGCAGTCAGTTCAATGCTGGTAGCACAGAAGCAGCTCTTTGAGAGGCTGCCACATGAGGTGTCACCTGCAGTGGCAGTTTTCCAAGCATCTCATATACAGTTTACATAAATCCACTCAGCAAACCTCAGCTAGAGACCTGTAACAGAGAGAACTTGTCCAACAACTCAGCAGCAGTACAAAGAGGTGGGTGGGGGCAGAAAACAGGGTGCAGAGTCACAGCAAAAATTATTTTGTCTTGCTCAGACACTACCATAACCATGAGTAAAAACCAAAGCTCCAAGGCTGCACAAATCCTTCCTGCAATCTTGTCCCAGGAGAACGAGATGAAACTCACTCTCCCTGCACTTCACACGTTATGAACAATGGCTTAACTCCTCGGCACCTTCAGGATAACTCTGAGCACTTTCCTTCTCATTGATTTTGATAAGTATTTCAATATTTTGACAGCCAAGTCAGTGCCAGCTGCAAGGGGTGAGCCTCACTCATGTTCCAGACATCCTCCAAACCAGAGGGACAACGAAGATGAAATTGCTGTTCCATTCTCAGCCTAGCAGAGACACAGTATTCAAGTTATCTATGAGCTGAACTGAAGAAACACAGCTGAAGTGTCTCTCTCCAGAGATTTACCATGAGTAACTACTGCACATTAAGTAAACCAGCTGTAGTAACACACCTTTTTGAAAGACATTTTTCCGTGCTCAACAAGCACTGCACTGTCATTTACCCATTGCTCACACATCCCTTCTGCAATCAAACAAATCCACAACATGAAAAGAAACCTGAGTACCCAGAAGACAGACAAAAGCTCTTTGCAAGGAACACCAGCAGCCTGGAATAATACAGTGGAAGATTCACATTACTGAATGCATTGGCCAAGGGAGCAGCAGCAGAACTGCACAGGGAGAATCAAAAACCAGAAATCAACCAAACTGATATTAAAACAGTTTTAAAATGCAGTAACTCCTAGGCAAATACACTCAAAGACACAGATTCTTTTGGACAAGTGTCATCAGAGGGACTCAGTTGTTCATTGCAGAAGAGATGTTACAGCCCAGCAACCATAAATGACCAGGATCAACAAAGGAATGCCCAAAACATTTGTTCATCTCTCCAAAGCCAGCAGACAACACTGTACAATAATAAAAATAATTCATCTTGACCAGAATATCCATGAAAAAACCCACATCCCAAGGTGATACTTCTTGAACCACAGTGAAAAGGTTCAACTGCCAGTATCAGGCAGGTTTTCCTCACCCTGCTGCTGCAGCAGAGCAATGCCCATCTTCCTGGGTGGATGCTGCTGTCTTACTACAAGGCAGAAGGGCAAGACACACGTGCACATCTAAGGAGGCATTTAAATACGATGAAGCCCATTTTAAAAGAGGTACATGAGAGCAGGGAACATCACCAGCACCTTTCCAATGCTGGTCCATATCAGTGCACTTCAGCCTTTGAGAGGATGCCAGAAGCATCACATCCATTCAGAGATTTTTATACCTTCCTTATAAACATCACTTCAGTGGAGCCTGGAGATGGATATGTGCTGCCAGTTCCTACCCACAGGGCAGAGCACTACACAAACCCTGCACAGCTTCTTCCCCTCACACAGCTTTCCTTTCCAGTCTCTACAACAGGTAGCCTGCTTCCTCCAGTGAGAAGCAGACTTCCACATTTTCTTTCACATAAAATCTTATCAAACCTAAATCCGACAGAAGACATCCAGCCTCAATGCTGTAGGATGCTAAAAATACTTTTTATGTGTGTTTGATACATGCAGAGCTTGATGTGGTTACATGAGATTCCTGTAAGCAATGCTTCACTGCATACACGCAAATTTAATTTCAGGGACTCCTCAACAACATGAAGTTTGGAAAGTACATATTTTGGCCTCTTCTGCTTACTCACAAAACTCTTATTTCTCTTGCAGGATAATTCTCATTTTGATGGGCAATAGTGTGACTTCCACACCTCCTGGCTTCCTCAAATCAGCATGAAATAACTGAAAAGGCCTCCCAGCATCTGAGGAGACTAATCAGTACTTTTGGGCTGCCCCTTTTGATGTATCAAAAACATCAGTTGATTAAAAGTAGAACAAAATAGAAAGTAAAAATGCAAAGCCATATGCCCACACACCAATACAACCCTACACAGACAAGCTTACACCAAGACTCAAACACAAAGCAGACATGGCCCTAAGGCCCACACAGGAATAAACTGGGGGCACAAATGAACTAAAATACACTGGTTTACTCACCATACAACTTTTATCATTCTTAACAAATGGAAATACGTCCAAGTAGACATACACCCATCAATCTGCCAGAGTCAGCCTGCATCAGTGCTGTCTGCTTACTCACACAGGTTTGATAATTCCATCAAGGGCAAGAGTGGGGAGGGGAGCAGCTCCAGTCACTTCATGCACTCACCCAGGCAGCAAGCAACAGAGGAGAACACAGGAACCATGGCACCTCTTACAGAATTCTCATACTGAGGATCAGTCCAGTCACAGTGATGCTCACAAATGGTTTTAATTCTGCTCCTGCCAGTGCTGCATGCAGAAGCCATGATTACTCCACGGACACAGTGTACATTACACACCCACGTTCACCTGACTGCAGTGACTGACATTCATCACAGCACTCAATTCTGTCACCAGCCAAACATGAACAATTCCAGACCTCTCAAAAAGCCTCCCAGCAGCTCTTTTCTGACAGAAAGAAAAAGGTCTAGAATAGAGTTTCCCTGTAAATAGGAACTGATCACCCAACTTCAGTAAGCCACTGATGTCATGAATGGCATCCAAGGGTAAGAGAGGGACTCTAGTTTATCTCCTCATGCACTCAGACACCTCTTAACAATCTCCCTGTCCAGGCTCCTTGCCTCATACCCACAAAGGACTCTCTCACCAGAGACAGAACTCCTCTGATTTTTTACTAAAATGGTTGGAGCCAGGTGAAGAGCCCAAAGACATCAATGAGGGAGCAAACAGGACCACAGAGGTGAAGGGAAGTGAGAATTCCAAATTCTGGTTGAACCAGTCAGGAATTTCCACCCAACACATTTGAGCCATGATGTGCATTCTGAGAAGACATAAACAGCAGCTCTGCTTTGCTTTTTAAAGACACCAGAGCACAACAGGCAGTGAGTATCTGGAGAAGTCCCAGCTGCCTACAGTCTTCCTGAGTGCCCAATGCAGCTGAGCTGATTCCACAACCATCAGTTATAAGTGGTTCTAGTTCCTCTTTGGCACTGTAGTTAGGATGAATGACTCCACAGGTTGTAATTAGAATCAAAATTCTCCCTATGCCTTGGAATAAACTACATTTCTATATTTCATATCACCATTCTTCAAATTATCATCTTCTGAGTAATGTTAGCAGTAATGACTATTACTAATTTTGGCAATGAGAGAAACACAAAATTGCTCCAATTAGTTTGGGTGCTGGTTTTTCCTTAAATCACTGTCAAAGGTGATTTTCTGTACTTCCCACAGAATCTGGTTCCTCCACAAAACATCCAGGACACTAAATATTCAGGATGGTTCCTGAACTTTAACACTACACATGAGTAAGAACAACAACAACTCTTCACACCAGCAGTCATCAGTATCTGGACAGACTTCAGTGTGCACACAACAGACCTTTTTAAAAATTATGGAATAGGATCTATTTTAATACTCAGAATTCCAGCTCTCCTTTGTCTCCAAGGTGTGCCTTGAACACAGCACCATGAACTGCACTGGCCAGGAGACTTTTTGGGAAGAAACAAAACTCCAGGTCCTTCGGCATGAGCAGCTGATCCAGGTAGCCAAGAGAAGACATGAGAGTGAAGCTGGGGCATGCAGAATAAAGGTGAATAAAGTAACCCCTTGCTTGAGCACCAGGCTTGAGGGCCATGGCTGCACAAGGACAGGGCAGTGTCCCTTCACTTTCTGTATTGTCACCTGGAGGACTTTAGCCTGTGTGCATGAAAAATGGTGTAGAATACAGAATTAAAACCAAAACTGGGTGGCCTGCAGAGACCTTCTGGATCTGCTGCCCTTGCCCTGGACATCAATGTGATGGGCTTTCACATCATGAATTTCACTGAAGACTTCTCCCCTGTGCCAGCAACCTCACAACTCTTCCCTACCCCCAAGGCCCTGATGAATACCCTGACACTCCTTATAAAACTACCAGCTTTGACACCAAAACAGAAATCCCCTGTGAGGAATTCTCACCTCAGGAGAGCTTGCACAAGCACATGGCCTCTGGGAAGGGTCCTCAAAAGCAAGAGACTGCTGTCCAGGGAGCACTGCCACAGTCTTGAAGCATGGGAGTTCCACCCTCTCCCACTCCCACCTCCCTCGCAGCAACAGTTGCACAAGCCAGTTCAGAGTGTTTCTGGCTGAAAATTACCTGAGCAAAATCTTTTTTTCTCCTTTTTTTTTTTTTTAACATATAATTACTTGTTTCCACCTTAATGACTTCCCTGCTCCACCTTGTCACGCTGTTTAAGCCAATTAAATCAACAACACTCATGCAGTCCTACCTACTCTTCTCCCCATCCAGCAATGCATTCCTGCACCTCCCTTGCTCCAGTGCCTGCCCAGCATAAGTGGGGCATCCCAACTACAGAACACTCGGCACTTTTGTGGGATTTTCTTTGTTCAGCTCAGCTTGCCTGGGCATCAGCAGGAACACATGTTGTGGACAAGGCCACTGTGCATCTTGGAGAGCAGCCAGAGCTGCCCCAGCAGCCTGCACACCACCTGCAGCCACATCCAGCCCCTTCCCATCCCACCCAGGAGGTGTGGCAGCACAGGTCCTCCTGGGACAGAGCTTCCTGCAGGTTCCAGGAACCATCACAGTCACAGCAACCTGCTGCTCTAGAGCTCAGTCAGGATCCCACACACAACTCATCCTGGGACACCTAAACACTCACCTGTTACCTTAGGAAAAACCAGCAGCACTTGGGCATCATCACACTGGCCCATGGTCCTGAATCCATATTTAAACAGTCACTTTAAACCAGCTACAGCAGAACCAACTGCCCTTCCTCCACTGGAGAGAGCATGTAGATGCTACATCACCACAAGCTCACAGGGCATCACAGGTGCCAGGGTGCAAAACCAACTCTGAGCTTTGGAAGATACAGGTGATTCAGAGGAAAGGCTCAAATATGAAAAATGGGTCAGGCAGAAATACAGTGGGCAACACTGAGGGTTGTAACTGCACTACAAGAACAAGGCTTGTTATTAAATCACAACTGCTTTGGCATATCGTGGTCAAGTTTTTAACACATGCGTTCAATGCACAAGGTCTGGGATTCTGGTTTTTGAAAGATGGGTAATCCTACCTTGACAAGGCCCAATCCTCCACGCAGGGGAAGCTACAAGGAGGCAAAATTCACGTTTTTGCTCTAAATATACCAAACTCTTCAGTTTAACCATCAGTTCTCTGCCCAAACAAGTCCCCAGAGTCTCAGCACAGTCCATACCAGGAGGACAAAACACAGAATACAGCAAATAACTGTGACAAACATTATTTCACAACAGTACCTATGCTTCTGTCACAGAGAAAGTAACCTTTCCTTTTTCCCAGTCCCAAAACAGTGTAAACTGCTTCTTTAATATTACTCTCCCTGTATTTAATTTAAAAAACCAAACAAACCAGCATTGTGCCACTTCAGCCTAATAAGGCCTAAAACGTTTTTCAAGCAGAGAGTATTTTTCAGTGGTCTAACTCTAAAGGAGAAACTCAAAGGGTTTGCTGAGGCCTTTCTGAAAAACAAACATCCACCGTTTTTGCAAGGCTGCTCAACCATCAACAAGTGCCGGTGGGAACCAACACGACCCGCTGCAGCACTGTAAATTTCCATCGGAACGGAACGAAACTGAACCGCAAGTTCGTGCTGAACTGATTTTACTTCAACGTTTGTCATGAGAAAAGCACACAGCGGAGGCGGAGGGCCGGGGCAGACCGCGGCTGGCCGGGGCAGTGCAGTCGTGCCGCAGCCCCAGCCCGGCCGCCCCGCGGGGCTCCTGCGGCCATGGGCCGCCCCCAGCGCACTTGGCATCCCCCAGGGATGCTGCTGCAGCCGCGGCCTGCACCGGTCACCCGGAGCGGCCGCAGAACCGTTCCCCGTCGGGAGAGGCCGGAGCCGCGTCCAGCCCGGCCTTTGTCCCGGCGGCCGGGGCCGAGCTCCGGGCAGGCCCTGCGCCCCGGCAGTCCTGGCGGGCAGGGCCAGGGCCGCGCTTCCTCCCGCCGAGCGCGCCGGGCGCGGCCAGGCCGCCAGCGGGGCAGGCCCGGAGCGGGGCCGCCAGAGCCGGGCCGAGCCCAGGCCGGGGCTTCCCGCGGGCAGCGCCGCTCCACAGCCGCGGCCCAACGCGGGGAGCGCCAGCCGGCAGCGCCCACGGGTCCCCACGGTCCGGGCAGGGCGAGACCTGCGGCGGCTCCGGCCCGACCCGGCGAGGCCCGGCGCTGCCCGGGCCGGCGGTGCTTACCCTGCATGCTGCTGCTGCTGCTGGCGGCGCCCGGCCCGGGCCCGCTCCCGCTCCCCCCGGAGCCGCCGCTGGGGCTGGGAGTCGCCATTGTGCGCGGAGCGGGAGCAGCGGCGGCGGCGCTGCGCAGGGCCCTCCCCGGCAGGGCAGGACACACGGCCCCGCCGCCCGTCCGCCCCCGGCTGGGGCCGCGAAACCCCTCCCCGCCGGGGCCCCGCGCCTGCGGCACCGCTGCGGCGGGGCGGAGGCGGTGCTGCCTCCCGCGGGGGGACGGGGCATCCCCGGACGGTCCTGCGGATCCGTTCCTGCTCCCTCGGGCCGGGGGGCATCGTCAGGGGAGCCCGCACCGCGCTCGGACCCGCCAGCCCCTCAGCCGGCGGCGCCCGGACATCTGCTGTCCTGTCTCACATCCCGTCGGGGGCCGGCAGTCGGCCCGAGCAGCTTTATCGCATTTCTCATCTTCACCCTAGGGTTGGGGCTTCTCGCACATAGGCAGCCCCTTGCAAACTTCTCCCGACTCCCTGGAGACCACAGGGCACAACTCCTTGCCGTGCTCTCCCGGACACCCATGGCATCAGCCTCTTCCTGCCACCATCAGTGTCCCCCTCTTTTTCTTTCTTCTCTTGGCCACTGCTGTTCATGCCAGCACATGGTTTCTGACCATTCCTCTTAATTCCAGCAAACCCACACTCTTAGTCATAGGGGCAGCACATCCTGTGAATTAGAGCAGGGAAATTGTTGCCCCAAAGCTGTGGGCCCCCTCCAGCCTGCTGTGTGAGATAGGGGAGTCCCTTCACCTACTGGAGGCCTCGAGTCCTCGTCTTTGTAGAAGAAACAATACTAACCCCTTTTATGAATGGAGATGGGCTGAGGAAAGAGCTGGATGTCCCACGTATTGGAAAGTGTGAGGACTCTTCCCCTGCTACTCCATTGCCCAGGTCACCATGGAGGTGATAATACAGCCCTGAACACACACTGGAAGTGCCTCCAGGAACTGCAAACCATCACCCTTTGTACAAGGGCAGTGAGGGAGGAAGCTGGGGCATGAGCTGCCTCTCCATCCTGCCTTCATTCTTTCTTCTTTTTCTTCCAGTTCAGCTCATATTAATTCCTCTTACCTCATGATAAGAAAAAGATTTTTCTTTCTTCATATGAACTTAGGAAAGCATCTTCTTCCAACCAATCTTCTGGTTTTGGGGGGTTCAGGGAGATGAGCTGGAATAGTCCCTGGGGCACAGAGGGAGCCCAGCCTTCTGTCCAAACCCTGTTCTGCAGGGAACAACTCACACTGCTGAGCTCACCTTTGCCAGGAAGTGGGAGAAGAGGTCAGAACTAGTCCTGACCATCTCCCTGTTCCTGCTCCCAATTCCTGATAGTCCAGCAAATTCACCTCCCTCCCTGCCAAGGATGCAGCTTTCCTTTACCTTGGGAGAACATCATAACCCCTCTTACACAAGCCAAAAGCCCAGTAACCTCTTTGCTGGGTTTGAACTTAGGCTGCTGCCCTTCACTGTCCCACCTTGGCCTCTACCCTCTCTGGGGACCTTGCTCACTTTTCCAAAGCTGTTTCCAGTCTGGCCTCTCCACCGCTTTGGTTAGGAGAGTAATGAGAGTCGCTCGTACCCAGAGCTTCAACAAGGAACAGCCCTTCCTGGGTGTGGTTAGTGTGAGCACCATGGGTGGCAACCATCAGTGCCAGCACCTGGAAGAGCCTGTAACAAAGCCTAGGGACACACTAGGTGAAGGTGTGCCTTTATCCTCTCCTCCCATATTCCTGTACGGGACACCTCATTGCCTAGCACCAATCCCAATCCTATACCTTCACCTACACAACACTGGGGAGCACCAGGGATGGCTGATCTGTGAGAGAAGTGCAGCATAACATGGTGGAGGGACAGTGGCCTCCACAGCCAGAGGCTGGACCTGAGCCAGGTGAGCAGTGCAGTCCCACAGCAGTTACTGGGCTCAGTCTGGGCATCAGACAAGTCTTCTGTAATGGGCAGGGCTGATGTTTGAGTTCCCAGGTCAGGGTCTGGCTCACAGCCCCAGGACATGGCGGTACACAGCAGCAACACAGCTGTAACATAGCCTAGGTGGGTAGCAAAGAAAGAGCTTTGACTAAAAACAGCTGCCAGGTGAATGAGAGAAGAGTGCTTTATGTATATACATACATATGCACATACACACACACAGCTTCTTCCATTTTTTTTTTTTTTTTCAAAATGCTCCAAAGCTGCCTGATAGCACTTAAACCACTTGGTCTTACCGGCAAACTGGTCTTAAATGTTGAGAGTTAAACTTCTGTGGGGGAGGCAGGGGCAAAAGGTGCAGTTTGAGTCCTGACACAAAAAACATTCCCTTCCCTAGTTCCATATCTTCCCTTTCTCTTCCCTGTTTTGATTAAGCCTTCTCTTCTGCATTAACTCCTAACAGCAAGTCCAGGGTTGGCACATTGGCTTTGATGAAGAAACCCAGTGCTTACTGGCACAAGCTGACTTCCACTCCTGCTGTGTGCCACCTACATGTGCTTTGCTTAAAATTAGCTAAAGTCATACTTTTCCCTCACTGCAAATCTGGGAGGATCAACAAAACCTGTACTGACATGTTTGTGAAACCTTTCCTTAAAGACCTCTGGTGATGGGGATTGTGCCATTCCCTTGCAATTTTTCCTGGCACACATCCTAACACAGTCCAAAAGCCTAACTTCAGGGTTTGTTTGTTTGGTTTTGTTTTTTCATTTCAAATCCTTTATATCCTGCCTGTTCACTACGGCCATAGCCTTCTTCAAAATGGTCCCTTGGGCACTTGATGATGTGCAATGATGAACTGCAGTGTTTCCCTTCTTGCCCTTGCCTCAGCTTTCTCTTCTACATATTACATCAATTCATTTCCTTCAGCCTTTCTTCCTGTTTTCTATGCCTCCCAGCATTCTCACTGTCTTCCTTTGATATTTTCTCTGTCCATCTACATTTTTTGAAGTATAGCATTCCTAGCTAGGCATACTACCCCAGCTTGCCTTGTAGGCTACAGCTCACATGCTCCAGGATGGCATTTGCCTTTTCCACCTTTTCCATTGCTGATGTTCAGTTTGCTCTCCATTACACTGTGGACTCTTTTTTTTTTGTTTGTTTGTTTGTTTTGTTTTGTTTTGTTTTGTTTTGGGGGGGAGTGGTTTTTGATTGTTTTTTGTTGTTATTGTTGTCGTGTTTTTGTTTTGTGGGGTTTTTTGTTTGGATTGTTTTGTTTGGTTTTGGTTTTGTTTGGTTTTGTTTTTTTGTTTGTTTTTTTTTTTTAAACTGCATCTACCCAGTTCCCTCACCTGAACCTGTGTTGC
Source organism: Brachypodius melanocephalos (assembly GCA_013398615.1). Lineage (NCBI taxonomy): Eukaryota > Metazoa > Chordata > Aves > Passeriformes > Pycnonotidae > Brachypodius > Brachypodius melanocephalos. Next base: position 1,598,408 of record VZSR01003022.1, read on the forward strand.
TCACTGCTCATAAAAATAATGCTGGAAGTTGTACTTGTTGAATATTGCCTTGTAGATTGCAGGCCATCTCCCCACCTCGTGCTGAATCCTGTTGTCTTTGCTGTCCTCAACAGCCTGGAGTAATTAGCAGGTTTAATAAAGCAGTCATGGATGTTAATCATCCAGGCTGTTAACTGAAGTAATTAAAAAGATCTAGCATTAGAACAGACCCCTGCAAAAATCCTCTGAATATGTCCTTCCATTTTGAGAAACACTGATAATTAGCACTTGAGGTACAATGATCTCACCAGTTTCACACTCACCATGCCTTTATATCTTCTTAAGAAGGGGTCAGGACAGCCAATGTTAAAAACCTTCCTGAAGTCAACATAGGTGACATCTATTACTTATCACTTTATTCCTAAAACATTGTGCCACACCAGGACATGAGAGTTTTTGTCAGCATTTTTTCCTGATGTGCCCTTCTCTCCACAACCAGGACATCATCCACCCCTTATTCTGTACTATTTACATCATGCCTGGACCTTATACTTTCCAACTATATTATATACATGTATTTTCATATAGCTCTACATGATCATAGCTGTTATTTCACTAGTCACTGGCCATCCCCATCAATATGTCTGCTGAGTTCGGTTAGTCCATGATTGGTGTATCTGGAGCAGTCCATACTCATTGTCCATGGTAGCTATGACATACAGTGGCATTGTCCTTCAACAACCAATATTACATATGAAATTCAACATTACAGACTGTTCTCACCCAAAAATCAAATCCCCTTGAGGTACGTATCATGTTTCCCTGTCCCTCTGCATTACTCACCTGCTGCACCCAGGTCCTTGAGCAAAAACAATCCCAGGCATGGGTTTGCCTTTTCTTCAGAAATGTGTCCTCTGATGTTGGTCAATCAGGGAACATGGGGCTGTTCCTATTCTCAGGAAAGTGCGCACCTCCTGCTCTGCTCCTGGCACCTGACCCACCAGTCAAGGAAACTAAACCCAGAGCCCTTTTGGCAATATCAGCTGTGCAACCATGCATTTATCTCCAGCTGTCCCTATTGGAATTGCAGTCAGGTTTCTGCAGCCAGGAACACACCAAAAGCCCTAAACCCTTCGCCTGCCCACCCAAAGCCTTTTAATCACTTTTGATCCATCTAAACCAATCTATGACCATTCATGACACAAGGATGAGGGCCATTATGAAATGGGTCACTGTGATGGTGACTATGGCTATGTTGTAGTAACATCTCTGGTACAGGCCCTTGAGAAATGACCTGGCTCTCAAAATCACAGCTTGCCTGCAGGGCCCATCTCTGCTGCCTCTGTTCTTTACAGCCGGGTTTGTCACAGTGAAGATAAGCTCACACTGCCATGGGGTGAGTAGCAGATCCAGAGAGATGTAAGGAGGGAAGATGTTTTGCCTAATATCGAGGAACAAGTAGCTCAAGTTCTGCTCAAGGATACTAAAGGTTCTTGGCCTCCCTCTCATGGGAGAAGCCAGTATTGCCTTCTGCCGACAAAGTCTCCTGTGTCCCTGCAGCGAATGGTTGGAGGAAATGCTCAGGATGGTTGGTAAAGCTTTAAAGTGAACAGCATCGACCTTTTCTTTGCAATAAGCACACCCAGCACTGAAAGACCTTTTTATTTCTAAGGCATGTGACAGCCTGATTGCTTTTGAATTCCATTTAGCTCAGATGGCCAGAGCATGATGCTAATATGAAGGTTGTGGGTTTGATCCCAAGGCCATCCACTCAAGAGTTGGACTGTATGGTCCTTATGGGTCCCTTCCAACTCAGAATATTCTGTGATTCTGTGAATTACAGCACCTAAGAACACCACAGCTGGTAAACCAATCCCTCCTTCTGAGCCTACGCACAGGAGCGTTCCCTTGCTCTTAGGTCACTGAACTTAGGTCACTCACAGGATTGCCAAACCTTCCATGCCATGCCTCCCAAGTGCCCATTAGAAGCTGCTTTCTGCCAGCCCAGCCTTCCCTTCCCCTCAGCAGAGTCCTGTCCCATGCCACACAGGGTCCTGGATGTGTCTGTCCAGCTGTTTCTCTGCTTCCTTCCCAGTCTCTGTCACTTTCTCCCATCTGCTCTCTCTCCCCTCCTGACTGTGCTGTCCATGAGATGTCAAGGAATAGCCCAGCTGTGACAGAAACTAGGTGGGCTGTGCAAATTTGCACAATAACTTCTGATGAGACAAATTAAAGAGCCAAAGACTTCATCACAGATTAATTTTCATTTTGAAGATCAGCTAGTATGGTTGGAAAAAAAGGGCAGTGACTCATAATTTTGTTTCCCACACAAAGAACTTGTGTGCCTGAAAAGCTTGGCTGCTTTTATTTTCCTATCATATTATGCTAATGAAAGACATGCTGTCTCTCCCATTCTTCTTACATTTTTTATCACCACTGTTGCTTTTTAATCCTTGACATTTCCATTTGCTAGCCCAAAATTACTTCCCCTCTGTTAGAAAATACATTCAAGAGCCTATCCTTGGCATGGAAACAAGGCATGAAGTTGATTCATTTACTAGAGTTCTGCTTTTTTTGAGGTGAGGGGCAGGGACTCTCACATAGACAACCCTTACTTCTTTCTGGCTTTATTTGCAGCAATTTCATCTCTTGTAACATGCTCAAGGAAAGACTCAGTTAAAAATAAGCTGAGATTTAATCTTCTCCTCAAGTGTGGACACTCTTACATGTCCTCCACATAACAATTCAGCAAGACTGATTCTCTTGGGTGCTGAGGGAACTGTATGATGCTCATACGGAAATCGGCGGGAGACATGATCTCACAGAGGCTCAGTTTTGGTAAATATCACATTTCTAAAGGACCCACTTTCAATTCATCACTTATTATCACTTTTCATCATAAACGATCAGCGAAAGATGGCACAATGCTATTCTTGTGATCAATATCCTTTTTTGATTCTCCAGACTACACAAAATGACTGAATCTTTTAAGCACAGAACTAACTCTGAACCACTACAAAAATCACAGGAATCTTTGGGCTGGAAGAGGCCTTAAAACTCATCTCATTTAGCCCGCAGCCATGGGCAGGGCCACCTTCCACTATCCCAGGCTGCTCCAACCCCTGTCCAGCCTGGTCTTGGGCTGTTCCAGGGATCCAGGGGCAGCCACAGCTTCTCTGGGCACCTGTGCCAGGGCCTCACCTCCCTCGCGTCCTCACGACCGGGATCGGGGCCGCGATCGGGGCCGCGATCGGGGCCGGGATCGGGGCCGCGATCGGGGCCGCGATCGGGGCCGGGATCGGGGCCGCGTCCCGCCCCCGTCCCGCCCCTCTGTCCCTCCTCCCGGCCCCCCGGCCATGGCGGCGCGGCTGTGGCGGCTCTGCAATCTCCTCATGGCCGCCTTCTTCGGGCTGGCGGCCGCCGTGCAGGTCAGGCCGGGATTCCCCTCCCGTCCCCTCCGCTCCCTTCTCGCGGATCTCGGCCCCGGCCGGGCCGGCGGCTGCGGGGTCTCAGTGCGCGCTTCCCGCTGCAGGTCAACGATCCCGACGCGGGGCTGTGGATGGTGAGTACGGGCCGTCCTTCCCTTCCCCTTCGGCACCTCCTGCCCCGGAGGTCCCGGCGGCCCCAGCCTCGCTCCGCTTATACCCGTCCGATCCGGGGCCACCGGAGGAAATGTCCCGGCTTCCAGCTGTAGAGCGGGCAGACGCCGGGAAAACGATGTCTACTGCAGCGACGGCTGGAATCCGACCGTGCTTCCAGGAGCTGCCTTATTTCACCCCAGATCCTTGGAGGATCAGGATTCAGGGAAGGGCTCTGCAGTGCTTTGTCAGGCAGCCAGTATTCCGTAACCCAGGAGCAGAGGAACAAGGGCTGGCTGTGGGCTGATGGGCCGGGGTTTTGGGTGGTGATGGTGAAGATGAGCACTAGCAGTGCCAGGGCAAACCAGAGGGTGAGGGACTGGGATCTGCTCTGTGCCTCTCACAAACTGCTGCAAAGGGAAAAGTGCTGCTGTGGCTGGGCGCTTCTGTTTCCTGACCTTGCTAAGTTTTGCTACCGAGTAGGTTTATGTCATTAACAGGTTGTCTACTTAGTGCCAGCTGCCCTGACACTGCTTGTCAGCGTCAACCCTTCAATAACAGGTATGATACTGGTGTGCAAAACAGTCTCTGCTCAAATTTTGCCCTCAAAAAGTGGTTGTTTTGCGTTTTTATTTTTTTAATTGAACCGCAGATTAAAATCAGGCTGTGTGGAAATACATCCTACTACCTTCTGAGGGTAAAAAGCTGCAGGACCTATTTCTACACAAGCAGATCATTGCTTTAGTGCTGGTGGCTGGACATGCTGCAGGTGAGGAGAGGAGCCTAGAGAAAGCCCAGCTGCTGGGATGGGCTTGCCTTTGCACCCCAATTACAGCTCAAAATCTTCTGGAGCAGAAGCCTGGGAGCACGCTCTGAACCTGGCTCTGTGTTGACCTTAGCACTTTCATTCACTTTATTTCGTTGTTGTAAATCTGTGTTTTTGCTTATCTACCTTGTGCAAGAGCATCTGAGCTTTGCACAGTCCTGTGAAAGTGCCAAAGGTCTTCTTCAGTGCCAGGTGTTGGCAGCTGCCCCACAGAGCAATGGGCAGCAATAGGGACATTCAGAGGCTGAGTTTCCAAGGGTGTTTACTGTGGGTACTAACAGCAGTTCAGAGGATCATTCAGATCAGATCTGTTTCAGGTCTTCAGAGTATAGTTAAGATTTTTGTATTTTAATTCAGTGGAAATAATTTAAGGCCATTTTATATACAAAAAGTGCCTGTATCTGTTCTGAATGAATATTTACGCTGAATAAACTAAAATCACGCTCAAAAAAGAAAACCTTCAGGAGTGCACAGTATTGTCACAAATGACACCATTGCAGTCTCTTGGCATTCTGGATACCTTAAGCATATAAAGTGGCAGCATTCCTAAGTTCAGAACTCATGAGGATTGGTTGCTTGTGGTTTTGAATATTTCAGGGGAGGTTTACTGTGCAACAGGTGGCATTTGGCTGGTCAAGAGAATCTGCATGTTAAACTCTTAGTTAGGGTGCTCCTTGTGCCAAGATCTGTGGAAAATAAAGATTATAATAGCACAATCTTTGTAAAACTGCAGGTATATGTAAATTAACCAAGGGGTATTTGCCATTCAGGTCTGTGGAAGACCCAGATGAGCTTACTTCATGCTTCATGATAGTGGCTGACAGTCAATTTTTTTCCCCAGGCAATGGTGTTTGGAGGAGCCTCTGTGACCTTCATTCTGCTGGCTGTGTTGTTGGGACCATTGCCTTGGCTTGCTATTTGTTTGCTTACGCTAAAGGAAACATTTTTCATGAAGAGGAAGGCAGGTAAACAGTGGGGTTTATTTGCCCCCACCCAAATCCAGCTCACCAGGCCATCTCCTCCTGGTGTTGCCTTCCAAAACTTTATTTCCTGGGCTGTGGTAAATGCTGATGGTCCAGAGGAATCAGACCAAAGAGGAGGGACCATAATGCTCCAAACCAGTGACTCCTTGGACACAGGGAAGTGAACAGTCATTGCTTCCCTGATTTGTAAATACCTTTATAATTATAATCCTAGTAACATATATTGAACTTCTCCAAAGGAGCAGCCACTACTGTTTTGGAGGCAAAATTTGTATTATTTCTATCATTTTCTGATCTGGTTTTTGTTTGGCTTTTTAGAGAGTTGTTTGGTCTGGTGATTATTACAATATGGATGAGTCTTTGTCGCAGTTCAGCAAAGTAAGTTTTATTTGCTCTTTTTTTATAATCCATTCCAATGTTCACATTTAGTGACTAGCTGCTTGAAAACACACAGTTGATTTTGGCAGCTTGTGTTCCTGTTTCACGTCACCCTCTGAACCTTCCAGATGCCCAGCTGCTGCTACAGCCTGGAGGATCTTGCACAGATAAAAGTTGGGGCAGGGGCGGAATGTAAGGCTACATGAAGCACTTTTTCTGGCCCCTTGCCATAATAGGGGCATTTTCCTTTTGCTTAAGGTGTTTTTTTTTTTAAATTCCAACTAGTTTTTGTAGTCTGAGTTGTCGGAAAATTCTTTGTGCCTGTCCAGTAAAAGACTCTGGTGGTGCATCCATAGGAGCCCCATTAAAATGTCCAAAGCATCTCTGCTGTCTTTCCAGCTGCAGGCAGATGTGAATGTTATGTGGTAGCTGTAGATGTGGCCAAGAAGGACAAGGACATCCTGGCCTGTCCCACGCACAGTGTGGTCAGCAGGATGAGGACACTGCCTGTCCCCTGTGCTGGCACTGCTGAGGCACCTCCCGGCCTGGGGTCAAGTTTGGGCACCTCACTTTGAAAGTGACTTTGAGGGGCTGGAGCGTGTCCAAGGAAGGGAACAGAGTTGGGGAAGGGTCTGGAGCACCAAGAGTCACTAAGGGAGCTGGAGTGGCTCTGTCTGGAGAAAAGGAGGCTCAGGGGGACCTTGTCACTCTCTACAACTCCCTGACAGGAGAGTCCAGCCAGGTTCTGCTCCCAGAGATCAAGGGACAAGACCAGAGGAAACAGCCTCAAGCTGTGCCAGGGAAGGTTAGAATCAGATCCTAGTGAAAATTCCTTCACTGAAAGAGTGGTCAAGCATTGGCATGGGCTGCCCAGGGAGGTGGTGGAGTCACCCTTTCTGGGAGTGTTCAAAAAAAAAGACCGGATGTGGCACTGCACTATAGGGTCTAGTGGGTGTGGTGGTATGCAGTGCAAGGTTGGATTGGATGATCATGGAGGTCTTCCTCAACATTAAAGATTCAGTGATTTGAAGTAGCTCTGTTGGATTTGTTCTGTTGTAGGAGTCCCCTGGGAGGAGTTCGCTTGGTTGCTGCAGTTGTTGTTGCCCTCTTCCCCTTTGTTTCGTGGCTGTACATTTATGTGAACAAAGACATGCGAGAGTCTTGGCCAACACACTGCAAAACTGTGATGTAGCTGGGTGGGAGAAAGTCTGCAGTAACTATGCTGACCTTACTTGCCTTTGGTTTTGGTGCTTAATGAAAGGGGAGTGTCAGTTTGATGGGACCCAAGAATACCTGGCTGCTTCCAGCAGTACCAATTGAGATTTGGTAAAATGTTGAGGAACACTGTCAAATCTGAGTGGGGAGTTTTTCTGTGGAAACTGTTCACCTTGCTGCTTCTTACATTTTCCAAGCACCATCGCTCTAATGTCTGTTCTGGTGGCATATTCAAGATATCATTGCATCCCTGGATCACTCTCCAATCACCTCGTAGTTTGGGAAATCTACTATTCTGTAACATAAGGGACAAGTAAAGCAAATATTATTTTAATAAATGACTATTTACAGCCATAGAACTTTCAAAAATGTGCCTGCATAATCCATTTCAGACTTACTGGAAAATTGAGCAGTTTGTATTTCTGTCCTGTGCTAAAATCATATATATATGATTCAGAATATATCTGAAAAACATATTTTTGCTATTATCTTTAAGCGAAAGTCACTGGTTTTACTGAGTAATAAACACTATTTTTTTAAAGAAAACTCAATGAAAGCCTCTGTATCATTTTATTTTCTGGGAGATGCATATCCAAGCCTGTCACCAGCAGATGTAGGCACTGTCACAACCCTGCTGCTCACCCAGTTTTCCTTGGAAAGCAGGACCCACGCAGCAGCCCTGCAGCAGCAAGCATGTCCCACTGTTCATCCTGGAGAAGGAAGCACAAGTGGATACACTCGACTCAGGAGCTGGCTGCGACACAGCCAGGACAGCTCCAGGTGTAACACACAACACCTTTATTTGGATGGGTGTCAGAGCTCACACTGTCAGCACTGCTGCAGATGATTCCAGCTGTGCACACACAGCCCGAATATCTGCAGCATTCCATGGTGCAGCACAGATGGTCTCCATTCTCCTTAGGCTCAGCTTTTTCTGAGGATTACTTTAGTCTTTTAAAGCAATGTTGGAAGACTGAATTATATTCTGCCAGCCATGAGACCTTACTATACTGTTCACAGAAAATAAATAAACAGAGATGTGGCCAGGCAGGTACAACTCTGCATGCTTTAATGCTCACTGAGAGAACAGCAGTGGAGCTTTTTCTTAACAATATTCATTACATGGTTTGCATCTTTTCACAGTAGCAATCCAGTCTGGATTGAGTGTTTGAAATGAACATTCTGCATTCAAGTATATTTATTTCAATTTCTGGCCTTCTCTATTCTCCAAAAATAAATAAGGTGCTTTCTTACAGAAACATATTTTCGAAAATTCTGTATCCAAGAGAAAACTGCCTGAGCTAAAGCAGTAAGGATCAGCCATGCACAGCTTTCTAAAAGCCAACAGCTGAATCTCCGTCTTTGTCCGAGTCCGTCCTGAAGAAGAGCAAGCTGCATTTTCCTGGTATTTCAGAAATGCATAACTCTGTCAGGAATCCTGCCCCTTCCCTTCAGTACCATTTTATCTTCATAGACATGAACAGTTCCAAAGGCGTTGCTCTCTGGTGGTGTCTCTATCACCCCCTCCAGGGTGAGGTGATGGACTCCGTGGCTGTCCAGGCAGTAGGCGCCGTCGTGCAGGTGCCCTGCGAGGACGCAGACCACGCACCGGTGCGAGTGCACCACCGACAGCGCAGCCTCGAAATTCCAGGCCAGGCAAACCCCATTGGAAGCGCCAGGGTGGATGGGCACGTGAGCTGCAGTGCAGAGGGAAAGAAAGAAAGGGAGTTCAACTTGTAACAGAGCTGCCTCATTGCTGGGAAGTTCAGCCATCCAGCTGAGTACGGAAAGCTCATCCCCAGAGTGAGGCATGGTTTGCTCTTTCACAGTTCTATCTGTACCTCAGCAGAGCAACTGCGTGTTTTACATAGCTAACATACATAGCTTTATTTTTTCCACATATTTCCATAGGAGTATACACACCCCATCAAATACAGGGGTTAGAACTAGATTAGTTTTAAGGGCCTTCCAACACAAACCATTCTGATCATCTACTCATCCCCTCCATATCCACCTACCCGTAACTATAACTTTTTCTTGGTGCTCATCAGAGAACTTGAGGACTTCATCGAACCAGTCCAGCTGGGCTTGGCTGAATCCCCCATTAAATGCTACAAAATGAGGTTCTTTGAGCCCTGCAATGAAGAAGAAGGTTAGGCACAAATGTATACACCTCCCATGGCTCCTTTATTTGCCTTACGTAAATCTGCTGATGGTCGGTTTACTCTCAGAACCTTCGGGGTTCTTTTTGCATTTCTTGGATCAAAACTCCACTCCCTAGCACAAACAAGATTATTTGTTAGTGTTTTCGGGCGTTTGGTCACGCTACACAAACAGAGTTTCCACTGCTGGGTGTCCCCCCGGCAAGGGATAGGGTGGGCACAACTCGGTGCTCTGCAACAGCCGCTTCCCCAGCAGCTGCGTGTTGTTCCGATACTGCAGGGCACAAAGAACCCACAGCACCAGCCCAGAGGCACCGCGGCAGCACCGGCTCTACGGGGGAGCATCTCCTGTGCCTGCCTGGAACCTCACTGACTGCAGGGAGGCGGCAGCGGAGGGCAGCAATGGGGCAAATGCTGGAGCCCCCGGCATCCCGCTGTCAGCACCGGGAGCTCCGGACAGCGAAGGCTGGGCAGCCCGCTCCCCTGCCAAACGGGAGGTACCTTCAGGGTTGTTGAGGTCATCGTTGGAGTTCTTCTCCCGCAGCACCTGCAGGGACACCTGGTAGCGGGGGCTGCCGGGGTCCGTGCCCAGGGTGCTCACGTCGTAGGTGTCGAGCACGACGAGGCGGAGCCCCGGGGCCGGGCTGCAGTGATAAGCGTGGCACTCCCTGTCCGGGGGCCCGTCCGAGCCCCCCGCGGGCCGGCTGTACAGCCCGGTGTGCACCAGCCGGGCCCGGCTGAAGTTGTAGAGCTCGTGGTTGCCCCACGCGTGGTGCACCGGCACCGAGAGCTGCCCCAGGACCTCCAGCACCTGCTGCAAGGCGCTCTCGGCCTCGCCGCGCCGGGCGTTCTGCCCGTCGATGCTATCGCCCAGCTGCACCACAAAGTCTATCGGCGGGCTCTCGCCGGCCCACGCCAGCACCGCCTCCCGCAGCAAGCGCAGGCTGTTCCGGTAGTAGCGCCGCCGGCAGCCGCCGAAGTCGTACCCGTCCTCCGCGTCCGCGAACTGGATGTCAGCGATGACCCCGAAGGCGAGGCGCGGCGCCGCCTGCATGGCGGCCTCGGGCGGGGCGGAAGGGGCGGGCCGGCCAGCGGGAACATGGCGGGGGCGGCGGGGCTGTGGCGGCTGCGGAGCTGCGCGGGGCTATGGCCGGGCCCGGCCGTGAGGGGCTGGGCGGTGCCGCCCGCTCCCCGCAGCCGCCCGCTGTCGCAGCTGCCGCCGGGCCGCGGGCCGAGGGCGGGCGCGCAGAAGCGGGTGAGTGAATGAGGGAGGAAGGGAGCGCGGGCGGCGGGCCGGGCCGGGCCGCTCCGGTGCCCTGGGCAGTCACAAACCCCTTGTCCCCCGCAGCTCCTGTCGTGGCGGTCGCTGGCGGCCACCGTGGTGCTGGGCGGGGGGCTGCTGGCCGGCATGAAGGTGATGAAGCGGCGCAAGGAGGAGCGTGAGTGCGGGGTGCGGGAGGAGAGCCGGGAGTGTCGCGTTTCGTGTTCAGACAAGCAATTTTCGTGTTCGGATGGTGTGGGTTTTGCATTCAGATGTGTTTTACCTGTTTGGGCATCGTCGCTGTATCGCAGCTTTGCCACAGGGCCACTTGGTGCCTGTCTTTACGGAAGTGCCGCAGAAAATTTTCATAAAATTAAAAGCAGTTCAAGGTTCAGCGTTTTAAAGTTCGTAGGTTGGAATAGTTGTGTTTGGCTCCGTGCTCTGCCAGCCTGTGCAGAGCATACACGGAGCTGGGTGTTGTGGGCTCGTTGGGTTCCTGCTGTTCCTTCCTGTGGGCGAGCTTTGCCCTCTGCTGCAGGAACTGCTCACACATTTCCTTTTCATAAATTCACAGTTGAAAACAGAGGTATTGCAGCTTTTAGGGTATATTCAGTGTTCAACAGATGCTGGTTTCGCTGTTTCACAGCAGGCCAGATATCTGTCTTTTTTTTTCCCTTTTTAAACAAATATGCAGTCCGGTAACAACAAAAGTAATGTCATGTTTCAAAATAATTTAGTGATCTATTTGATTTTGTCCAAAAGGAACGCTTTCTGGCAGGCATGTGTACAACGGGTTTTTGCATGATGGGCGTTGGTGGATCTTGATTTGACCCTGAGCAGTGGCTGCTCCAAGGGCTTGCCTGGAAAGCGTTGTGCACTGTGGCATGGGTGTGTTTGATTCCCACTTATGTTTTATAGAGCTGGAGAAGGAAAGAAACCGAGGCATTGGGAAGCCGCTGCTGGGAGGGCCCTTCTCACTCATCAGCCATGAGGGACAGCCCAGGACCAGCAAGGACTACATTGGCCAGTGGGTGCTGATCTACTTTGGCTTCACTCACTGCCCTGACATCTGTCCTGATGAACTGGAGAAAATGATTGCAGTGGTAGATGAAATTGGTATGGGAATTCAGTTGCCCTAGGGGTCCATAAACAGGGATTTTTGGGTAGGTCAGGTTTATTCTGATAAAATACCACAGATGGTGATAACTGGTAATATTTTTTAAAAGGCTGCTGGCTATTATTCAGTAATTGAATTAATTGCTAAGGGGTATATAGATCAATCCCTAGCATCACTAAGGTCTGATGTGACAGCACTGATGTTTCCACAGCAGGGGACTTGGGAATAAAAAGATGGTGGCAGGTTACAGGAAATACATTGTATTGCATTTTTGCCAAGAAGTGATTATGAGGTATGTTAGGATTTTTTTCTGTCTATTTTGTTCATCTCTATGAGATTCTCTCCTGAAGCAGAGTGGCTGTGCTGTGGAATGGAGGGAGGAGGAAGGCTCTGTGTTAGCTGTGTTTTCTTAGCCTGCAGGCCCTGAATAATTACTGAGCAGGGTTAATATTAGCCCAGCATGAGGGAAGTCAGACCAAAGTGAAGGCTTTGGCTGGAACATGAAGGAAAGAGCCTGGGTTGTGTTTTAATGTTTCCTCCTGCTCCACCATCCTGGCGTGCTTTCCTTGTGTTCCAGCCCATGCATTACACCACAGCATCTTCTGCAGCAGAGCCAGTCTGTCATCCTTCCTGAGCAGGGCAGGGCCTCTGGCTGGGGGGCTGGAAGCTCCCAGCACAGACAACAGAGCACTGCATCTCATGGCATTTGCTTCCTTCACAAGTTACACAAATAAAGCTGCCCCAAATGGCCTTTTTTTAGTCGCTTGGGGTGGGCTTGGATTGATGTTACATGGCTGTGAGTTTGTTTGAAGGAAGACGAGAGGTGATACCTGCTTTTCTAAAATTAATAATAATTGTTAATGTCACAGATGGAATTCCATCTTTGCCTAATCTGACCCCACTCTTCATCACCATCGATCCTGAGAGGGACAACCAAGAAGCCATTGCCAGATATGTTAAAGGTATTCCTGCTTTCTTCCTCTGTGTCTCATAGCACGCAGTACAGAGCACTGAAAAGAAGCCTCTTGAAGGGATTCTTTTCACTAAAATGTCTTCTTTCTGTCTAGAATTTTCTCCAAAGCTGGTGGGATTGACTGGCAGCAAGGCACAGATTGACCAAGTGGCTAAAGCATACCGTGTGTACTACAGTGAAGGGCCCAAGGATGAGGACAATGATTACATAGTAAGTAAAAGGAGCCTTTGCTTGCTGAAAGACTGTGGGTAAGAGCAGCATGTACATTTTCAAACCAGATATTGGATCTTTACTGAAGTCCCATATGCAGTGGTATGTTAATCTGTCAGAGCCACAATGCCCTCCTACAAACTCAGAACCTTATCAAAGTGTGTTCTAGACAATCCCAGAAATGCAGACAGTAGTACAGGAACTAGCCAGCCTGGCAATAGTCGAATTTCTTTCTGATCTATTTCTGACTGGCTCTTTTCTGTGTGCTCCAAAGTCGCTGTGATTTCTCATTTCTAATGCAGCTGAACTCAGAGTACGGCTGTATTTCAGTCCTGAGCAGTCATGGCTTCCAGCGCCAGAACTCTGTGTCTTTGCTGAGAAAGATGTTGTCCCGGTTAGGTGCAGACAGCATATGCAGCATCATTCAAATAAATTTGCAGTGGAGTTAATTTTGATATAAATCCGATTGGAATATGCGCGATGTGCATGGGTGAGGCTGCTTCAGTGCGCCGGCAGGGGGCGCCCCTGTCCCACATTTCCCTGTATCCCACTGCTGATCCCAATCCACATTTCCCTGTATCCCACTGCTGGTCCCGCTCCCAATCCCGCATTTCCCTTCTGAGCCGGTGTTCTGTGGTTCTGTATCTCTCTTGCCAAGCCACGCTGTGCTCTCTTGCAGGTGGATCACACAATCATCATGTACCTCCTGGGCCCTGATGGGGACTTTGTGGACTACTATGGCCAGAATAAGAGGAGCGCTGAGATTTCGGCTTCTATTGCTGCACACATGAGAAGACACAGAGCCTAGAAGAGAAGTCCTTCAAAGATTGTTGTGAAGGTCACCTGTGGGTTTGGCTGTGATTGGACATTGGAGTTAAAGCAGAAGCACACAAGTGTAACATCCTGTCAAGCAGGTCTCCTTTCTTCCTAATAAGAAAGGCACCCACGTTTCTGCAAATTCCCATTACCAAAAATCTCTACAGAGCCTTCCCCATGGATATCATTTCCAACAAGATCTTGGGTACAGAATGAAATTTGGGACTTCTCTGAAACATTGTTGGGAGCAAAGGATGGAAATCACTTTTCACTTGGAAAGAATGTAGGTGTTGCTGGTAAAAATAAATTGCTGATGTGGCAAGACATCAGCAAGGACAATGGTCACTGCAGGAGAATTACTTGATGCAAAGCCATGGGGCCATGGTGTTCTCAGAGGAGCTCTGCCCTCTGATTTCTCGGCACTGTTTTGCCTTCTGGGAGAGGCAGTTGCACTATGAGAAGCAGGGGAGCCTTAAGAGTGCTTCTTTATCCAGGTTAAGAAGGTGAAGAGCACTGAAAGCACCGGCAGCTTCCACACATGGGACCAGCCCTGTAGCAAGCCTGATCATTTCATCTGAATGCAGAAATGAAATGTGTTTTTTCTGGTGATTTTTTCAGGTGAACACTGTTCACTTGTAAGGAAAAGAGAATTGGGTTGCAAATAGGATTTTTCTTCTGGTGCAAATGACGGTGTGTGTAGTTGCTTTGCTTGTGCTGTGCTGAGCAGGGAGGTGGGGAGGGTGGAGCGGGGGCTGTGTCTATGCACAGGGCTGGCAATCAGATACATTTTATGCAGTGCAGCATTTGAAAATAAAGATTGATTTGTATATGGAATATATATTTTTATTTCCTTAGCTTTGGCTAGAATATCAACAGAACTTTGTATGCTTCATATTCTTGCTCTGCTTTCCTTCTTTTTAGAAAGCAGTATTTATTTCTAGTCATGCACATCAGGAGCTGAATGTGCTTTTTTAAGCTGAACCTCAGAGAATGGCCCACAGGAGACAGACAAACCAGAACAGTTCTTGGTGTGAGTTCCAGAGAGTCTTAGGCTGGTAGCACTGGTGTTTTCCTGAATGTGGGGGTTGGAAGAGAATATTCCCATCCAAGGGAAGGTGCAAAGCCTGGGGAAAATTTCTCTTTCCCAAATTGTGAAAATCAGTAAATGTCACCCATTTCAGGGCAGTGACATCTCTCATGCATTTTTACATATATTGAATACTTGCTCTTTTCCATGGGTTTCACTTTCAGGTCTGTAATTATTTGATCCCTTGTGATTTTTTTGTGTTTGTGGAGTCCTCAGGGCCCATCTCTGCGCTATCTCTTACCATCCTGTGGCTGTGCTCTGCACAGCAGCTTTTGTCTGTCCTTCTCAAGGTCTCTGCTGTTACATCAGGCCTGTATTTTAAATATTGCAGCAGTGTGTTAGGGCCAAATACCTTTTCTGCACAGAGGACAGTCTGGAAAATCATAGTTGTATGAAGCAATGGTAAGTAAAAATAAAATCAGTTAGAAGCTGCTGCTCAGAAGAAAGAGTTGGTGTTACAGCTGAGCCAAGTTGAAGCAGAATTTGGACAAGGCAAACCTCTGTCCTGAGGCTTTGCGAAATCAGGACAAGCTGCAGCCTGGGAAGAGTCACCTGTTACACTGATTTCTCTAAAGCTCTTTTGCAGCTGACTCCTACTACAGAGACAAATACAGGATTCCTGTCTTCTCCCAAATGTTTTGGCAGCAGTGTCGTGTCCTTTACCTTGTTTTTCTGTGCCCTGAAAGGCAGAACCAGCTGACCCAGGAAGCTTATGGCAGATGGGGGGGAGTGTGGCAGAGGCCCAGAAGGATTTCAGATGGAGTGATGTGTCCCTTGCCTCATGGCAGTGGGAGCAACTGATGTCCTGCTTTTTTCAGCCTCCCAATTTGACCATGCCCATAATTTTTTCCCTTGGCTTTTCCAGGAGGGAGACTTTCTTTGGAAGTGTTTTATTTTTGTTGTTGTGGTTGGTTGTGGGGTTTGTTGTTCTTTGGCATTTGGTTTTTTCTTTATTTGAAGTTTTGTTTGTTTATTAAAACCCCAAAAGTGTTGTTCAGACAACTGTTAGGGTTCCCCTGCCCTGTTCAGTGACAGCAGGGAGCACAGATTTTTTCCCTGCATGTTTAGGAGACCCAAGGGTTGTGCTGAGTTCTCACTGGGAGGAGGCAGAGATGGTCAAGGAGGGGAAGGGAATGTGCTGGGGGTGCTTGGAGACACTTGGTTAGTGGATATTCAGTATTTTTCCAGTCCAGTATTAGAAATGAAGCTAACTCTCTCTGGAGTCATCTTACCCAAATTCCCTGTATCCCTATGTGCAGTGCCCAGCCCACAAAGAAGGAGCTCAGCTCTGGCAGGGGAGGTTTGTGACAGGGCTCCTCTCTTGGGGCTGTGCTGGGTGCTGGCATGGGGCTGAGCAGGGCCAGGCTGCCCAGGTGGATCTTCTCTCTGGAAACTTTACCAGGTGACAGGTTTCATCTGGGAACCAGATTTGTTGGAATCTGGTGCTGTGCAGGGTGAACCTGTGTTCCCCAAGGCCAGCAGGGACCCCTGGGACCCCCACAGACAGGGGGAGGACAGAGCACAGTGACAAGATGTCTGAGGAATGAGGGTCAGCTCCATTTGTGTACCTAAGGAAGGCAACACATTCCTCATGTGCTGCCTGCATAGCCCATGGAGGAGCTTAATGAGTAATACTTAAGCCACATGGGTGAAGCTTGGCAGTTTTAAGAATGTTCTCACCACCAGTATGGGCAGAATCAGGGCCTGAAGAGGTGCAGAGACTGTGACCTTAAACAATTGCAAAAGCCCTGTGTTGCATTTTCAGTCCAGATCATGGAAAGACTCAGGTAAGAAGGACTCTCAGGAGGTCCACTTGATCCTTGTTCACAGCCTGAGGAAGAAAGCAAGACTTCCTCATCTCTAGGTTGGGTCAAGGTCATATGTGGCTGGAGATGCTGTTGCTTTTTCCTCTTCTCCAGTGCTTTGGAAGATACCTACATTTGCTGAGCTTTTTTTTTGCTTGATCAGACTTGCATGGTCCCAGCACTGTCCCAGCATTCTGAAGATGTGCTCCCATCAGCCCATAGCCAGGATCTGGGATGAATGAAGGCTCTCAAATGCTCTTCAGTGAACTGCAGGATGGAGCTGGAGGCTGAGCATTGACTTGGGCTCTTCACCATCTCTCTGCAAATCAGTATTTTCAGTCAGGTACAACAAGCAATGCACAGACTGCTGAGGAGTCAAACAGCTGGGAACAGCCTGTCCCAATGCACAATGCACTTTGTAGCCCCTGCTGCTGAAGCAGTGTACTCACCTGGAGCTTCCAGGAGTTGTGGCTCCAGCACAGTGTGTGCTGGGGCTGCTCAGGAGCTCCTCAGCCTTGGGGCAGTGAGTCTGTACTCAGTGAAGCAGATGTGCTGGTCTGTGCTGCAGGAGAATGGCCACAGTCCTTGCTTTAGACATGAACTGACAAGCCCCTCAGTTTTACTGGACTACTCTCAGGTTTGGTAGCCTAAAAGGAAAGGCAAAAAGCTGACTACTTGCCTCCTAGAAGAGAATTTTAAAGTTTGCTTTGGTTCAATTGGAAACATGTTTTGTAAAGGAAGTTATGTTGGTGGTGGAGTGTCTAGCCCATGACTTCTAGCAGCATTACATCAGTGGTACATGTTGCTGGGAGAGTGAAGATTTGTGCTGGGGAGACCTGGGCAGGATTGATTGCACCTGTCTCTGTGCAAGAGCCAGCTCATTCCATGTTTTAAGCTGTGTATTACTAGTTTAATAAAGCAGGTTCCTTCAGCGTGCCAGGGAACTTACTCAGCTGCAGCTTACAAAACCTCCTTGTTCTCCCGAAGTTCTTTGTGCAAAAATAGATAGACACCAACCAGTAAATCCACCTTTAATTTGTGGGGGTATGTTGAGCTATGAATGTGCCCTTTTCTGAATGAAGGGCAGCAATAAAAGCTCCCTGGCAGCACCAGGATGGGATGAGAGAGCCTTGCAAGGCAATGTGGCTCGTGGTGACAGCACCCTCGTGACCTTCACCTCAGGACAGCTCTGCAATGATGTTGGCAGCACAGAGCAACAGCTGGACCTGCAGCTGCCGTGGGGCATTGCTCAGTGCCACTTGTTTTCCTGCACTCTGCTCTCACCTGGGCACTTGAACTAGCAAGAGAAAACTGAGACAGTGGCTCTCACTGCTTGAGGGTTCTTTCTCTTTGTTGTGCCTCCACAGCTGGGTGTGGGGACGTTGCCAGCAGTGTGGCCAAGAAGGCCAATGACAACGGGGTCTGTACCAGCCATGGTGTGGCCAGCAGGACCAGGAGAGTGACCATCCCCCTGTGCTGGGCACTGCTGAGGCACCTCCAGTGCTCTGTCCTGATCTGGGCCCCTCATGGCAAGAAAGATACTGAGGGGCTGGAGCATCCAGAGAAGGGGATGGAGCTGGGGAAGAGCATGGAGCTCCAGGAACAGCTGAGGGAGCTGGGAAAGGGGCTCAGCCTGGAGAAAAGGAGGCTCAGGGGGAACTTCTGGCTCTGCTCCCCCGACAGGAGGCAGGGGTCAGGCTCTGCTCCCAGAGAACAGGAACAGGAGGAGAGGGAATGGCCCCAGGCTGGGCCAGGGGAGGCTCAGGTTGGACATCAGCAGGAAATTCTTCACTAAAAGAGTGGTCAAACAATGGAACAGACTGCCCAGGGAGGTTTGGAGTCCCCATCCCTGAAGGTGTCCAAGAAAGGACGGGACGTGGAACTCAGTGCTCTGGGCTGGGTGACAGGGTGGGCATCAGTCAAAACTGGATTGATCTTGGAGGTCTTTTCCAAACCCCAGTGATTGAGTGGATGAGGTCCAGCCCCTCCTGCCCTGAGCATGCCTGGGAGCAGGAAATGGCCGTTCTGAATTACAGTGGCCATTTGGTGTCAGGACAAAGCCCCACACTGCTCACTGGTCTGGTGTGCCTCAGCTTTTTGCTCTCAGCACATCCACTGTGCTGAGTTCAAAGGGCCGATCACAAGGGATGCTAAAATAAGCTTTTCCCTCATCCTCCGGGCTTAGGGGGATTCTAGGAATTCATGGTTCATGAGATATGTGGTTGTGGTGTCCATTTTTAGTGACCTTAAATGAAATTAAGGGCAACATGAAACATGTTTTTCAAAACACTACTGACAGTGACTCTGCTGCAAGCCCACAGGCTCAGCTCTCCTCGGGCCAACACAAACAGGGTCAGCCACTGTCCAAAAGACAGGATGACATCCCCTGTGCTGTAGCAGCAGCTGTAGGTGTCCCAGGGTGCTCCAGCTCAGAGTGGTGCTGTGGGAGGTGGCAGGAGCTGTTTGGGGATGATGGTGGGGGCTTCTGGCTTCACATAAGTCTTGTTGGCTTTGTTCTGCTGAGGGAAGGCTGGTCCTGCAGCCTTGGGTGAGTGTCCATGTAGTGCAGAGGGCAAACAGGAGCTGCTCAACAGTGACAGATGACCAGAACAGCCAGAATGGCTCAGGATGGAGGAGACCCTTCCTCTCCTGCACCGGGAGCTCACTCCAGCTGTGCGTGAAGGCTCCCTCTGTTCTGCCAACTGCTGCCCTGCCAGCCATTGCCTGGCTGCTCTGTACCAACCCAGCAGTGTGTTTGGGACTCGGAGACCTCCATTCAAAGCTCACTTTCCCAGTATCCTTCTCATGTGGGAATTGCAGTCACACATATCTGAGAACCTCCTCAGCATGCTGTAATGGGGCTTCCGCAGCTCCTTTTGGCAGCAAGGGCCACTGAACATTGTGGGCAGGCAAAGTTGTATTTGAAGCTAAACTTGTGTAGTGTATGCATGATTTGACATTCATGAACCGTCCACCCCTGGCCAGATTTGGGTGTTGTTCTTTGTGATCAGTCTCTAATTTGCCATGTTTGTATTTCAGTCATGGCCTCCCATCCTGTGCTCCCTGACCCATGCACTGGTGTAAGCCACAAGAACTGCCATAACTGATCCTATATGAATCCTCATCCCATTTTTCCATCTTGTGGCCTTGCTCTCCGCCCCATACAGAGCTGCTTTGGGTTCCTTCACCACTGTGCAGCTCTGCCTAGGCAATCTGTGAGCAGGAGCAGTGAGGCAGGTCCCTTCTGTGCTATCATTTGTTTGACATGCTAGTGAGAGTGAAGTCCTGGCTGGGGTCGTAGCTGGCAGGAGAGCATGCTCCCACTAAAGGAAATTTCCACCAAAGAAAAGTCTGCAAACCACAGATAGATCCCAGAGTTACTAAAATTGGGAGAGAACAGCAGGTCCTTTCTTTACACACTGTATATGGCAAAAAATGAACATGAATTGGTGAGCAGGCAGGAGTGTCGATCCCTTCCTTCCAAATATAGGGAAGGGGCTGAACCAGGGGAACTAAGCTGAGCCTATAAAAGCTGTCAAGGAGAAAGCCCTTGTTGGTGGCTCCTGATGCCCTGGCCATGCTCATGGCCATGCTGTGACTGACTTGCAGAGGGACAGAGGGCTCCTACCACGGGTCTTGTTCCACATGCTTGGAGCCTCTCAAGGCTGTAGCACTGTGGTGGGAATTCTGCTGCAGATCCCCCTCTGGGCTGTTCCTTGGGCAGGGAAGGAGTGGTCCCTGGTGGACTTTGCTGGCCCTCAAAAGGCACAGTTACTTGCAGTGAGAGGTGTTGGGCCTTTGGAGAGGCTGCAGCTTAGTTGAAGTCTGACCTTTGACTCTTTCTCTTTCAGAGATACGAGATGTCAGCCGGTTCCTTCCTGCGTTCTGTTGCTTGATTGTTAAGGTGAGCATTTGAGGCATGAAAACTAACAGCTTGCCCCAGCTGGCATGAGATGGCTTTTCTCCTGTGCTCACTGTGGGCAGGTCCCTGTTTTATCCCCTCCATGAGCTCCTTTAACAAGCCACAGCACATGTCCATTCCTGCCCACTGTGGCTGCTCACCAGAGGAGTAGGACAGGTTCCATGTTAATAAAAAGTGGGGGAAGTCATAAATTAAAAACCAGAAGAAAAATAATCTTCAGGACTTCCCTTTCCCAAGGACTACAGGAATCCTTCAGATCTGACCACTTTCCTGGGGAGCTCTCCTCCTCCTCCTTTGGACATGGATCTTCTTTCCTTGGGGCCATGAAGGGTGGTAGCTCTTCTTCACTGCCTTTGTTACCTTCCAGCTTGGAAAAGCAAACAACTCCCTCAAGATCTCGACACACACACCTGAGAGCTGGGAGGGGTGAGCTTGGAGCAGCCAGCTGGGGGTGAGTGTTCAGCTCCACTCTGCCCTAAGCACCACACAGGGGACCAGCCCAGCAGGGTCTGTCTTTCAGAGCCATGAGCAGAGACGCTGGCATGGAGATTTTTGGTGAGGCCGCACCGTACCTGCGCAAATCCGAGAAGGAGAGAACAGAAGCCCAGAACCAGCCATTTGATGCCAAGACCTACTGCTTTGTGGCTGACCCCGAGGTGGAGTACACCAGAGGGAGGATTAAGGCTGCACAGGATGGGAAGATAACTGTTGAGACAGAGGATGGCAGAGTAAGTGTGTTGCTTCTGGCCCTGCTCCCAGCCCTGCTTAGGGACCCAGGAACGAACTGAGAAAGCACCAGGCTAGCTCAGGCAACAAATCTGCCATGTCCTTCCCTCTGCTCTGACTGGGACCAGCACAGCCTCCACACGAAAGTATAGCCCTGGATGGTGGGATAAAAGTATTCCTTGGATAATTATTCTTTCTTTGGGCTTTAAAAAGCAGGCAATGCTCTAAACTAGGTTGGATTGTAGCCTTGCCATTCTTAACTTAGTTTTTAACACTTTCTCAGCTAATGCTGTCATATCCGCTCACAAATTCCTTCCTTTACTGGTAGCTGAGCAGACAGATACTTTGCATGTCGCCTTTGCACGTGAAGTTGTCAGTGACACTGGCTGCAGTTTCCCAGAGGAGCATCCAAGGTGTTAATCTTCCAAAACGCTGAAATGTCTTAGCAGCTCATGTCCTGATACCTTTTGGAAGAATAACTGCAGCAGTTCAAAGAACAACCACGACCAAGATCTTGGCAGTAGGTGCTACAAGGCTTTTAGAAAGCAGTGGCTGAGTTAGGCTTCTGCCAGCTGTGAACATCTGCTGCCCCCACAACATATCCACAGGCTCTGGCTGTGTGACGGGATGGTCCCCCACGGTGTGAGCCCAGCAGACAGTGCTGTTTGATAGAAACAGAGCCTTTCTTTACTTGGGAATGGCCACAGGCAGGAGCATCTGTCCCGAGGATGGATTTGCTGTTGATGAGTCTTGTGCTGTTCCTGTCCCATGGCACTGTCATGGGAACCCTGGAGGCTGGGAGCTTGGCTGGCCAGCAGATGTGCCCCAGGCTCTTACAGCCATGAGCAGCAGAGACCTAAAGTCCATAAGCAGTGATAATATGTTGAAAGAGCTGGTCCAGCACAAATCATGTCCATGTGATTATAGCAATCCCTGTAAATTTACATCCTGTCAATATACCACTGTTGTAGACTTCCTGGCTGGCTGCAATGTTTGCCCTGAAATAGCCATATCTTGCTTAGCACAGTTAAACAGAAAGAAAAATATTAATTAGAGTAGCCTTAGAGGTGTTATTACTTCTCTGTGGTTGTGGAAGGACTGTCAAGAGTTGCTGAACCTAGGTTTGCTCTTTTTCTGAATTATAGACAGTTGCTGTCAAACCTGATGATGTGTATGCCATGAACCCACCTAAGTTTGACAGGGTTGAGGATGTGGCCATGCTGACCCACCTGCACGAACCTGCCGTCCTCTACAACCTCAAGGACCGCTACAGCTCCTGGATGATCTATGTAAGTTCCTTCTTCTGGCAAAGGGAAAAATACAGCTGCAGGAGCTGGACTTCAGTGACACCTCTATTTTTTTCCTCACAGACCTACTCGGGTCTCTTCTGCGTCACTGTCAACCCCTACAAGTGGCTGCCGGTGTACAACCCCGAGGTGGTGTTGGCCTACCGAGGCAAGAAGCGCCAGGAGGCCCCTCCACACATCTTCTCCATCTCTGACAACGCCTATCAGTTCATGCTGACTGGTGAGCTTTTCTATTTTGACCAGACTTGGAGTAAAAAAGTGTGTGCAGAGCCGATGCCAAGTGCCATTCCATACTGCCACGGCTCAGTCGCCTTTTCCATCTCTTGCAGGGTGCTTGGTCTGTGTAATATTGCAGATGATCTGCTTGGTTTTTTTTATTATCAAGCCTAGCTGATGCAAAACCAGCTCCAGACAGTTTCCCCCATCTCCTGAAATATTTTCTTTGTTTTGGAAGCACTGTGGTGTTATGCTGTGCATTATCTATATTTCTGGTCTAAGTACTAAGCCAATCAGCCTAACAGGGACCTCTGCAAAGGGCAGTTGCACTTGGACAGGACACAATATCAAAAGTCCCTGAGCAGCACACCTGTTTGTGGCTTCAAGGAACAGCAGGTAGATCCAGAACAGAGCTGGTAGAAATACTGCCACCAAAACACATGGTTTTAATTTGAATAAAGTTGTGTCCCATATTTAATAGTATTAAAGGCAAAGAATGGAAAAGACAGGAGCAAAAACAAGCAGAAGATGAGCAAACGAGGAGGAGAGAAGACAAAAAGTGAAGTATAGGGAGGGAAAGAGAGGTGGAGAGTAGACCATGCACCTTTTCAGTTTTGCCTGCAGAGATTTTGTTTCATTCCCCCTGCCGGACACCAGGTCACAGCTGCCTGAGAACCAGCGCTTTCCCTGCAGCTTCTCTGACTGCAGGTACTTTTCCTTTTGACAGATCGTGAAAACCAGTCCATCCTGATCACGTAAGTGCATCTGCCACTCTGCACTTTGTCTCCAACAAGACATGGGTAGATCATTCTTCACTCTGAGCCTTCTTTTGCCAGCGGGGAATCCGGTGCTGGGAAGACGGTGAACACCAAGCGCGTCATCCAGTACTACGCGACAATCGCCGCCAGCGGGGACACGGCCACCAAGAAGGAGTTTCCAGTGAAGGTGTGGGGAGGAAGAGCCTGGTGAAGTGGATGTTATCCCCTTGTGGCTGTGGACAGCACTGGTGACACATCTTAAAATAACTTTTATTAGCTTCAGGCACTCTTTGAAAGGCAGTAGGACCAGGGGATAACATGCAGTTGGGACCACAACAAATACAAGCCACCAGAGCTGACATTGTCAAGGTGTAGCTTTACCTGGACTGCAATCAGGTCTGCAGGATTAGTGCCCAGGAAGAATTAGAGGCTCCAGATTCTTGACATGGATCAGTCTGTCCCTGTGGCTGACACCTGAGAGCTGTGACTGTGAGAGAAATTCTGAATAAGAAAAAATAAGTTATTTGTTTAGCCCCAGTGCTGGTTCTTGGTGCTGGAGTCGAGAAGGTGCTGCAGTAGCACTGCAAAGCTGAAATGAAGCGCACATGGCTGCACATATAATCATGCCATAGAGTCACTTCTTCCTACCACATAGCTCATGGTGTTTTTCAATAATTATTCAATTATTCCTGCAGGGTACGCTCAAGGATCAAATCCTCAGCGCCAACCCACTGCTGGAGGCCTTTGGGAATGCCAAGACTGTGAGAAATGACAACTCCTCACGCTTTGTGAGTCATCCTGTGTCTGTCCCTCTGCCCTCCTGTGTTTCTAATGCTCTTTGCCTGTTTGTTAGCTGTTACTGTGAAAAATGGCTGGGAAAAGTGTTCTTGCTGACCAATTTCTTGTTTTTTTATGGAATGCTGATGTGTTAGCAGCTGTTTCATGCTCACATTGCTGCAGCAAAATGTTCCTGTTTATCTGTCTTTATATATCAAAGCTAATCAGACGGATTTGGTGATGCTGTCACTAAGAATGAAGAGAGAAAAACATTCTGAGATTGCTTCTCTGACCAACCACCTTTTGTCTGCTTGCCAGGGTAAATTCATTCGTATCCATTTTGGAACCTCTGGAAAACTGGCCTCTGGTGACATTGAGACCTGTGAGTAACTGAGAGGGGGGCGGGGGTGACAGCCTCGCTAGAACATAAAGAACCTGAAAAATGTCTAAAATGTGCATACGTGTTACAGACTTACTGGAAAAGTCAAGAGTCACTTTCCAGCTGAAAGCTGAGAGAAGCTACCACATCTTCTACCAGATCCTCTCCAATAAGAAGCCTGAACTGCTTGGTGAGGACAGCCACCACCTGGTGACATTGAGAAAAGTCAGTGTAGGAAACCTTTCCCTCCGTGTGCCAGCTCAGTGGCAGAGGGTCCAGCGGTACCAGGGCACAATGCCCTGTGTCACATGTCCCCAGGTGCCCCTTTGCCAGTGCCTCAGTCTGTGTAGAGCAGGGATCATGTGCTGATTTCCATCCTCAGCATTGCAGCTTTGGCCCTGCCTGGGTTCTCCAAGCTGTGCTTGTGTCTCTGCATGACTGGGTCACGCTAGGGCTTTACCCCGTCTCCATTTATCCTCCCTGGATAAGTTCTAACACAAACCGTGTGCAGGAGAGCTGCAGGGGTGGCCAATGTACTCTACCTCGCACCTTGCTATTCTCTGTGGTGTGGAAATTCCAACTTAGATGGGCCAGATCGTGTGAATAATATTCAGTAGAAAGGTAAGCAATTCTGGGTGCAGGATGGGCAGGTACCCTGAACTACAAACCATTTATCTGAGCTTTTCATCACATGCACAAAGGTTATTTCCTGTTTCCAGTGCAACCTCTCTGACCTTTTTCCCCTTCCCACTGCCCACATTTCCCAAGGTGGAGCTCCTGCTCCCATCCTCCCACTCTGTGTGTGTAATGTGTGAGGATAAACACAAATGAGCCTTATTTAAAAGCCTCTTTCTTAAAAGCTGTTTCTGTGGATGACCTGTGTTCTGTGTGTGCCACACAGACAGCTCAGCTCTCAGTTCACAACATATTAAAGTGGAAGGACTGCCCAGCCAGGGGAAGACAGATGAAAGGCTTTGCTCTGTCCTTCTGGTCTCATAATAGAAAACCAAGAGTTTGAGATGCAAAAGGAAGGAGAGCTTGTAAAACCTTGCTGAGCCATTATTCCACCTTCCCTGCCAGGCTCTGGCTCTCACTCCTGTGTTTGCCTTTCAGAGATGCTCCTTGTCACAGCCAACCCCTATGACTATCCCTTCATCAGCCAAGGGCAGATCTCTGTGGCCAGCATCGATGACCAGGAGGAGCTTGTTGCCACAGATGTGAGTGCAGTTAGCAAGGAGAGACAGTCTCACTTTTTTTCTCCCCACTGTTAAAACCAGCTGATCTGTCTGGTGTGCAGGTGGCCATTGACACTTTGGGCTTCAGCCCCGATGAGAAAATGGGGATTTACAAGTTGATGGGGGCCATCCTGCACTATGGGAACATGAAGTTCAAGCAGAAACCACGTGAGGAGCAGGCAGAGCCTGATGGCACAGAAGGTAATACCTTCAAGGCTGGGAGAGAACTATTTCTAACTGTTTCCATGCCATTTTTCAGTAGAAATGGAGGGAGTCTTCCAGGAGAGATGTAGTTGTTCCTTGATAAACACAAAAAGGAGGTTTGGTTTTCAACTTACTGCCTCAAGTAGAGGCACTTTCTGCATCCAGTTTATTCCTTCTGCTGTAGGACCCTGTGCCTGGGGCACATTACTGTAGTGTTCTCCAGTCCCTGGTTACAAATACACACTTGTTCTGCCTGAGTGACATTGTGAAGAAGTGGCTTGATGGGAAAACCTCTGTGCTGTCTGATCAACAGTGCTCTCATGGGTTTCACCACATCTGTTGGAGGTGCTGTAGCCACTCTGTCATGAGAATCAGTCCTACAAAACTGGTCAGAAAAGTAAATGTGAATGTTAGTCAAGATTTGTGGATGGGGTAAAGCCAATCAGGTTGCAAGTTTCAGAGTGAGCTCTGGCTGGTTCAAATGCCCTGTGTGTGTCTGCGTTAAGAAGAAATTATTTCAGGTTATTACTTTGTTTTCCAGATGCAGACAAAGCAGCATATCTGATGGGCCTGAACTCGGCAGACTTGCTGAAAGCTTTGTGCTATCCCAGGGTGAAAGTGGGAAATGAATATGTCATGAAGGGCCAAACAATGGATCAGGTGAGTGTCCAGGAGCAGCAGGGACAGCTCTCCCTAAGGAAAAGGAATGGATGCAGGTCACAGCTGAGAACGGTCAGGGCCATTAAGGCCTGTTAGCCCACTCTGTGTGGGCAGGGTGAGGGGTGTTTTGTTCTGGGGGTGCACAGCAGTGCCCTGACAGATGTGTGACCCTCTCCCTGCAGGTGCACCAGGCAGTGAATGCCATTGCCAAGTCTGTCTATGAGAAACTCTTCCTGTGGATGGTGATGCGCATCAACCAACAGCTGGACACAAAGCTGCCAAGGCAGCACTTCATTGGGGTCTTAGACATTGCTGGCTTTGAGATTTTTGAGGTTTGGAGTACTCTCAGGCTTCTGCGTGTCTCTAAATGCTTTATTAATTTTATTTGTCTTCTCTGACCTTTCCTCCTCCTCCTCATCCCAGTGCAGCCCTCAAGAACAGGGCAAATCTGCCTGAAGCCTCTTCTGCCTTTGTAGATCCATCACCCACTTTGTAAGAGAAGAGACATGGCAGAAGCATAGCCATGAAGCTGCTGTCTCTCTCCCCACAGAATCTGTATTTAGGGACATTAGGGGCACCCAAACCATGGGCAATGCAGGCTGCAGCAACTCTGTGCTGCACTGCATAATTTTTCTGTAAGCCTGGACACCCATGGTATATTCTTTACACTGCTATCAAAACCCTTTTGGGGCAGTCTGGCTCACCTTGCCATGACATCTCTGTGAAAAAACAAATTATCAGAGGCAGTTTAACACTATTAACACACTCAAATATTAGTTTAACAGCCTGGAGCAGCTGTGCATCAACTTCACCAACGAGAAACTGCAACAGTTCTTCAACCACCACATGTTCGTGCTGGAGCAGGAGGAGTACAAGAAGGAGGGCATTGAATGGGAATTCATTGACTTTGGCATGGACCTGGCTGCCTGCATTGAGCTCATTGAGAAGGTGAGTTTCTTAAGCATCTTGTGGAATCACACAAATTGGATCTGTAAAGAGTTTCTGAGAGTGTTTGCACGGAGTGCCTTCTATATAATCTTTGTGAGAAGCTTTCAGGTCTCTTCGTCTCCTCTGTTTCTTTAAATATTACCCTTGTGATTAATTAATTATCCCATTTTTCTATTCAGCCTATGGGCATCTTTTCCATCCTGGAAGAGGAGTGCATGTTCCCCAAGGCAACTGACACCTCTTTCAAGAACAAGCTCTATGACCAGCACCTGGGCAAGTCCAACAACTTCCAGAAGCCCAAACCTGGCAAAGGCAAGGCTGAGGCTCACTTCTCCCTGGTGCACTATGCTGGCACAGTGGACTACAACATCACTGGGTGGCTGGAGAAGAACAAGGACCCTCTGAATGAAACTGTCATTGGGCTGTACCAGAAATCATCCATGAAAATTTTATGCCATCTTTATGCCAGTTTTGCTTCCATAGATGAAGGTAAGCTCAGAGGATTATGTTTCCACTTTGGGATTTCCTACTGTACCTCTCACCTGGCATGGATCAGTGTTGAGTCAGTGCTTGTGTGCTGTGTGTTGGATGCACAATTTTATCACTGTCAAAGGGATTTGCAGCAGTTTCTCAGCCGGACTGTCATCTCATTTTTCAGCTGAAGGTGGTGGGAAGAAGAAAGGAACCAAGAAGAAGGGCTCTTCCTTCCAAACTGTCTCTGTACTCTTTCGGGTAAGTGTGTTCTCTGACAGAGACTGTCACACCTGGCTCCACAGCCACATTTTCATTTTAACACAGGAGGGAAGTTCTTCAGTAGTAGCCATTTACTTTGCTGATGCCTACATGGGATTGTAGAATATTCACTACAAGAGTAAGGAGAAAGTCCTGAATTTTTGCTTTCCAGCAGAGTCAAATCACTTTGAGAACTGAGATAATATAGAGATTAGAGATGATCTCTGTTTTACAGGAAAATCTAAATAAGTTGATGTCTAACTTACGAACTACTCATCCTCACTTTGTGCGTTGCATCATTCCCAATGAAACAAAGACCCCAGGTAATTCATGAAACATAGAACAGAAAGGGGCAGAAAGAGCAGTGCTAGAGCAATCAGTGTGTCCCCATGCTGCTCTGCCACAGGCCTGATGGATCACAAGCTTGTTCTGCACCAGCTGCGGTGTAATGGTGTTCTGGAAGGCATTCGGATCTGCAGGAAAGGATTTCCTAACAAGATACCCTATGGGGATTTCAAACAAAGGTCAGTAATAACATTCTTGTGTTTGCATTGAGCCCAATTCATTTGAAAGAAGAGCTTTGCTAAAACAGTCCGTGATACAGTCAGGAAAAGACTATTTTAATATTTAACATGCATGGATAAAGACATATCTAATAGCATGGTCTGTGTGGGCAGTGCTCACCCAGATGCCTTCCTCAATACTGCATGCCAAAACCTATTTTTAATTCATTCCTGTTAATATGAATGTTTGGATATTCTTTGCTTTAATTCTCAAACTGGGGACAAGCATGTTTCAGCAAAAATAGAGGGCGGTCTATGCACATCCTGTATTTAAATGCTATCTAGTAGAGGTTTGAAAAGTGTGGTTTAAATAATTCTAACTAGAATGGATTTGCAAAGATGAAATTGTGTCAAATCCAGTACTATTTGTTGATGAAATGCTAAGTTTGACTGGCAAATAGAGCTGCAGTAACAAAAGGGACTCCAACGAGAAATCCAAGCTAGTTCCACATGGCCCTCTCATTTTGTAGTGGGTTAATATTTCTACATGCTAACATTTCTATAGCATTAGCAGATTCATTTATAGATAGAACCCCACAACCAAAAAAACTTATCGTGGGAACTGCTGCAAATAAGACATTTATAAAGGGTTGCTAAATTCAGGGCAACCCAGCTGAGGGCGTCTGCTCATTGTGTTAGAACAAAGGCAAATGTAGGGTCAGATCTCTAAGAACAAAGCAATCATTCCCCCCTTACAACTCTGTGCAGGGTGTGCTGGAGAGCAGGACACTGACAAGGGCTGAAATGGTGTTTTGGGTACCAACTGATGGCCTTGGCCCAGCCATTGATGTGGGAGGGCAGATTTGTGTATTGATGCTGAAAATAGGTATGGAACAATCTCTCAGTGTAGGATTGGGAAGTCCGTTGCTGGATACAAACCCTAATTCTGGGTTACATGGTTCAGGAGGAATGTGAGAAGCTGGATATGGTCCAGAAAAGCAGTTCCACTACTCTTAAAATGTATCCATTTTGTAAATTCCTACAGCTAACCCAATGAGCTGGACCCCTAGAGTAGTGATAATGACTGTGACACAGACAAGCAGAGTCTCTCAGGTGCAGGGAACAGACTATCCATGCATTCAGTCTCAGTGAGGGCTGTAACACATCCTTGGAACCTACTGAACTGACCTGCTGCTATTTGCTGCTTTTCTTACTGCTTTGCTATTTGAGGCTGGAGGTGTGAGCCAGACTCAGCCTTCCTCTGTATCTTCAAACTGACAGCTGTTCTTGTGGCATCCTGTGCACTAACATGGTACTGATGGATAAGATTTTCTCTTTGTTTTATCAGATACCACCTTCTGAATGCCAGTGTCATTCCAGAAGGAAAGTTTATTGATAGCAGGAAGGCGTGTGAAAAGCTGCTGTCTTCCATTGAGATAGATCATACTCAGTACAAATTTGGGCACACGAAGGTAAATGTTTAACTTTGCCACATGATAAGAGAACAGGCATTGCCTTGAAATGTAAACCCAGCAATGAGTGCTGTCTGTTCTTTGGCTGCAGGTGTTCTTCAAGGCAGGTTTGCTGGGTGTCCTGGAAGAGATGAGAGATGACCGTTTGGGACAGCTGATCACACGGATCCAGGCTTTTTGCAGGGGATACCTCCGCAGGCTTGAGCTGAAAAGAATGTTTGACCACAGGTGTGTGTCCTCTGCCAGCTCTGGCTGCTCAGGGATGGGCTTTATTCACAGTGCTGATGGATCACTTTGGTTTCAGGGAGTCCATCCTCTGCATCCAGTACAACATCCGTGCGTTCATCAAAGTCAAGCAGTGGCCCTGGATGAAGCTGTACTTCAAGTTAAAACCCCTCTTAATAAGTGTGGGAACTGAGCAAGAGCTGGCCATGATGAAGGAAGAGTTTGAGAGAACAAAAGAAGAACTCGCTAAATCAGAAGCCAGGAGGAGCAAACTGGAAGAAAAAATGGTGGCTCTGGTGCAAGAGAAAAAGGACCTACAGCTGCAAGTACAAATTGTATGTAATTTAAATAATTTTTGGCTCTTCAGATTACATCAGTTTTGTCTGAGTGTTCAGGAAAGGAAATTCTGATATTTCATGTACAAGCCACTTAAGAAGCAGGTGATTTCTGCAAGTGTCAGTGCCAGTGTGTGATAATGAAACACATTTCTGTTCTCTATAAAAAGGAAAATGAAAATTTGGCTGATGCTGAAGAAAGATGTGACCAGCTGATCAAACTAAAATTCCAGCTGGAAACAAGAATAAAGGAGGTAATGGAAAAGCTGGAAGATGATGAGGAGATGAATGCTGATCTGGCAGCCAGAAAAAGGAAACTGGAGGATGAATACTCTGAGCTGAAGAAAGATATGGATGACCTGGAGTTAACATTGGTCAAGGCTGAAAAGGAAAAGCATGCCACTGAAAACAAGGTGCTTTTTATTTCTGGAATGTTTAATAACAGTTGTTCTGTCTATATATAGGCTGTAAAAGTTCAGTAAACTTGAATGCTTAAACATGCTGCTGTGTAGGGAGATCTATGGGACTGGTATTGAATCTGGGTACCTCTGTTGTGCAGGAAAACCATCCCATAAACATGCAAAAATGCATTAAAATTAAAGGTCAACATTGCTTTGTGACTTCTGAAGGGCTGATATATAAACAGGTGATTGTAGAGTGTGACCATACAATGATCAAAGCCTCTTTGGGAGTCTAACAGCAAGTTCATTGCCTGTGTTCTTTGCCTACGTGAGGGCCAAAATTATTAATCATCTTTAAGTATTTTGCCTTACAATAGGTCAAGAATCTGACCGAAGTAGTGACAGGTTTGGAGGAGACTGTTGCAAAGTTAGTCAAGGAGAAGAAGGCCCTGCAAGAAGCCCAGCAACGGGCAGTAGATGACCTGCAAATAGAGGAGGACAAAGTTAATACCCTCACCAAAGCTAGGATCAAGCTGGAGCAGCAAGTGAACCATGTGAGCATGTTCAACACAAGGAGAAGGAGCAGATTCTTTACTTGTTCCATCGGTCATGTTTATATATGTTTATGTTGCAGGTTGAAGGATCTTTGGAACTGGAAAGAAAAGCATGTATGGATCTTCAACGAGCAAAGAGAAAGCTTGAGGGAGACTTGAAACTTGCACAGGAAACCATAGCAGATCTGGAGAATGATAAACAACATTTAGATGAAAAATTAAGGAAGTATGAAAAAAAATTGGTGAAAAATTTATTATTTGGCTTTAACTGGACATAGGTTCTTTTAATAAAAAGAACATCTCCTTCACAGGAAAGACTTTGATTTTAACCAGATGCAAAATAAAATCGCGGAACAGCAAAATTCAGGTACTCATTTGCAGAAGAAGATGAGAGAATTGCAGGCAAGAGACTTCATATACCTACTTCATCATTACTGTTTTCTTGTTTAAAACTGTAGTACCATGAATAATGCTTGTCCACAGTTTGGCATTGGCTCTGTCAGACACAGGGGAAGCTTCCGGCAGCTTCTCACAGTAGCCACCCCGTGTCCCCCCACTACCAAAACCTGCCCATGCCAACCCAATACAACAACAGAAAGCTGTGATCTAAAGCTAGAATGAGTTGATCCATAGGTCCTTTCCTGTCAGTAAGTCTTTACCTACAATGCCAAAACAGAGACATTCGAAGGAAGTTTGTTTTGCTTACAGTCTCCTGAACAAGGTTCTTGGTGTCCTACTGTGACAAATATGCAGTAGTCTGAGCACTGAATGACTTGTTCCCTATTTAATTCCTGATGTGCTGTTCCCTCATTATGCAGGCCCGTGCTGCAGAGCTGGAAGAGGAGACCAAGAGTGAGAAAGCGACGCGGGCAAAAGCAGAGAAGCGTTGTGCTGAGCTGGCTCGGGAGCTTGAGGGAATCCGTGGAAGCCTTGAAGAGGCTGGAGGAACCAGCAGTGCTCAAAGGGAGCTCACCAAGGAGCGTGAGGCAGAATTCCAGAAGATGCGCCGTGACCTGGAAGAGGCCACGCTGCAGCACGAAGCCACGGCTGCCGCCCTGCGCAAGAAGCACGCGGACAGCACAGCTGAGCTGGGCGAGCAGATCGACAACCTGCAACGCGTGAAGCAGAAGCTGGAGAAGGAGAAGAGTGAGCTGAAGATGGAGATTGATGACTTTGCCAGTCGTACAGAGACCATCACCAAGTCCAAGGTGTTTCTTTAGAACTGGAATACTCGAATTACCAGTATTTCTGTCTGATGGGAACTTTACAAACACACCTACACAGATTACACTTTCTTATTCTCTTTCAGGCCATTCTAGAAAAAAGATACCGCATACTGCAAGATGAGATGAGTGAGATGAAGGCCAAGCTTGAGGAGCACCAGAGGAATGTGAATGAGATGGTGATGCAAAAAGCCCAGCTCCAGACAGAGTCTGGTAAGAAAGGCACAAAGATATGCTGAGAGGATATTTTTTCCCTTCAGTAGCAAACAGATTCTCTCATGTGTACCATTCTCTGACCAGTCTGTTGTAAGGTCATTGACCATAGTGCTCAAGGCGAATCTTAGAATGAAACTGAAAACTTGAGAAAAAATGTAAAATGGCTGAGGAAAAATCTGAAAAAGACAATATTGAAGGGCTACAAGAAATACTGAGAATTCTAGAGATGATGGCATAAGCTATAGGCACCTCTCCAAGAAAGGGGAGAGGTGTACTTCAGCCTTCAGGACAGAGGGTGCATATGGAATAAATGTTTTCCAGTTACTGTAAATCTTATGAAATGAAACTTTAGGGCTTATCTCTTCTCATCACAAGGCCAATTATGGGAAACTGCTACAGCATTTTGTCTCAGTTCAGCCAGTGTGACAGCATAAAATCATACTACTTCAAAATTAAATTGGGATTTAAAAGAAACAATTAAGCAAATTTTCAAAAGCTTTTTTCTTCAGGAAAAAAAAAAATAGCATCTAGTGGATCAGAACTGTAATAAGGGATACAGTTAGAATTAGGGAATCAGGTGAATTTAGATAAAGAAAGAACAACAAAAAAAGCATTTTGAAGGATTAAAATATATTGTGCGATGGTAGACATATGTATATAATGGAAGCAACTGGTAAGGTAAACAGTGCTGTGTGATTCCACTTATTTATTATTATTATTATTTTAACACATGAGTGTTTTCAGGATGCTTAATCTGCACAGTATTGAGAACTTGCTCTCTCTTGTCATAGGTGAACTAAGCTGTCAACTCAAAGAGAAAGAAACTGTAAGGTTGCAGCTGTCCAGAAGCAAGCAGGCACTTACACAGCAAATAGAAGAGCTCAAGAGGCAGCTGGAGGAAGAGATCAAGGTAGTGTGAACTACTGAGCACCTGATAAGCCTTCAAAATATATCAGGGTCTCAGATAATTTGAAAAACACTTCAGGGAGTTTGTAAGTGTTGCCTATATTCTAACAGAGTAAAATTAGTCTGGGGAAGGATGTGTACAGTAAGCACTGTGTGCAGTAAGTTCTCTGCAAAGAATGACTCTGGCATGCTGAAAGTTGATTTAACATGGTGAATTTTCATGTTTTTAAAATTTAAAGCCATGGTCTGTGTGATTTCTTTAGCTTCTGTAGTCACAGGGAAGACAAGTAACAGCATAAGCCAAGGTGAAAGCATCACTTTTGGTCTTTTCTAGTGGTAGAGTTGGTGACAGGTAAAGGCAGCTTCCTGAACACTTAAAAAGCCCCAGCCCTTTGTCTTCTGCCCACGCTGCAGTGATGATATTTCAGATATGTCAGAAGGTCATGAGGTGTCCTGCTGGACACAGCTAACAGAAATACATGATATTGTGGGTAACTTTTAGGCCAAGAACGCTCTGGCCCACGCCCTGCAGTCTGCTCGCCACGACTGTGACTTGCTCCGGGAACAATATGAGGAGGAGCAGGAGGCCAAGGGGGAGCTGCAGCGAGCCCTGTCCAAGGCCAACAGTGAAGTGGCCCAGTGGAGAACCAAATACGAGACGGACGCGATTCAGCGCACGGAGGAGCTTGAGGAGGCCAAGTACAGAACAGATGAGATGAGCTGTCCAGATGTACATTGGGCAGAATATAGACCCATTCTTAGTAGCCTGACTTAAATTATTTTTGGGGGGTTTGCATATAGACTTAATTAAAATGAGATACATACTGCAATGATTTTTTTTTTTAATCATACACTTGTTTTATTTATGTGCCTTAAGGAAAAAGCTGTCTCAGCGTCTCCAGGGAGCAGGGCAGCAGGCAGACACCCTGAATTCCAAGTGTGCCACCTTGGAGAAGATGAAGTTTAAGCTGCAGGGGGAAGTGGAGGACCTGACACTGGACATAGAGAGAGCAAACACATCAGCAGCTGCCCTTGACAGGAAACAGCAGAATTTTGATAAGGTCATAGATGAACACAGTATCTTTCTAGTGTAGCCTTCCAGAAAGCCAAACTAACATTCTGTATATCAGTCAATGCTGAATTTAACTGGAGCCACTATGGGCATGGCAGTAGGAATTCGTCTCGATTTCAGAGACTCCATTATTTATCTAGTACAAAATGTAGTCACAGATAAAATAACATTTTCAGTATCAGCAGGAAATGAAATGTAGTAGCTTCTCCTATGAAGAAAGGATGAGAGAATTGGGATTGTTTAGCCTAGAGAAGAGAAGCTTTGGGGTGACCTAATTGTGGCCTTCCAGTGCCTAAAGGGAGCTACAAGAAAGATGGAGAGAAACTATTTACAAGGGCCTGGAGTGACAGGACAATGGGGAATAGCTTTACGCTGATACAGAGTAGGTTTGTATTGGATATTAGTATGAAATTCTTCCCTCTGAAGAGTGGGGAAACCCTGGCACAGGATGCCCAGATCAGCTGTGGCTGCCCCATCCCTGAGAGTGTCCCAAGGCCAGGTTGGACAGGGCTTGGAGCAGCCTGGGATAGTGGAAGGTGTCCCTGCCCATGGCAGGGGATTTGAAACTATGATGATCTTTGATGTCCCTTCCAACCCAAAATGTTCTGGGATTCTATGTGATGTCTTCCAGGTCATGGCAGAATGGAAGGCAAAGTATGAGGAGAGCCAGCTGGAGCGGGAGGCTCTCTCTAAAGAAACAGGCTCGCTGAACACAGAGCTTTTCAAAGTGAAAAGTGCCTATGAGGAAACCTTAGATCAGCTGGAAACAATGAAACGGGAGAACTCCACTCTCCAGCGTACGTGTTTGGCTCTGGTTCCCCATTAGCTTTCACACACCAACCACAGCAAGGTGCACTCCACCAGCACACTCATGTCTGTGGGAGGGCACCAAGTGACAGCACTCTGTCCTTCCTCTGCTCTCCTTAATGCACAACATCAGTGTCTCACCAAAAGTTGTCAAGCATGTCTGTAAAGTGATTAAGCCAATAAAGAAGTGTCGTGGCTCTTTCACCTGCTGCAGACATTGAGGTACCATTCCCAGGCAAAGGTAGTGACTGTAGGAGACTGATCGGCTTGTGAAAGTGAGTTTTGTAGATGCATTGACAGGACCTGTACTTTCAGACCCTGATGGCCTATCTATAGCTGTAAAACATGCAGGGCTCTTCCAGGCTCTCTGTAAGGAGGGCTGTGAAACCACACCAAGGCCCCACTTGGCCTGCATCAGTTGGTTGTGTCTGGTTTTATCTGTACGTATTTACAGAGATGTGTGCCATTGTGTACACGTGTACATCTGTGTATTCCTATTTGTGTGTTCAAAAGGGGTGCTGAATGCAGCAACAAAGCATAGAGTTCAGCTCCTCTGGTTGATGCCATTCTTCTCTCACAGAGGAAGCAGCTGATCTCACAGAGCAAATTACTGCAAATGGCAAAGTGATCAGAGACCTTGAGAAAGCCAAAAAGCAAGCTGAAATAGAAAAAAATGATCTGCGATTAGCTCTGGAGGAGGCAGAGGTGAGTTAGTTTAAATATTACTTTAGATAGTAAAGAGCATGCTGAGTAGCTTTCTATTCCCTTTTCTGGCAGTAGCTGTGTGCAAGGCTGATTGCCACAAACTTTAGGAAGTTCTGTGAAGTCGCTGAGTAATAATCATGTTCTTTGAAATGTTACCTTCATCTTTGTTTTTCCCCTTTTCCTTTTTAAAGGCAGCTCTTGAGCACGAAGAAGTCAAAATCCTTGGTGTCAACCAAGAACTGACTGAGATAAAGTCAGAAATCAGCAGAAAAGTTGCTGACAAGGATGAGGAGATCAACCAGCTAAAAAAGAACCAGGAAAGGATTGTGGAGACAATGCAGAGTGTTCTGGATGCTGAGATCAGGAGCAGGAATGAAGCCCTGAGGCTGAAGAAGAAGCTGGAGGGAGACCTGAATGAAATAGAAATCCAGCTGAGCCATGCCAACCTCCAGGCTGCAGAGGCACAGAAACACCTGCACAGCATCCAGGGAGCTCTGAAGGTCTTGCTTTACCTTCTGGTTGATTTATTTATTTTTTTTTAAGCACAGTATTTGAGAAATTCATGAGGACAACACTGGCTCTTCAAATACAGGACACTCAGCTGCATTTGGATGATGCTCTCAGGACACAGGATGACCTGAAGGAGCAAGTGGCCATGGTGGAGCGCAGGGCAAACCTGCTGCAGGCTGAAGTTGAGGAGCTCCGGGCAGCCCTGGAGCAGACAGAGAGATCCAGAAAACTGGCTGAGCAGGAGCTTCTGGATGCCACTGAACGTGTGCAACTCCTCCACACCCAGGTAGTTTGCTTTGCTAAGATTGATGTATTTTGGGGTCCAGAGATTGATGGAGGAAGAATGAATAGTAATTGATGGTCTCTATGTGTAAGAGACTCAAAGCCTCTTTCTTTCTCCTTCAGAACACCAGCCTTTCTAATACCAAGAAGAAGCTTGAAACTGATATGGCACAACTCCAAACAGAGATAGAGGATGTCACTAATGAAAAAAGAAGTGCTGAAGAAAGAGCTAAGAAGGCAATGGCAGATGTAAGGATGTTACTGTGTTACTATTTTCACTTTGAATTTTCAAGGCTTCCAGTGGCACTGCTGCTGGGAGTTAATGTAAATACTCTTGTCACATGTCAGACAAGGAACCAGTCTGTGGGTCTGCTTGAAAAGGCTTCGTGTCAGAGGAGGATTAGAGCAACAGGAAACATGTCCTGCTGACAGATGGGGCTGTTGCCATCATAAAGAACTAAACCTACATTTAGTCAGTCAAAAATAAAATAACTTTCTTCAGTGCTGCGTGAAAACGTAATCCACAAAGAAATCCTGCAGTATTGAAACCAGTAAAGTGGCCAAGGTATCTGAATAGTAATCTTTGCAAAATCCTATTTAACAACTTTTTAAATGAGAATTGTCATTTTCCATTCAAAATTGGTGCTAAATCCTCCCATGCAAGACCTGTGAAGCTCAAGCAGACAATAGGACTGGTGTGTCATGGGACTCAATCTGCTCATGATTTTTGATGCAGAGGATCAAACCAAATTACTAGATACATTATGTAGAATTAAAATAGAAAACTCTTCAACTTTCTTATTAAAAGGAAAAAAAAATTAAGTAGAATCTCAGAGTCATTAGGATTGGAAGAGAGCTCTGGAGACCTCCTGCCCAGGAAGGGTCACCTGCAGCAGGTGACACAGGAACGTGTCCAGGTGGGTCTGGAATGTCTCCAGTGGGAGATTCCAGGCCCTCCCTGGGCAGCTGTTCCATGCTCTGCCACCCTCCATGGAAAGAGGCTCTTCCTCATGTTGAGGTCTTCTTGTGTTTTAATGAGAGCAAAATAAATCTTAGTTTGTCTGAAATAACAGATTATTTTAAACTATTTTGTGCCTTTGTGGCACTACCCTCCTGGAGGTTGTGGCAGTAGCAGGGCAAGCACTAAAGCACAACACTCAGCACACCCCAGATGTGTTGACACAGAAGTTTTTCAGCTGTTCCATGTCCTGTTCCCAGATTCTGCCATTGCTATGGCTGTTTTCCCCCTGGCACCCAGCTGTTGGTGAGGTCACAGTGGGACCGTGCAGTGGGACAGAGCATTTACCCTTTCTGTCATTCCAGCTCTGTGTGCAGTAAGGCAGCTCTATGTGCAGTAAGACAGACTTTTCCCATCCTTTTCACCATTATTTCCTGTCATGTTTTTGCCATTATCATGTCATGGAAAAAAAAAAAAAAACCTTACAAAATACAGAGTGGGGTGGCAGGAATGGTCAGCAGGACACAGGAGTTAATCCTCCACTCATGCACAGTATGTGCTGTTCTTTCACATTCTTCCAGTTTCTTGTGTCATCTCCTTTCCAAGGCAGCCAGGATGGCAGAAGAGCTGAAGAAGGAGCAGAACACCACTGCCCACCTGAAGAGGACAAAGAAGAGCCTGGACCAGACAATGAAGGACCTGCAGCAGCATCTGGGAGAGGCTGAGGAGCTGGCAAGGAAGGGAGGGAAGAAGAAGATCCAGAAGCTGGACACCAAGGTGGGTGCCAGCACTGAACACGGGTGTCAGAAACATCTTTCTCCTCCAAGTCTGGTGTGAGAGCTTAAGCTAATTGTTGATTAATTCACCAGATCCGAGAATTAGAAGCTGAACTGGAAGAAGAACGTAAACAATCCTCAGAGGTTCTGAAAAACATCGGCAAATCTGAACGGCGCTTAAAAGTGCTCACTATTCATGTGCGTAAAAACCAGAGAGCAATTCTGATGTTTTGTCTCCCAAGGACATAAAACGGCACATTCTGTTTCCACAGTGTGAAGAACAAAAGAGGATCATGTTAAGGTTACAAGATCTGGTGGATGAACTGCAGAAGAAAGTCAAATCCTACAGAAGACAAACTGAGGAAGCTGTGAGTCACTAAAGCAGAGCAAATACTTATTTACCAGTTCATAGGACTGTCAGTTTAAAAGTTGGCTCTGTGCCCCAGCATGTTGCCAGATGGTTTTAAATTTTTCTTTTGCAATTTCAGGGTGAACAAGCCAATACTGATCTCTCCAAACTGAAAACATCATTGTATAAGTTAGGTGAGGCCCTGGAAAGGGCAGATACTGCTGAGAACCAAGTAAATAAACTCAGAGCTAAGGCCCGAGGAGGTCTTGCTACAAAGGTAAGGCTTTACTGCAGGTGTGCTCTCTGCTCAGATGAGTCTAGCAGCAGATCTGTGCCTTGCCAGGGGTACAGGCATCATTTGGAAAGGACAGCTCTGGAAGGAAGGGCTCTTAAAGACAAGCTGAGTGGGTTGGGGTTGTTCAGCCTGAGGAAGAGAAGGCTCTGAGCAGATTTTATTGTGGCCCCTTAAAGGGGTCTTATAAGAAAGACAGTGAAAACTCCTTGCAAGGACTTTTGGTGACAGGGCAAGGAGTGATGGTTTTAAACTGAAACAGGGCATGTTTTTGTTGACCATAAGGAAGAAATATGTATAATGAGAGTGGTGAGACACTGGCACAGGTTGCCCAGAGACGTTGTGGATCCCCATCATTGGGAATGTTGAGGTTCTGGTTGGATGGGACTCTGAACAACTTCATCTAGTGAAAGATGTCCCTGCCCCTGGCAGGGGTTTTGGATTTGATGACCTTTGAAGGTCCCTTCCAGCTCGCCCATTCTGTGAACTGTGATTTTGTGACTCTGCCATTTCAGGCTCTGGTGCTGAGCATGAGTCTTCTGGCCAGTTCCATCACATTAGTTTCAGATTTATGGAGTTGCCTCATAAAGTGAAAATAATGAGAGTCAACCTAACCCTGAACATTTCCAGAACAGCCCTTCTCTGAGCCTCAGGCAGAACTAGCATTCTGATTGAGAAAAGAATAGAAGCTCTGTCTCCTTAGCTGAACTCCCTGGGCAGTTGTCTATCTCCAGCCCTTGGAGCTGGATCTCTAGAGCCCATGAATCTCTAGTACAAGATCTAGAGCTGCCTTTTCTAGTGTGATCTGTGCAACACCTTTTGGCTGCACTAACTTAGTTTATGGTTGGAGGTAAAATACTCTCAGTCCATGTTTTGGAAGTTCAGAGATTGTGAAACACAGCCTGGTGACAGACTGTGCCTGCTCCAGGCCCGTAATGGAAGGCTTAAGCCCCTTTTAGGATGGAATAAGCTTAGCAGTGCATCTGTCCTTGTTTTGCCAGTGAAATAATGGAATTAATCTTTTCTCCACACTCCAGCTGTGGATGGTGGCCATCCTGGTGCTACCTGCATATATTCAACTCACACAGTGGTTTTAAGCGTTCCAGACATCCCTGCATTGGCTCGTGCTCCACTTGCACATCCCAGCTGGATGGTGCTCTGAGATGGATCATTTTAGGGATCAAAAGACTCATCTTGGCATGAGTGAAGACTAAACAAAGCCTCTCCTTTCTAGGTGGT
Source organism: Brachypodius melanocephalos (assembly GCA_013398615.1). Classification (NCBI taxonomy): domain Eukaryota; kingdom Metazoa; phylum Chordata; class Aves; order Passeriformes; family Pycnonotidae; genus Brachypodius; species Brachypodius melanocephalos. Next base: position 1,639,487 of record VZSR01003022.1, read on the forward strand.
GTCAGAAAAATGAGCTTCCTCTGGGACAACTCAACTTCTACAAAGTATTTCTCCAGCTGTGGAAGTAATTTTCCCTCTGTTTATGAACACAGACATTTTCTGTTGCTGCTGCTGTGTTGATGAACATGAACATTTCCTGTTTAGCGTCAATAAAATAGATACCTGCAACTTCAGATGCTCCAAATGAGAATGTTTAAATGAGAGTTTCATTTTGTTACTAAGTATAGTCAAAACTGAGGGTTTGAGTCTTACTCCTTCTGTGACCAGTTTGACCAATTTTATCCTGAATTTTGATTTTATCCTGATTATGATGCCTGTGTTGGCGTAACACACCATGCATGTAGGTCTGGCTGGTTTGGAGGGGAGGATCCTGAGAGCACAAGGGCAGGTTTTGGGCTCAGGGCCTGCTGGTAGCAATGGAGCTCCGTGGAAAGCCTGCTCTGCCAATTGGATACAGTAAGAAATAAAAGAGATTGGAAGAAATACACAGCCATGGGGCACAAACCCTCACAGCTCAAGTTTCTGCAAAGAAGCTTGGCCTGAACTGAGCCATGATGGTCCAGGGCAGCACAATGGTGAGCACTGCAGTGCTGGGGATCCTCAGAGAAGCACACAGCCCTGTCCAACACTCCAGCCATAGAACCTGCCACACCACGGTGATGAGGCTCTGGTTCTGTTATCATCAGGCAAGGTGATCCACAGGAACCTGAACCCCAGCATATGGCACCAAATGGGGGTAAAAACTGACTTTATTACCAGCCTGACCTTGAAGTGAGCAGCCATGTGTGGACTGTGCACAGTGCCCACACTCATTGTACTGTGTTCTGACACACACAGGGGATGCCCAACAAGCACAGAGGTGCTGGCAAAGCCAGACTTAGAAGGGTAACTTATTAGGCTGCTGGAAAAATGACCATGAATGAGGAGTTGTGGCTCTTGTCTGCTGGCTGAACTGATATTTGTCTGCAGCAGCGCTGGATGTGCATGAGAATGGTTTAAAAGGCTGTGCCAAGTGGCCTTCTTCCAGGAGCTAGCATGAGACTGACCCCCAAGGGTGTGGGATTGCATTTCATGGAAGCACTTCATAAGCTACCCACTACACCCTCAATCCCCTGACCACTTGTTCCTGCCTGCTAAGGCTGCTGCTGTACATCAGTCCAGCTGAATGTGGAGTCACAAGGGAGACCAACTTGGCTGGCTGATCCTGCCAGGAAACTCTTCTGGGAAAGTGGTGATTTTTCCTCTGACAGTTTAATGTGCAACTTTTCACAAAGTGAGGTAAATTAAATGAGACGTTAAATGAGACATTAAAAAAGTGGAATGAAAGAAATCCACACCAGAAAGAGGATGTTAAAAGGATGGGAATAAGTTGGGGAGGGAATTTGCAACGGCTGGGAAGAGGAAAATGGGCCTCTCGAACGCTCCTGGTGCTGAAGAACCACTCAGAAATGGAGAGTTTCAGGTGGAAAGAAGTAAATACGCTCCTGGATGCAAAGGATTTGTGATTCAATGC
>VZSR01003022.1:1679143-1692709 GCA_013398615.1 Brachypodius melanocephalos
AGCAACAGTTCTCTTGGCAGCTGCGATCTGGCTGGATCTTCATAGTGCAGGCACCATGAGAGGCCTGGAGCTCTGAACACCCTCACTCCTCCTAGGATGAGTTCCAGGTGCCACACATAAGGACTTCATGGACTCTTAGGCCAGAAGGAGGGACAGAAAAACCTTTTGGCAGCATAAAGTGCAGATGAGCCATTCCCAAAGTCTACCTGTACAGAACCTCAAAATACACAAACAATCAAGATATTCTTCCCTGTAAAGCAGATTTGAACATGGCACTATGAACCCAAGCAAAGCCCATCTCACCTTCACTGTTCAATAACAAAGAACAGCAGAGCTACATTACAAAGAAGACACACTGCTCCTCATCTTCTTTGTTTTCCTCTTCTGCCCTCAGGTTTCCTCCTGCAGAGGAGACATATTCTCCTGGGACATGTCAGGGGGAGCAGCTTCCCAGGAGACAGGGCTGCTGTCAACCAGAGGTGGGGTTAGTTTCTAGCACACGCTGCAAACCCAGGCTGTCTTTCCCTCAGTCGGTAGAGCAGCATGATAGGAGAAGATCAATGAGGCAGAATAGCAGGTGCTGAGGACCTGGCACCTAGACTGAAATGAGTTTTCAGGGCAAAGGATGGAAGGCCTAAGAGGTGAATGCCAGTCTGAGGTGAGAGCCCATTCAGTGGGCCCCTAGATCATAGCTGTAATGCAAATCAAACTGGGGTGGAAACAGTGATTTGCTTCAACAGCATTTGACATTATTAATGAGGACATGCTCAAAAACTCCCCATGCATTCACTGCTGTTTGCACCACGGCAGAATGTGCAGAAAGCAGGTGAGGAAGGGCATGAGGGACACCCACTCCCAAAGATGCTGTTTCTATCCCAAAGGGGATGGTTTCATCTGAGAGTCTCTGTGCAGCAGAAGTTCCAAGACACAGAAGAGCCCTCCAGCTCCAGTGCCCTCCAGTTACCTCCTTTCTCTTGCTGACAGGGATGAGATCTTTCCTCTCCTTCTGCCTTGGCATGTGGCAGTGAATTGCCCCCAGGTGCAGGAGGGAGGGGCTTTGGAAGACCAGGAACAAATACTTGCCCTATTTAAGTGAGCAGTGCTTGATGCCCTTGATTTGGTGGATCCCTTGTCCAAGGAGGAATCTGTGGCCAGAATGTGACTTTTCTATCATGATAGAGCTACTGAGGTGGACACAGACTGTCCCAGCATGAGTCTGCCAGAAACCTGGGTCTTCAGGGGAAAAAGGCTCTGGCCTAAAATACCCAGAGCTAAATGGCAGGTGAGCATCCTGTGCTGTGATTTCTATTGCCTTTTAAAGATAGAGTATTCAATGCCACACTTGGAAACCACACCATGTATCTGCCACAGGAACTGCCCTTTTGACAACACCACAACTATCACAACTACCTGCCCTCATTACCTCACATGGTGGTCACATAGCAGACTTTGTGAAGGTCCTGAGAGATTTTGGGACAGGGACATCCAAGCACTTTGGCAGGGTGAAATGGCATCAGAATTAATAGTAACTGAGAAATTGGGGTTGTTGTCTCAAATCTTCAGAAGTAAATGCAATGAAAAGAAATAAAGTACTTTTGTGGAAACTGGTCAAGAAGGTTTATGGCTTTTGAATTAAAGAGGAAAGGAAGTGGAGGTTATAACCCATCAAAAGTTACCTTTGGGGGGAAAAAAAGCATATTTTGGTATTTCTGAAGGTTTCTAGGGAATTTCTTGGTTTGTAGTTGTGTTTGTATGTTATTGTGGCAGACCTAGAATGTTCCCATAGTAGGAAAGAATTCACTGGGTTGAGCTGGTGAATAAGAAACAGAGCATTTTTATTTTGGAGAATATATTTTGAACAATATAAAATTTTTAAAAAATCATCCATAAATTATAAATACCTTGAAAATATAATATATATTAATATATATTAATATATACTAATATATATTAATATATATTAGTATATTATAATGTATAAAGTATTTTATATTATAATATCTAAAGTATGCTGTACTTGGAAAATGATCATATTCCTTAGGATTCTAAACTCATATCACACTTATTGAATGTTTAATTTTGCAGAGATTTTTTAGGATCTTAAAACTTGCTGTAATTTTCAGTCCAAACTAATAATTTCAAACAAGGTATGCTCTTCCTAAAGCCATGTTTAGATAGATTATTCTAGTCCTACATGTTCTGCTGGGAATTACAGCACAGCTTTACTGAACATCCATATTATATTATTAGGATATAGGTAGAACACCCATGACAAACCAAAGTTTTACTATTTTTAATGTGTATCCTCTCAAGACTGAAAGCAAATTTTGAGAACCCTCTTCTTCCAATGTAAATAATGAATATGGTAATTGCAAATATAAAACATCTGATCTCAATACTGCAAGTTTTTTCTGTACTTAAAAATACCTTGTACAATTTGGCTTTAATGTTCTGATGTCCTTCTTGTTTTATGGAGAAACATGGTAAACATTTTTTAATGTAATTGCAACATTCACTTAGAGGGGAAAAAAAGGCTAGTTGTGCAAATCTAAACAAATCTATTTCCATAGTGCAACCCCTCTTTGCTTCTCTTGTAAATGCAGTCAACAGAGAAACAAGTCAATTAATTGAGATAATTTTACTCCATAATGCTGTTCTTGTTTCTTCTCCTTCCATGCCATTGTCCAACTCCTTTTGCCTTTTCCTTCTCCTTCCATTGCCATCAGAACCTGTCCACCTCACTCACCTGTTTGGTAACTGAAGATTTTCAGCTGCTTTGGCATGTGATGGAAAGGGCATCTTGAATGTCATCTCCTCATCCAGAACCTGCTGCTCATGTTTCTTTCTCTGACATGCTACGAAGATGGGAGGAATTTGAGTAACCATAGAAATCTCACGCACACAGAAAGTAGTTTATCATTAAGTCTAAAAATTCTGTGAGTCAACTGTCACTAACCTCTAGCTGGTTTTGCCCTCCATCTTCACTTTTATTTGCAAGACTTACTTTTCCTCAGTGCGCAGACACTTAGGTCTCACCAAGCAAAATACATTCCTAGGTTTAAAATATATTGTTGAAACTTCAGAAGTCACATATATTTTCCCTGCTGTGAGGTCAAAAAATAACTGTATCAAGCATTTGAAATTAGTCTCCAAAGCAAGGAGCAGGATCAGAAGATCACAAATCCATCTCAGTCCATTCACAACTTCCCTGAGATACAAGGGTATTCTAAGCAGTGCAGGCACAAAGGCCAGCTCTCTCTCATGTTCTGTTCTTGCAATGGCCAAGGCAGTGACTGGCCCAAAGTATCTCACCAGGTTAGTTAATCTTTGTTAGGCTCATCACTGTTTTTTTGCTAGACATAATCCCCAACTGTTTTTCTATCCATCCATTCTAGCACTGCTCATCTGGAATGATAGCTCAAGTCTCTGAAGGACTCATCTTACCCAGGTAAAAACTACCCAGATTAAATATGCCAAAACCAGAGAAAGTACTCAACATACATAATTTAATTCAACACAACACTCATCTTTCAATAGAATAAGAAATTTTAATATGAAATTCTTTCTTACCATCTCCAGGAGCCAGTGTTCAGCCACATCTCAGCAAAAGTGTCATAGAGAGAAGCTTGCACCAGAGAATTAATGTTCTGGCATTTCTCCTTGTGTCATGCCAGCATTCCTGAGAGGTCTTATTTTACCCAGGGATCTTCAGTATGAGGCTACACGTTCCTTACCAGTCATTAAGGATCCACAGGCAAAAAGGTCCCTCCTGGTATGTTTTATAAATATTAACAGCATAGCTGAGAATAGCATTTGCAAGCTGCAAATCCCATTGCATTTGCAACCTGCCAATCCCACTGGAAATTTTCCTTCTAGATTAATGTAGAACTAACATAAAACAGTAAAAATGCTGAACATTTTTCGATTTTAACAAGAAACTTGGGTGCTTATCGTTGCATTTTGGATCAAGTCAGTACATGAGACAATGTAGTTTCTTGCATGTTGATAATTTTATTCCTAAGGCTAAAGGGTTCTCATTAGAAGATCAGCTATTCTAGTGACCCTGTCTATTTTCCAAGTCTATGGGATAATAACCTATTTTGGCAACAATAAGTATGTATATATGTTCCAGGTGTAGCATTTGGATTAATTTTGTTTTCTTGGTTCAGTCTACTGAGACTAAGCTATTTGTAAAATGAGAAGGGAGAGAATGAATTAAAAGGATTTCATCACAATTCTCATTTTTTATCTCCAAAGTACAAAGCTCCTCTTGAGATTTTTGCTCTTTGAGACTGAAAAAGAAATGTGAAAAAGTGTTAGCAATGAAAGAACACCCCATTCAAAAGTGAATTGTAGTGAGTTTATCTCCTGGATTCCTACAGGAGTGACAGCAGACTTCAAGCCCTTTCCATTCCAGCAAAACTTTTGCTGGATCAACTTCTCATTTACAATGCACCCACATTACTGCATCTTCTCTCTCCACTGCCTATCACTCCTCTCTTTACATCCCCTGTCCTGAATTACCCCTTCTCAGTTTCTGCACTGATGAGTGCTCTCATCCTCCTCGCCCTCACCCACCTGACCTCTAGATGTCCTTGGCGGTGTGTCCCTTGCAGTGTGCTTGAGCCCCTGCCCAGGCACAGGGTGGGACAGGCTCACACACACTGCTCCTCTGCTCTCCCACCTGCACCTGGGCTTAGTTTATGTGGGCCAAAGTCTGCCAGAGAACCAGCACATCCATGCAGATCTTGCTCATTTCCAGTCCCTCCCATGGCCTTGAGCCCAGTTCCCAGTCAGGGCGTCAGGGACCCCAATCACCTGAGGAGGAGCTGCAGTGACCCCAGGCAAAAGGAGACACTGCTGTCCGTGTCTGAGCCTGCTCTCCAGGCCCTCAACCCACAGCAGGACGTTTCCTACTGGAGCAGAAGTTGAGCATCTCTGAGATCTGTCCAGCCTCCCAGGGCTCATTGCAGTTGTTTGCTTTATCCTGTGAGCTTCATGTTGTTAGGAAATTAAGTATGTCATTCAGAGTCATGTTTTTAATCTTCATCTAGTGGTGGTAGTAATTACTTATCAAGACCCAATTTCACTCTGCAGTGCAGAGTGAAAATCTTGTTATCCCAGTGAATCTCTACTGCATCCATGCCATGCCATGCCATGCCATGCCATGCCATGCCATGCCATGCCATGCCATGCCATTCTGTAAGCAGTAAAACCTCACAAGGCCTAGATCAGAGGACATGTTCATTATATAAGTATAATCAAAGTGTTACGTTGGAATCTACTGACGTTTATTGACTTGAATGGATTATCCGCAAAGATACAGTTAGTTGGAAACGTCACAGCAACCAATCTTCAGGAAAATTTTCTGAACTCAAAACTCCTGAATCACAGTCTCAGTGAGGCAGGATGCTACCTAACATGTGAAGGTTTCTTTATGAACCTATAAATGAGTACTTCTTCATCTATTGCCCACTCAGTGAATGTCCTACTGGATAAACAAACATCCTGAAGACATGTCTGAAATTTCAGGCTGTGCTGGGGAACTAGTGAAAAAGTAATGAGACTGCAAGAGATAGTTGATGAGCATATGAAAATTATAAATTGAACATAAAGTCACTGCTGCACCATAATGAAAGAGGAAATGGGACCTCACAGTTTATTTTCTACTATAGTGGACTCTGCTGGCTGCCACAGGGCAATCTGTTTATAGTAAGATTCAGCCTAGACAAGATGAAAAGGCCTTTCTTGCCAAATGTGGGAAGTCTGCAGTGCTCATTTTCAATCAGTTTTTTCAAGCTGCAAAACAGAATGGATGATAATTATATTAAGATCTGATCACTCTTTTCCTACATTTATTTTTGGAAATAGGTTCTGACACCAGAACAAGAATCATGGGGCTTCTTCCACTGAAGAACCTCATTGATAAAAGTATTGAAAGATAGATAAAAGTAAAGAAGAAAATATCACTCTTCCAGGCTGTGAAAAGTCTTCCACACTGGGATGTTATAAACATCTCCAGTTTACAATGCACATCTAAAAATTGTGATTCTGCCAGGCCATAGGCTGGAAATCTGTGCATTTATATACTTTTACTTGTTGCTAAGTATTCTCTCTCTCTCTGCTTGCTAACACAGAGTCTGAGATAGAAGAAGTCATATCCTAAGGGCTGGCAGACAGTGAGGCAGCTGTTTGATGTCTTTCTCAAGATGGTTCTATTTTCAGCATGCCTCAGTCTCTTCTTCCTGGGGAATGTCAGCACTGCAATACCTTGCCCACCACATATTGCTGAGCAGGACATTCTGTATCCAGGGTCTGCTCTCACTCTCCTTCTCTTCTTTTTGAGTGTGCTGTTCTTTGCTCTCAACTGCAGCAGAGTCCAGCCCTGCAGTGACAGTAGCAGAACTAAGAGACAGTGGTGGGCAGGATCTATTTAATTTTTCTTTTAGCATTAAGGCATCGCTGCTGCTTTCAGTAGGCCCTTTCCTAAGGACTAGCAGCCAAATTGCTGCCTGGCCATTCTTGCCTGTGTCAAGGCTGAGTCCACATCCTGCACAGCACTACAGAAAAAAAAAAAAAAAAAAAAACCCAAAGTGCTCTGCTGAGTAGACTGGCTTTGTCATTTTCCACTGGGAAAGCAAAGGTTTGCAGTTCCAAATGTGAAGGGAGAAACCCCCCAGATATCACCCTAGGAGAAGTATCAGATATCCCTCACTCTTCTTCCATTGTCTCAAGTAAGAGCTGTTCCATACTTCCTCTGTCTGAACTCTGTAAATCATAAATTTCATCTTTTTGCTCAAAGCAAAACACTTCCTTATTTTTACAGACATGGGGATGCTGTGGTTTTTAGCAGTTAAAATCAGAAGGCACATTTTGTTCTTATATGGTACATGTAAAAACCACGAAAATTTGCAACTAATTTTTCATTACTAGGGATGTGCAGTATGTCTTTTATATCTCATCTTTCAGGGAAACTTAATTTAATATTTAAAAAATATAATATGCCTTCACATTTATCATTATAATATTTTTATATCCATCGGTATGTATCTCAGAAATGTGGAAATCACCTCAAGCGCTAAAAATGTGAGCTGTATTTCAAGAGCTGATACATTGTCCATGAGGGAATGTGAGCTACAATAGGTTTCTGCCTTTCTATTTTCAGTAAAATCACCTTGGATTTAGTTACAATGGGTTGCGGGTTTTTGCCAGATGGCACATAAAATCCTTAGCAGCTAACCTTTTAATAAAGAAATTAGATTTGAGATTTTCTTTTCCCCCCCGGACAGGACAAAACTTGTTAGTTCATACTGTGAAATCTAAATAATATTTCCTTTAGTATACATGAAACTGACTGTCGGACCCCTGGCCTCTCTTACTAAATGTTACTCCTTCAGTTCGCTTTTTGATTGGATAGTTTCATGCATTTTACCATTTGATATGCATGGTTTTGGCAATGTTTTTAGAAGACAAAGTCTCTCTAGTTTAATACATAGGCTCTAGAGTTGGCTGTCGTATATAGGCTTCTCCTAATGGCAGTACAGACCATGGCCTTTGTAATATAAGAGATTTCATAGATCATGACTGAGAAGTTGAATTATAATCTTAATGAATTTTTAAAGTGAAAATTATTACAATGAGTAATTTTGATTATAAATTTAGTTAAAATATCCAAGGAAAGTTTTCTTACCAATAATTATGTTCAGAAAAATACCAATATTGGGTTTTGTAGCTTTTCTGTATTCAATGTTTGTTGTGACACTAGATTAAAAGGTTTGCAATCAAGAATTTTGGTCTTTAATGGCATTTCAAACACATACACACATACATGCACACATCAAATTGCAATCCTTGTCCAATGATCAATTTTTTCTTTGTGTCTCTTGTGTTTCAGTTGCTGACAAGGCAGCCTACCAGATGGGTCTGTACTCAGCAGACCTGCTTTGACCCTATGTTATCCTTGAGTCAAAGTTGGGAATGAATTTGTGACCAAACCTATGGGTTGTCTTAAGGGAATTAAGGCAAACTCATCTAGCAAGGGGATGTGGCTGACAGCCCAGATGAAGTGCTTCTCTACCAGTGCAGTTCTCTATTTGTCTGTGAGAAACAGACAGAAGGAGCTGGTAGCCGCTGCCCAGATAGGCATTATGGCCTGATTGCTACCACAGAAACTTGTTGGGATGGATTGTGTGATTGACATGTGCTGTGACTGACAGCTATAAAATATTTGGACAGGATAGTCAAGGAAGGAGAGATGAGGGAGTTGCCCTGATGAGATGCATCCTCAGATCCTGAGGGAAGTGGCAGATGAAGTGGTTAAGCCACTATCCATCACACTCGAACAAGCTGTGGCTCTCTGATGAAGTTGCACTGACTGAAAAAAACCATTTTCAAAAAGGAGCAACAGAAAGACCCAGGGAACTACAGGCTGGTCAGTTTAATCTCTCTGCATGGCAAGATCATGGAGCAGATCCTTCTGGAAAATGTGCAATGGTACATTGGCTGGATGATCACACATAACCAGTTGTAGTCAATGGCTTGAATTTAAGGGGGAGACAAGTAACAAGTTGTGTCCCCCAGCAGGTTGTTCTGAAACCAGCTTTATTTAACACAATTGTCAAGAACATGTACAGTAGGATTGAGGGCACCATCAGCAAGTCTGCTTTTAACATCAAGCCATGTGTTGCAGTCAACACACTGGAGGGAAGATAGATTCTGGTTGGATATAAAAGTGACATTTTTCAAAAAGAGAGAGGCCAGTGAGACACAGGCCCCAGAATAAGGGAATGCCCCTGGAATCATTGGAAGTGTGCAAGCTCAGTTTGAATGGGGATTTGAGCAACCTCATCTAGTCAAAAATATTCCTGCCCACAGCAGTAGTGTTGCACTAGGTGATCCTTTTAAGGTTTCTTCCAACACAAATCATTCTGTGATTTGTCCTCTAAGTTCTCCACATCCATGGAAGTCAGAGATTGCACAGACACAGCACTTCTGATGCTCTCTGTGGTTTTACACAGGTTTTTTTCTGAGCTCCTCCTGCTCAGGGCAGAGGGTGTTTCAACCAGCTTCCCCCTGCCCTTCTCAGGAAGCCCAGGGCTGAGCTCTAGTTCTGAACTCCAGAAAGTTGCGTGCTTATATTTGGAACGAGCTTTTCGTGCCCATGCCAGTGCTTGATGTTGGATATCTCCTTGGATCACATTTACCAACCTTGCTCCTCTGCTCTTCTCTGGGCTCTTTTAACAAAGACATTGGCATCAAAATGTCAATGACCAGGAGAAGAACACGTTTAAAGGAGCTCCAGTGACAGTGATATTTGTGATGCGATGGAAATGCTGGACTGAGGATGTATCAGAGTAACACCACAGTCATGCAATAAAAATCTGGCTTGAGTAAATGAAGAAACCATTGGAAATGCAGCAGTATAGTTCAGTTGTCCTACATCCAAATTTTCCAAGTGCCTTGACTAACTGAACTTCTGTCCTTATGTCTCTAGACAAATTATTTATAGTCAATACATTCACAGCATTGGTAAGATACAAAACATTTCTAAATATATCCTATTAAATCAAATGACAATTTTGCCCTTAGTTCAGTTTGCCAGACAATGCCTTGCCAAAGAATGTTTGCCAAAAAATGTTTTGACCGAAGAAAGGGGAAGAATTCAGAGCATCTGCCAACCAGACTCTATAAAAGTGTCTTTGCAGCGCTCTGCCCTGCCTACTAGAAAAGTTTCAAGGTAAGTGCACTGGATCTAGCTGTTAGGTATCCCCAATATTGCATATTATGCATATATATTTTTTCCTTTTAAATTAATTTCCAACTAAGTTTTTCCATGTGCTTAAATTTAGGGCTTAAGTATGTAGTCTATCTATACTTTTTTAAAAAAAAATTATAGTAGAATAAATAGATTCCTTTAACATACTTCATATTCTCAAATATGACACTACAATCCATAAAGCGAAATTAAAATCTGTACAGTACCAGAAGACACAAACAAAAGAAATTTTTACAAGATTATTACATATTATTTAAGGATGAAAAAAATTTTTCTCTTCTGGGTTTAAATCATTAAACACAAGGAAGGCAACTTTTGGTAGTTTTAGCAATTCTAGTAAGTGCTCAATTTTAAAGCATTAGAAAATTGTCCTTGCAAACAAGGTACATTAATGACTTATTCATGAAACATTTCTTTTCGCCCACAGGGTTCTTTTCTTGATGTGCCTTCAGTAAAGTGCAGACATGGCCTCTGCAGATGCTGAGTTAGCTTGCTTTGGGGAGGCAGCTCCTTACCTCCGAAAATCGGAAAAGGAGAGAATTGAGGCCCAGAACAAACCTTTTGATGCCAAGACCTCTGTCTTTGTGGTTCATCCCAAAGAATCCTTCGTGAAAGGCAAAATCGAGAGCAGGGAATCAGGCAAAGTCACTGTCAAGACTGAAGGGGGAGAGGTGAGTCAAAAACAAAGCTGAAGGACAACGTTTGATCCCCACTTTGAGCTTTTACGTGATACATGTGGATCTCTCTGTTTTCTTGGCAGACCCTGACCGTGAAGGAAGATCAAATCTTCTCCATGAACCCTCCCAAGTATGACAAAATCGAGGACATGGCCATGATGACCCACCTGCACGAACCCGCTGTGCTGTACAACCTCAAAGAGCGTTACGCAGCCTGGATGATCTACGTAAGTGGCAGCAGCAGCTTCCTTTGGGCAGCCTGAGGAGCTGCTGGGCCAGGCTCAGGGGAAGCCAACGTGCTGTGTCCCTTCCTCACAGACCTACTCGGGTCTCTTCTGCGTCACTGTCAACCCCTACAAGTGGCTGCCGGTGTACAACCCCGAGGTGGTGTTGGCCTACCGAGGCAAGAAGCGCCAGGAGGCCCCTCCACACATCTTCTCCATCTCTGACAACGCCTATCAGTTCATGCTGACTGGTGAGTTTCATGATTTTCTTTAAAATCACTTGGCTGTAAACACTCAAAAAGGCAAAAAGGTATTTTCATGGCAAAGTAGTTCAACTTAATGGTGTTGTGACATGCTCTCTTGTCATTGGAAATTATGAAGATGTTCCCTTGGTTCAAGAGGATTAGGTTAGGGATTATTTAGTCAAACCTGACATCCACAAGTTCATCCTAATGGAATGCACCTGCAAGTGCTGAGGGAACTGGAGGACATCATATCTTGGCCTCTCATTTACCTTGGAATGGTCATGGCAGTCAGGAGACATGTTTGAGGACTGGAAGAAAGCAAATGTTACAAGTCTTCAAAAAGGGCAAAAAGGAAGATCCAAGGAACTACAGGCCTCATGTGAGTGTTGGAATGGCTAATCCTGGAGGCTATTTCTAAGAATGCTGAATACAAGAAGTTAATCAGGAATAGTCAGCATGGATTCACCAAAAGGAAATTATGCTTAACCAACCTGATTTCTTTCTACAATGGGACAACTGCATGGACACATGAGGAGAGAGCACTGGATACTGTCTACCTGGATTTCAGCAAGGGTTTTGACACTGTTTCTCATGATATCCTCATAGGCAAACTCAGGGAGTAAGGGCTAGACAAGTGGATGGTGAGCTGGATTGAATATTGTCTGAATGGTAGGTCTCAAATGGCTTTAAAAGGGCTTGTTCTGGGCCTTCAGCTGTTCAATGTTTTTTAAAATAATCTGGAAGTGATGAAAATATTTCTGATTTGAATAAGTTCTTAAGATCAGCAAAAATGAAGTCTAATAATGAAGAATTTCAGGAGGACTTTATTACATTAAGTTCTTGTTCAGTGATGTTGCAAGAAATTTTTTGTGAAAAAAAAAACCACTGGGGAAAAAAACTCTCATTGCCAAGAATGTTTATAAGTATCTTCTAATACTGCTTCAAAACTTTGTCTCAAGGATTATAAACCTACAAAACAAAAAGCTGAAACCTGGAGATCACTGAGCAAGAAATAGATACCAAAACAGAAAGCATTACTATATACAAGGGGTATCTGCACGTTGTGTGCCCTATGCATTTTCAGGCTTCCTTCTTCACAAAAGAATGTAGTAAAGTGGAACAGGTCAAGAGAAATATGAAAAGGTTTCCCAAAATGTAGGACAGTCTGTGCTGTTAACTCTAGAAAGAATATTTTTATTACTTTATAAAATTATACATGGCAAAGAGAAGATGAATAAAAAGACAGAGTATATGATGAAACCAGCTCAACACCAGGAACATATTTTTTCCTTCATCATTAAGTGGTTTAAAAATGGAACATAACAATGAAACATAGAAAGAAGTGAGCATGGGTTAAGAAAGCAAACAGATGAAATTGTGGGAAACAAACTCAGCTCAAGCTATTGAAAAGAGATACACTAATACTAGCTCTGGAAGTATCAAAATTTCAACATTGTAGAGCAGACTATGCTGATAAAGGTTACTGCATGTTGATGATGTTTCTGTTATTTTATTTCATCAATAATTAATTGGAAACCAACATAAAAGCCATTTAGAGGGACTTATGGACTGATCAGGAGTGTTTATTCCTATGTAATAAAGTTTATGAGAAGCACATTCTCCAGTTCAATTCAGCTTACTGATAGACCATTTAATCATTAATTCTACAAAACTGATCCTTAGTTGGAATCATTTTCATAAACAAAATGAACAGTGTATTAGGAAGGGACTATCCAGAAAAAGAAGTCCCTGTGTACTATATCAGACACCATCAGAAGGTTGAGGTATCAGCTTCCCACCTGTGGCTGGGAACATCAAAATATTCAAAATGGGTGAAGACATAAAGGTTTATGAAAGAAATAAGCTGCCTATTGCCAGTGCATTAATAACAATCTCTTCTTTTCTGCCTTGTTCCCAGATCGGGAGAACCAGTCCATCCTGATCACGTACGTACACCCCCTGCACGGGTCTCTGTGAGGCTGCCTGGGGCCAGGGGACCTCCTGCCTGACCACCACCCTCTGCTTCTCTCTTGACTTTGCCAGCGGAGAATCCGGTGCCGGGAAGACTGTGAACACAAAGCGTGTCATCCAGTACTTTGCAACAATTGCAGCCAGTGGAGAGAAGAAGAAGGAGGAGCAATCAGGCAAAATGCAGGTGAGTCAGGAAGAACAGACTGAATGGCCTGTCATTGCCCTGTCAACTAAACTCAGTCACTGAATAATCCTGTCCCTGCAGGGAACGCTTGAGGATCAAATCATCAGCGCCAACCCACTGCTGGAGGCCTTTGGAAACGCCAAGACCGTGAGGAACGACAACTCCTCACGCTTTGTAAGTTCTTGCTTTGTGTAAAACCTCTCCACCTCATGGCAAGACACAGGATGCCTGGGCAGTTCTTCATGCAAAGGAGATGTCAGCAGAACGCATCCAGGCTGACCTGCTGCTACTTCTGCTTAACAGGGCAAATTCATCAGAATCCACTTTGGTGCCACAGGCAAACTGGCTTCTGCTGACATTGAAACTTGTAAGAGATTCTCCTGGACTGCTCCCATCCCTTCCCAAATTCCCATCTCCATGTACATTCCTACAAGTGCCTAACACTTTCTACCTCCCTGTGTAGATCTGCTGGAGAAGTCCAGAGTCACTT
>VZSR01003022.1:1711454-1735113 GCA_013398615.1 Brachypodius melanocephalos
ACCTCCACCGCTCACCCTGTGCAGCAGCCTGAGGAGAGCGGCTGCTGAAGAGAAGGCTTCAGGGAGACCTCCTTGTGGCCTGCAGTACGTAAAGGAGCCTTAAAAAAAAGAGGGAGAGTGACTTCACACAGGCAGATAGTCACATGAAAAGAGGAGAAAGTTTTAAACTAAAAGAGGAGCGGTTTAGAATATATATTAGGAAGAAATTCTTCCCTGCGAGGAAGAAGGTGGGCAGGCCCTGGCACAGGGTGCCCACAGAAGCTGTGACTGCCTCTGGATCCCTGGAAGTGTCCAAGGCCTGGCTGGACAGGGCTTGGAGCAGCCTGGGATGGTGGAAGGTGTCCTTGCCCATGGCGAGGGGTGAGTGATGGGGTGTTAGAATCCAGCAGGACTTTAGGGTCCCTTCCAACCCAAGCCAATTACGATTCTGTGATTCTATGAAACCAGAGATTTGCCTCAATAGCATTCTCCTGTTTCACACTAAGTAATAATGAGGAGACACTCAAAGACTTCCCATGCAATCACTGCTGACTCCACCAGAGCAGAATGTGCAGAAAGCAGGCGAGGAAGGGCATGAGGGACACCCACCCCCAAAGATGCTGTTTCTATCCCAAAGGGGATGGTTCCATCTGAGAGTCTCTGCAGCAGAAGTTGCAAGACACAGAAGAGCTCTCCAGTTCCAGTGCCCTCCAGTTACCTCCTTCCTCTTGCTGACAGGGATGAGATCTTTCCTCTCCTTCTGCCTTGGCATGTGGCAGTGAGTTGCCCAGCAATTTTGAAGAGACATACATACATATCTATATATCTATATGTCTATATATCTAAATATCTATATATATCTGCATATAGTGAGAAAGCAGTGATGAATGAAATGGCCTTCATAGCTTAAGATAGAGAGGAAATATACTAACACAGTTCAGGCAAAACATAGTTTAGTTTTCTTTCCACGTATCATGTCTGAGAGTCCCACATCAGAGTTATGTAATCTGCTTGCACCATGAAACCTCTCCAATCCTGTGACAGACAAGGGTCAGCTAAGGGAATCTGCCCCTTGACTCCTTTTTCTGAGTCATTTGCATCCTAATATTAATGTCCAGCTAGCAGCTGTAATTTCCCTTCCATACACCCCTCTGTCCTTCTCTGACTCTTTTTACCACCTGTTGTCTCTCTGCTTTCTGCACTTTACTCAGATACTTCTAAGCCTTCTTACTTCACTGAACTGTTCTGTAACTGGAGTCACTCAGCTGCTTAAATGTGTGAAGGAAATTACATTCTGCATGCCACCTAAGTGTTACCTACTATTTGCTGTTGAAATTAGTGTGTTGCTCACCATGCCTGCACCTTCAGTACCATCCTTTTCTACTCACAGGATGCACATTTACCCACCTTTCTACCCTTAGTTGGCTGTTTGAGCACCTCTCCAAGTTGCTTTAGACTTATTGTACTGCTGAAAGAGAAGACTTCATGTGTATGGAAGTTAATTTTCCACATTCTCTCTTTGGACACATGGAATGTTTGCTTCCCTTTTAATGTAGTAAGGCTAAATTATAAATACACAAAACATTACAGATATTAGTTCTTGAAAGCAAGTGCAAGATTAGGAAAGAGAATGGGTAACTGCCACTGCCTTCTATGAACTGTAGCACAAACTAATCTTCATCAATAACATTCCTGGGAGATTTACATTTAGTCCCAGTCACTGCCTTCTACATATAAACAGATAAATTATTGGTTCCAAGTGCCTTTCTTCCTAGAGAACGACTCAGCAATTCCCATTAGCAATGGTAATTACTGGTTTATCTCAACAAATCATTTCAAAATTACATCTCTGTCCTTCCCAGCATACCAAGTCTTTATCAGAAACATTCAAATGGATTCTTAGAGGAAAATTAAGAAAGAAGGACAGCATGTTAACCTCTCTATTCAACAAACAAGTTCTGTGGAGGATATAGAAGGTCCTCACTACAATTATTTTAATCTGAACCAGTATTTATCAATTTTAATAAAAAAGCGTGTCCTTACCATCTCCAGGTCCTGTTCACAAGTTGTTCAAAGTACAGCAATGAGAAGATTTGCTCTGAAGGATTAGTGTCCTAACATTTCTGCTAATCATCTGCCAACATTCCTAGAAGATCTCCTTTTACCCAGGGAACAGCAGAATGAGGCTAAGTTTCCTGCATCATATCATACACACCAATGGTTTCCAGTCCACGTTAATCTTTCCAATCATGCTGTTGCAATTCTGATAGCAGAGCTGATGGCTGTATTTGCAAGATTTGGCAGATGGTAGATTTGCAGATTACATAAAGTTAATTTTTTGTGTTTGTTGTTGTTTGGGGTTTTTTAATGTAATTTGTCAGTAGACCTAAACACTACATGGAAAAGTATTCTGTTCCATGTAAATGACAAATTATCTGGTTTTTATATGGGATGTTGATTGGGCAGAGCCATCTTGTGAAGTTTTTTGCAGTTTGCTCAAAACCTTAGTATCCCATTTTTCTAAGATACCATAATTAATGGGGAAGCATGAAATAAGCAGACATAATCTTGAGCATTCTTTACAGAGCTCCTCTCAAAATCATCTCAAATATCTATTTGTTGTTTCCCATGAGAATACCATTTAACTTCTGATCAGTTCATCTCTCAGGAAACAACTGTGTTCCCACCCTGATGACTTCTAAGTGGCTTCCCCACATCTTCTGGTTCCATATATAATTACTTGACTGGTACTTTTCTGGCTTTATCTCGTCTTTTTCAACTATAGATTTTGCTATTCTGGATTTATTCTAAAAATTTTGTTTGCAGTGTGAGCTGAGCTGAAAGCTTTCTGCTGCATGAACTGCCAGTGGTTGGTTTATATGGTCTGAACTAGAACTATTTATCAGTTGACAGAATCACAAAATCATGCAATTTAGTTAATGTGTTTCAAAAAGGTGGAATATATGTGAACATTTTTAATCTTTCCACGTGCTGTGCCATGTTAACATTCATTTATGTCAGTATTGACTCTTTCAGAATTTTTCCATCACAATGTTTTTGGTGGGTTTTTTTTGCTTTTTTTTCTTTTTTTTTTTTTTGGGGGGGGGGTGTTCTTTTTGTTTGTTTGTTTGTTTGTTTCTCTATGTACTACAGCTGCAAATTTGCTCAGCACCCTTAGGGTTCAGTTCTCCTTCACAGCATCTCGCTACATTGCATCTTATCATGAAAGTGACCCAGTTCTGCTGACTGCAAACCCAGGCTTGCTGACCATATTCTTGTCTGTTGCTCTTCTGATCCACGAATCCTGAAAATGGAATGTGAAGTGGGCTATATCCCAATGAGCAGAGCATTGTCATTATGTTATTTGGTGGTCACTTTGACTAATGAGCACCCACAGTTCACTGTTCAGATAGTTCACTGTTTCAGCATGTGCTGTAAGCATTCCTGCACCATACTTTTAATCACATCCTGGAAACTGAAGAGATTTTTAGCTAACATCCTGTTTAAACTTAAATCCCAAAAGATTTAGGGAGCAGAAAGGCATGTCTCCCCAGACTGAGATTGTTTCTGAGTGAACAAATCACCCAGCACAGGATACCTAAGAAAAGTTACAGCTGGCCTTTACTTAAGCAGTAAGTTTAGCCAGAGCTACAGAGAAGACAATCAGGGTTGTATTTAATAGAAAGTAGCAGCTGATTTTTCCCACTTTTTTGCAATGTTGAGGCTTATAAAAGAAGAGGGCAAGATTTCCTGCTGATTCAGTGTTCCTATGCCACTCTTCTAGGTTTGTTTTCTTACTATAAATCTAACCTTTTATCTGGTCTTAGTTGGAATGGAAGACATGCAATAACAACTACTGAAGATATTTTGGCAGTGTCTCAGGTACCTAGTGAATGACAAGCATGTTTGGAAAGCTCCACAGCCTGCCTGGCTTGAAAGTCACAAATGCTACCATTTCTCATCTATGTTAAACCCACTAATTAACAAGTCAGTGTTGACAGGTAGGAAGCTTGTTGGAAAGTACATCAGTCAAAGAAGAAAGAAGAAGAATCTTTCAAAATAAATAGGATTCTGGAAGGCAAAGTGTCCTGCTTTCAAGTCTTGTTGAATAAAGTGAGTTACTAAGCCAAATTCAGTCATGTTTAGAAACAATTCCCACAGGTATTTTCTATGCAGACAGAGAAGATATCTAAAGAGCATTTGGCTTGCAAAAGATACAAATGTAGTCAAGAAGAGCTCCTTTCTACTCAGCAGTACTTCTGAGTTACAGAAACAACTCAAGAAAAAACACTTCATTAAATTCTCAAGCATTTTGTCTTGTTCTAGACATTCTCAAACATTTAGTCACACCTTCTCAAAGAGTCAGAAGTGGGAAGTTTGATAATGTATTGGCTAGAGCAGTATTTCCTGTGTGGATCTGAAGTTGCCTCCTATGGAAATAATGAAGTATTCTCTCCTCCTACCATCAGATCTTTTTATCCCAAGAAGAAATTAAAATACTGCTCAGAGAACAGGAAACTGAATTGAAGGACTTTCATTTTAAGATGTCAAATGAGATGGTCAAAGAAGCAGAGCATAACAAAATAGCAATTCATCTGTCACTTCTTCTTAGATCCATTATCTTATTAGATAATTCCTATTAACCTGGAGAGGAAACTAAATATGAGATGTCAAACACAGGTGATGATATGCTGTAAAATTCAGTTTTGGACAAATGTGCTAAAATACTAAAATCTTTCTCCCTCTTTTTTTTTTTTTTTTTTTTTTTTTTTTTTTTTTTTTTTTTTGTGTGTGTGTGTGTGTGTGAGTTTGAAGGCTCTGTGAAGAAAATTATTCTGTAATAAATATTTTCCATTAATACCTGATTTATTTGATGCTGTAATGACTCTGTAACTGGCTGTTTCAATTAATTAAGAGAATGCATTGAAAATATGTGGCAGATCATTTGGTCTTAGATACTTTTCTCAGTCTCTCTCTCCTTTGACTGTGCAAGGAGGTTCTGATGATGACAGAAATTTGAATTTTACATATTGGAAGCTCAAAGACAATCCATTCTGTAACTTCTTCCAGATACTTCCAGAGAGGAATTTTAGAACCCAATAATTTGCCAAGTCCTGAGTTCATTAACTTTGAAGGGTGGTTTCTCAGAAGAGCTAACGGCTTTAAAATTATTTGGTCTGTTGAACAACATTTCATTCTGCTTCAATACACAAAGTGTGGACAAAAAGGGAGCTATATTTTAATAATAAGTTCCAAGAATGATATTAAGGAACCAAAAACTGAAGAAATTATAGCCAAGAATATCATTACTGAATGCACAGTAAAATTCCCATCAGAGGGTTTTGGAGACACCAGGAAGAACAGTGTATATTTATTCTCACTATAGTATTAATGTTCACTCTCACATGACTTATTAACATAAGCCAAATGGGTCACTGGCTGCCTGTCTGAGGGAATGTCTAGCATGAGAGATTCTGTACACAGAGCTAAATCAACAGGGAAATGCAAGGCCAGTTACCTTCCCTCCAATGCACAGAGCTTAAGGTAGGTGCAAAGACTCCTGTTTGAGATCCTGTGGCACCCAGCTGCTTCCTGGCATCCTCAGCAATCTGGCATGCTCTGGAAAGGGCACATTTCTGAATGGCTCAGCCACTTATGCTCCAAAACAAGGCTAAACTGAGAGGATTTATGTCCAGCCCAGGAGAAGTGGCAGCTAAAATTAGGATTCAAATTAGGATTCCTGAGGGCTGTCCTCTGTTGAGGCTAGTTCTCTGAGAGCTCTGACCCCACTGTCACCCCATGGACAGCCCTTTGGCTTTTCTCCACACACTCGTGCTCTTTCACAGGAGATTTTTACAGGTCTGCATGGTTTGTTCCTGCTGAACTCTTCATGATTGTCCTCAGCCTTTTTTTCTTTTGTCTTCCCCCAGGTTTTGTTTGTATGCCCTTTGTAAATCAGTATCTGTGCTGAGTAAGAATCTGGTGATGAGAGAGAATGATCTTCCCTTGGTAAGCGTGTCATCTTCTGCCCAAAATCTTTTGGTTCCCAGTGTCTTCTTGACTGAGTGTGTCCCTGTGTGGCATGAGAACACATTATGTAGGTTTATGTCTCACTTTTGTGTTCAACACTGAAATGAAGAATTATCAGATGATGATGGCACTGGTAGTTTGCCAACTTCTTTGTTCCATTGGTTATGTTCACAATCCAACTCTGAAACTTTTAGCATGGCTATTTGTGTGACTATAGAGGTAAATTTGTTAGAAGAAACTTGTTAAAGAAGAACTAAGCTACTGGACAATCCAAAAATGCTCAGCTTTGTTTTGCTTCTTAGGGAATGAAATTACACACTCCTGTAGATTTGCCAAAGTCTAGAGACATTCGTGTGATGCACCTGCTCCTGTCAAAAATGGTGTTGAATTTCTTATGTGATTTACTAACATGTCATGACTAATGGACTGCTGGTGATCCAGCATTAACTCCTGCTGCAGAGCATGAACTGTGCTGTTAAGACTCAGTGTTTACAGGAAGTCCTTCTCTAGTGCACTCTGATAAATACATTTTAAATGTATCAGATTGTATCACTCCTTCTCTCCAGGGTCTTTTTCTGTTCTTTCATTTCCTAGCTGCTTGATACAGATGCATCATTTTAATTCTTATCTCTTATGATTATGCAAAAATTAGAAAAAATATTTAGGGGCACACTGCTACACACTATAATGTAGCACTGTATGTGCAAGGGAACAGGCTGGGACCCTCAGCTGTAGCAGAGAACCTCATGGTCAAAGGAAGAACTGTGTGCAGGAAAACATGGCAGGAACTTGATGTTTTCCTATGGATTTTTGCTAAGATTTACAATTTCCATTGCCACAGAATGGACAAAGATTTGTCCCCCATCAATGTGGGACATGGGTAAGGGCTGCTGTGCCAGGAAATCAGCCTGTTCATGGTTACTCTTTTGGTGTATGGACCATTACAGAATTATTTTCACCATGCTGGGCCCAAAAACAATAACAACAACAACAAAATCCTAAAAAGATATTTTTGTTACAATATTGAAATGATCTAACTCCGTGGAAGTTTGAAGAACAGTTTAAATACTTACTCATGCAAACTGGGAGTGAAGGGCTGTGATTTGTATGTTGGTCTGCTTCTGCTTTCCCCTACCCTGAAATGCAGTGCTATTTTTGAATATCTTGCCAATCACAATAGCCAGTACTTTATAACTGAAGCTAAAATACAAGGGATACACCTTGTGTGAGCCTGGGAGTTGGTTGTCAAGCAGCCTCTCTCGAGGACAGTGTTCTGTAAGGATATCAGTGGTTGTCAAATAAGGAAGGAGGAGGCTGTCCTTCCTGCAACCTAGAATACCAATCCCCAAGGTATCAGATTGAGCCTTAAACCCTTCAGATAAAAATCCCATTTTAATTGTTTATATTCATCTTTCTGCAGGAAAACCATGAATTGTGCAAGGGTATGCAGTCCCTGACATAAGAACAAAACCTAAGATGTCATTTTGCCTTCCTGAAAGCAGCATCTGACAGCTTAAAATTTCTGAAACAACAGTTTGTTGCACTTTTGTGGTCCCTCATGGGTGATTTGCATTCATGTTCTTCATGTTTTAATTTTCCTGTTGGGAAAAAAAGTTTAACAGAAAAATGTTTAAAATGGTGGTGTGTTGTGTTCCAGTGATCAAAACAAATTCCCACATTCTTTTAATATCTTCATTAGCATTCCAGATGCTGGAACAGAGGGCACACTCAGCAAATATGCTGATGATACAGAACTGGGAGGTGTGGCTGATACACCACATAGCTGTGCTGTTATTCAGAGGGGTCTTGGCAAGTTTGAGAAATAGGTTGACATAAAGTTCAGAAAATAAAAATGGACAGTTTCATACGTAGGGAGCAATAACCCTATGTACCAGCACAGGTTTGGGGTAAGTGGCTGGAGAGCAGGAAAAGACCTGGTAGGCACAAGGCCAACAACATCCTGGGTTTCACAATGAAAAGTGTTCTGAGGTTTTGCATAGGATTATAGAAACAACAAGTGTAACCCAGTAAAGGGTTATTGGGTACTAGTGATAATATTTGGTACCTGGATACCAGTCTGGTGTCCACCAGAGGAACTGAAAGTGATCAAAGCCATCCCAGAGTCTTTCATAACACTGTAAAAGAAAGGACAGAATGTGGATCTTTTAATTGACATGCTGCTCTTGTGAATTCCCTAAAAAAATGCATTTAAAGTGCAGAAAAGTTTGACATCTATGTCTATTTGCTGAAGGGCAAATAGACTTTATAACTAGCCATAATCCATTCTCTTTGCTTTGGATGATGTCACGAAAGATACAAAATGAATGATATATATTTGTTTTAAAGCAACCACAACATGTTTTAAATCAAATATATATATTACTTTCTTAATAAATCATTATCTTACAGTGCTTTGCACAAACTACTGATATTGTGGAATTCTTTTTTAATAGAAAAACATCTGCAAAATTTTAAAATTAAAAATATCAGTTGGCTTTTCTGTTATAAATGGTACCTTCGGGCAACACAAAATTCCCACACATTGCACTGTGCAGAACTTCCCTACACACCCTGTAACTTACAGAGGATTATCGGGATCAAAATGGAATATTAATAGAGGTGAAATGGAAAATTAATTTCTCCTCACTTTGTGATTTGTTGCCATACATGGAGGACAGGCATCATTTTGCAGTGACACTATTCCTGGAGTCAGGCTGCCTGTCAGCTGGTAAGTGCTGATGTAAAGGTAACTGATCTTGGGAAAAACATGGATCCATAATAGGCATAAATGTACACCTCTGAGAGAAAGCTTAAAATAGATGCATCTGATACCTTGTTTTTATTGCAGAGACTTCCAAGTCCATAATAATCTTGATGTGAAAGAGTGACAGGTATGTCTTAGAACATAAGAGCTCCATTCCCTTTCCTGTCATCAGAGATGGATGAACATATCCCTGTTCTACAGAAACTATTTTTCTTATACAACTTTATTTCCTTAGCACTAATTAGTGAAAGTGATTTGCCCTGAATATTCTAAAGCTTCCCCAAAAAAACAGTATCTGATTTGTGGCACGTAATTTAAGGCTTGATAATGGCAATTTTTTTTCACTGTGTGGAATGTCCACCACTTGGATATGCTGCTGGGCTCTTTCAAAATAAGGAGGAATTATGTATAAATATTATTTAGGCAGTGATAAGTAGAGGTTTGCAATCTTTAAAGGCAAATGTATAATCTCAAAAGGAAGAGCAAAATGAATCTCTGGGAAATGTCTGATGAAAAGATCTCTGGGTATATTCTGTGTTTTCCCACCCAATTTCATCCCCATTGCCCAGTACCTTGATGAGTATCCCTTGGACCACGGGTGCCATGGGAAACACATCAATTTGCCAATTCTCTTCTTTTTCTTGGCATTGCAGGAGGGGCAGGCAGGTTGTGTCTAGTGCCTTCTCACACCACAAGTGCTTGTGAGCAGGAGAGCCAAAGAAACAGCTGAAAACATCAAAGGAAGGGGAAGAAGAGGTACTGGTGGTGACTGGGAGGACAGAAGGTATTTAGGACAGTCCTGAGAGAGTATGTGCTCACTGGGCACTGCAGGATGAGCTATTTTACAAGCAGGTGACTCTTGTAAATACAGATTGTGACCTTATTGCAAGCAACTGTGAAGCATAGAGCAGTGAGATCATGGTCCTTCTCATGAGGCCAGCCTGACCCCTGAAGTGCCATATCCTATGCAGAGAAACACCGTGAGTCTTGGGTGGCTTGGAAAACACTTCCACTCAGTTACTGTCAAGTTACTGAAAGGATTCATTTGAGAGGAAAGAAAAATTTCTTTCTGAACAAGGTGGTCACTAGAGTTAGTACTGAGCTGTAAATGTTTTCTCCCACTGCTTGAAAACAGCTTTCCCTTCACTCACCTCTCTGCTGCTTTTTATTTTCTCCTGCCTCCTGGTCCATACTGCACATCTCTCTCTTCCTATCCCTTTTGTTCCACTCCATCAGAATTATTAAAATGTTCATGAGAATGGATGAACTCCTTTATGATGAGACACTTGAAAAGATTGGCTTGAATTATGATGTGTCACACTTGCTGAGTGATTGGAAAGATAGTCCAGGGAGATGAAACTGATACAAGATTGATTTATTTATATAACTCCACTGAGGAGAAAAAAAAAAGGAGAAAATAAAAAGGCTGAAGGAAAATATTAGGAGCAAAATGAATGAATGCAAAGAGTCCATTTGCTAATTCATTTTGAGAATTAGAGGTACGTTTCTGTTCCTCAAACCCCTATATATCCACATTTTGAGAATTTTTGAAGTAAACAAATAAATTTTATAGAAATTAAGATCTGGAAGATGCCATAAAATTCTGGTCACTACAGTGGTGAGCACCATATCAGAAATTTTTCTCCATCCCACTTTTGGTTTTCACTATAAGTTTGCAATAATTTGTGGCCTGATGAGATCACAGAATTGACTGTAAGTTAGGTTATTTGTTACAGTGAGACTGGGGAGCTGTCTGTTTCTGTGTTCGTATCCTTCCCATTTCCAAATGACAGCAGTCTTGCTTTTAATGTAAAGCTCAATCTTCTTTTTGTTCCAGATGGACTTCCAAGAGGTCCAATGGTCTTCTGCTGAAGAAGTTTGGGCTTTATCATGGATAGCAAATGAATGACAGGGATATTTATCAAGCTTCTGTATCCAGACAGATGTGTAAAGCACAAACTATAGTCTTAGATAGACAAATGATATGAGAAAATGCCCACTAACGAATAGCAATTTGCCAATCATAAAAGTCATTTAACAAAAGCCTTCATGCCATGCCAAACATTTCTCACCATTAGGGAGAGAATTGTCTGGGGGAGAACCATGTGCCTTGTAAATACTGAATTTATAGCAAGGAGTTGGAGTTTTGCACTGACTGTTGTGACTTTATGTCTGTTCTTCTAAAATGACTGATGGGATGGCCTCTTTCCAGAGTTATTGTTCATCATTACATCACTTTTTTTTTTTTTTCTTTAAACTTTGCTTCCCTTTGTCTATGTTATTAGCAGGAGATTAGTTCTCCCTGTGCTCTGCCTTCTCTGCTCTCTGGAGGTTATACAATACCATGCTAGAAAGGGTTCATTCATGCCACATTGTACTCCTGACACTAGCGGGGGAATCACATTCTTCCTGCACATGCCATTTTGTTGGCCTGCATCAGGAGAGCCCTGAATGCTCTGCATAAAACAAAATCCAGACTTCCTTGTTATGCAGATAATCCATAATGTCTACTAGATGCCATGCCATGGGCTCTTCCCAAACAATCCAAGAAGCCATTGCATGTGTGGATTGTTTCCTGGGCATGTTAACAAGTCTTTTGCCAGGACTGCTCTGTCAAGACTGCCATATCTCAGCTGAGGACATAAGGGAAATGCTGCTCTGGAAAGAACTGCATATAAAGCCCAGCACCTTCCTCTGAGCTAAACGCAAGTCACCATCAACAGCCCTGTTTCCCTACAGCTTCGAGGAGACCTACACCAGGTGGTTGTTCTGTCATGCTAGGGGACCAGAAATTTTCTCTGAGGGGGGAAAACTGTCAGGTTGACATAGGGTCAGTGATTCTTTCATTGTTTGGAGAGGGTGAGTTACTTCAGCTGCACTTCACTGGATGACTTCTAAGACTCCTCTGTGGCCCAGTTTTCCCTTCCTTCCATCCCTGTCCCTCAGGAGAGGACGATGCTGTTCTGACCCAGGGCTGACTGAGCCATGTTGACTGTTCCAAGCTCTCCCACTCCCCCCGTTCAGTGGGTCTCAGTTGACAGCAGAAGAGGATGGCAGCACCCCCATTCACTAACTCCTGCTCCCAGAACTTCTGGGAAATGCTTGGCTGAGCAGCAATCGAGGGAGGGCAGGAGACATCAAAGAACTGAGCATATTGTGTGAAATTTTCCACAGGAAAATTTAGGAAATTCCCTGATAACTTTGCTGCATTAGTGCCTACTACAATTTTTTGATACCGAAGATGGGGGTGGGGGCAGTGGGGGGATAGCACAGAGAAGCTCATGCAGACATTCCTTATGGTACCTGTGATGTGCCCAACACATTCCCTAAGGAGTTCTGATGCCACAGAGAAGTCTGTCCAGGTGAATTCTATGGAAATCAGACAAGGGGGACATTTCTATCACCTCAATCCTCCTGCCAAATAAAGAAAAGGTGTCCTCCGTACCTACATGGAAAATCAGCATTGGAAAAATCTCTTTTCCAGGATTTTTTTCAGTACAACAGCCTAGGAAGGTTTCCACTCCTTCTGTCCATTCATGTAGAGGTTTCCTCCCAAAAAGAGTTCAAACTCTGCACAACCACGGCAGGATTGACACAAAAAGAAAATATGAGAGTAACATAAACAGTGTGCAGGCAAATGTGAGTGTATTTTCATTTTTTCCATTAATTTACATTTCAGTTTCCTGAATTCAGAAGACCTCCACATTTTAGCATAATTTATGATGTCCTGAATTGCATAAATCCTGGTGTTCTTATTATAGGAACAGATTATATACTCTGTGCAGCTGACAGAGACAAATGCTACACTTACTCCCTGGAGAATTCTAATCTCCCCCTCAAATTTTAAGATGTCAGTGAAAAACAATCTCCCTGTTTCTGAAACCCAACCCCAAGGAGCAATGATCCTACCATCCATAAAAATAACTGGTCTGGGATCCTTAGGGATGTATTGCTGACAGAATTGTTCAGGCCAAGACAGTGCAGATGTCCACACCATAAATCTGAAAAGGTTATGGTTCATGTGTGGCAGAAAATAGAGAGAAGGTTCATGGCCCAGAGAGTGCCCCCCTATGAAAAGAACCATCCTTTGGAGACCATTTAGTGTCACATATTCTTCGAAACACTTGTAATTAATCTGCACAGCTCATCACCACCAATGCAGTGGCTACTGAAAGTTCCCATTCATTCAAAAATCTGCCAGACAAATCCATGAAAGGAAAACCAGGTGCAGACTCTTGATCCCATACAGAACAAACAGCTGGATTTGGATGTGCCCGAGCCAGGAGCACTTGAGGAATGGGGTAGTGTTAAGGAAAAGCCTCAGTACATCTGTCTGTCCCATTATTCCTGTGATTTTCAGCCTCAGACATTACTGAGGCTGATCCACTGCCAGGACAATGCTCTAGGCTGACCTTTGGGTCCTGACATTGATGCATAAATAGGCCTAGAACAGAGGCTGGAGAGAGTTAAAAGAATAAAGTAGGGATTTACTAAAAAGCTTTCAAAGGATACACCTTGGACAGTACAAGAGCCTGGCCATGGCTCCACCCAAGATGGACAGTGGGTCACGAGTTTTCAGACTTTCATAAGTTTTGGTCCATTTACACATTGGGGTTAATTGTCCAATTACAGCTTCAGGTTATGCAGTCCCGTTCTCCCAGACTGCTCCCCTCAATTCACTGTTGTTTGCACTTTCTGGGCCTGAAGCTGCAATGGTGTCCTTGTTCTGGGGCTGGAAAAGGATTGTTTTGGCTGATTGAGCTGTGAGGAGAACTTGCTAACACTTAATATGTAGTTCAGAGTTCCATATTAATGCAGTACATTATCTGGAAGAAATGAAAGCTAAAATTTAAGGCATCAACATGTCTGTCACAAGAAGCCAACATGCAGGGACATCTCCTTTGCCAAGAGGCCATGGAGAGCCTGGAGCCCAGGTGCTGCTGCTCTGGAGCCAGGACAGCCCCCTGTTTGCACAGGTACTGCCAGACACAGCCACTGCTTGTGGCTCTGGGCAGAGCACACACCTGGCAGACAAAGCTCTCTGTGTGTTCATGGAGTGCAGGGAGAGCTGCTGGAGCCTCTTCTTGCCTGGGCAAAGCAGCTCAAGCTGTGCCCAGTGATCCTGGCTCCAGGCTGATATGGGTTCCAAATTTGGGAAGCTGAGTTTGCAAAGTGCATGAGACAGAGCCTGGGGAAGCAAGGTGCTGTAGGATGGATTTGTAAGGATCTGAAGCACCTAAAAGCAAGTGGGTGGATCACTAGTGCCCCTTGGGTGCTGGCCAAGGACCAGGAGCTTTAAGCTGAAGTGTTCCAAGCTCCTCCCTCAAGGGAGTTTCTTTGCTCCCCTGTGGTCTCACAAACTCCCCTTTTCCCCTTGAGTCAGTAACTTCTGAATGTGTAATACTGGGATGGCACAGAATATTTCAGCAGAGGTGCCACCAGAACTTTATAGAGCCACCTGTGTGCTCCCTGAGGGTTTCCCTAGTACCACCACACTGGTACAGTCCACATCACTGTGCCTGTTTGGGGAATCCACAGAACACATGATTTTGGCTAATGCTCTCAGCTCTTATTTTCAGTCAGTCTTTGCTGCTGTGCTCTCATCTTACCACTGAACTAATGGGAGATTGTTTTATTTACATCAGTGACACAGCCCATGTGGATCAAATATTAAGTTACCATCTCAGTTGTCAAGACAGCAACAAACAATCCAGATTTTCATGATATAATGCAGATTTTCCAGCAGTCACAGCTAACTTGGTACAACAGTGACTGGCTTTAGGTGCAAGGGATTTAATGAGTAGTACAGGCTTCTCCCACAAGGTTTGTGGTGTTCTCTATTTCTCAGAAGAGTTATTGTAAGAACACTGCTAATTAAAAAAGTGTTATCATACCTCCTGTTGCTCCTTCACCCCTGGGATTTCCTATTAGTTTCTTTAATTAGAGCTTTTGCTAGCTTTGAGCTGATTGAATACTGATGTCCAAGATATATTTTAAGGCTGGAGGACTGGCAAGTTGCTAGTCCAGTGAAAAGCACAGCTATTATCTTCTATGCCCCCTCCCCATTGCCTTTTTCATCCTCCTACAGATCAGGAAAAATATCTTGACCTGAAATTTTCTCACCAGGTCAGGACTACACCTACAACAAATTTTCACCACCTGTAGTCCAGACAACAGCAATGGGCAGCAATGCCACTCACACCCACGTGCTGGGGGATCCCTCAGGGACCCCTTTATCCACCTGCAGAGTTTTCAAAGTCTGTCTGCTCCTCTTCAGTGTGACTTGTCTCCCTTGGGAGAGCAGCAGCAGGTTAAAGCCAGGATCCTGATAACTCTGGCAGTTATGAAAGCCCTGTGCTCATGCATGTGAAGGGAGGGCCAGCCCATGATATGGAGAAAAAATGTATTTCTTTTTGGATCCTGACATCCCTGCTGACTTTTTCCTGCCATCCCCAGCAGTTAGTCTGTGGTTTGTAGCTCTGGTCTGCAGTTCACATGCCCTATGGATGGCTTAATAAAAAACCTTTATTTTTCTGTGTGTGGTTTTCACTTGCTTAAGGTAACAAGCAGCCAGCAGCTGACAGGAAAGGCTCCAGCAGGCAACCCAGTGCCCCCATTTTCAAACCAAAATGCATCTATTACTTAGCTTTTTAATGCCCTTTGGATGATGGAGGTTCATGATTCCCTTATGCTGAGACAATCTTCCCTAAATATTCACAGCATCTCTATCCCATTTTCTTGGCTACAGGATACAGGAGCCCAGCTGAGAGATTTCTTGTCCATGACACATCTGCTTTCATACTGTGGCTCTCTTTAAAGGCTTCATTTTATTAATATTTATAGGAAATAGTGACATGTGTAAAGACAGATTTTTACTCTCTATTTGTTAGAGCTTGAATTCCCACCTGAGAAAGGCTTTGGGCTTTCTTGCCACCTTGAATAATCCCTGCCTTGTCTAGCTGGGACTATAGTAGCTCAAGAACTCTATTGGGCATGGCTATCCATGGAGTTTGTTTTCTTATCCCCTGGCTCCAACTTCCATTAGATAGGTAGGAGTGTCACTGGCACTTTTATCACCGGGACTTTCCATGTTCACTGAGGCACAGGATTGCTACCACAGCTACGAGCAGAAGAAATCTGAATGTAAGGGCAACAAAAAGAAAATCTGAATGAGCTGGGAATTATACATCCCTGGATGTGCACAAAAGATTGCATTTGCAATGGCTGAGAACAATCTGAATCACCAAAACTGACCTTAGGAAGGAGAAAAACTCAATTAACAGCATAAGTTTATCTGACAAAGCGGCAGACAGATTAAATCTCTGTCACTTGAATTCCTTAACGTTATTGGCAAATTTGCCTGTGACTCACTCACAGGGCTTTGACTGAGATTTTGAAAGATAAGAGACTCGTGGTGAGCCACAGGGGTATTGTTCTCATTAACAACTGCCAGCCAGCTACTAATTAGCTGCTGATTGAGCAGTTGAGACAGTTCAGACAATTTTCAAATGTTACAACCACCCATTTGTCCATCCTCAGCTTCCAAATGAGACATCTGCAAGATACACTGTGAAAACACTTTACATAGCCTCAGGATGTTTAGCAAGGCATTTCATATCATGTGTTATTTCCACCTCTATCTCCTCATCCACACACTAAAGTCAAGTTTGTAGTTTGTGAGGTGAATGGTACCAAGATAAAAACACATATGAGGGCTCAGGATGCTGTCCTAATGGGATACAGACTAGTAATGTTGAGATGCCTCCACTTTCCTACTTGACTCTGCTGCCTTGCTGTGATTCCTGCTCCTGAATTCACAGCCAGTCGCAGAACACGGGGGAGGGGAAGAGCTGCCAAAGGGTGAGGCAGCTGCCCGGTCTCCATCTCAAGAAGGATCTATTTTCAGCACAATAAAATCCTCCCTCTTCCATGGGAATGTCAGCACGGCAGATCCTTGCCCCCTCCTCGCTACTGTGCAGGACAGTCTGCAGCTGGAGTCCACCCTCAATCTGTCTCTTCTCTTTCGAGTCTGCTGTGGTTTGCATCCAGCTGTAATGGAGTCCAGCCCTGAAGGGATGGAAGCATTGGCACAATCAATTTTAATTCCGTTTTTTTTCATCAAGACGTTTTTGCTTCTTCCAGCAGGTCCTTCCTTTCCCAAAGACAGATACTGCTGTTGCTCCTCCAAACCTTTCCAGAGTAACGCTGCAGCTCCACCAGTAAATTTAATTTAATTGTCCAGGAACTTAGGCCAATTGGCACGGAACTGTTCATGCTCATAGAAGTAAACTATTTCTGTATCAAGCATGGTGAGGCTGGATGCAGACTGTTTTGGGAAGGGTCCCAGAAAATGCCAGCTGTCCAGTTATGATTTTAAATCTGTTTAGGAGATGTGTTGCTGGCACAGGTCAAAAGCTTGACAAGAAATGTGCTAATGATTTATCAGGATAAGTGATTGGCTTCCCCTGTCAGCAAAGGTTCCCTGGCACGAGGCAGTGTTCTGGGAAAGGTGGCATGAAATGGAGTTTTCTCCAGTGTAATTCACTGTCTCTGAACTTAGAGCAGATAACCAACAAGACCGAGGACTTTGGATTCTTTACAAGAAGCTTATAGGCCAACATGCCAGTAAATTTAATTAATCATAAGTGGAAAAAGGATCAGCTTTGTGAAAGAAGATAAAGCAGCCATAAAGGATGAATACCTCAGATTCATCAGGGTAAGCTCTGTGAAAGGGCAAGAGTCTGAACAAGAGTCTGGGCATGTGTCTTTCAATTTTGGCTTCTTACAGAAGAACACTTGAGAATAAGCTGCATACAAACTTCCTTTGATTTCACCATGCCAAGTTGTAAAACAAGGGGTAATGGATTTAAACTGAAAGAGAAGAGTTATATATTGGATATTAGAGAGGAATTCTTCCCTGTGAGGGTGGGCAGGCCCTGGCACAGATGCCCAGAGAAGCCGTGGCTGGCCCTGGATCCCTGGCAGTGTCCAAGGCCAGGTTGGACAGGGCTTGGAGCAACCTTGGATAGTGGAAGGTGCCCCTGCCCATGGCTCTTTCAGGATCTTTCCAAATGAACCCGTCAATTATAGAAATTGATTCTCTGATTTCCCTGCAGGAAATTAAAGAAGTGTTGGTAGTTTCAAAGACACAAAAACCTTGGATATCCACTGATTTTCCATGATGTTCTTCTCATATTTATCTCCATCTTTGACCTCTATAAACATAGTCCAAATTATTTTTTCTTTCCCACTTTGTCTTGAAACTTGAATGTAATGTTTAGTTTATTTGCATTGACATTATTAATTGAGATTACTTCCTGAAATTCTTAGCCTGTGAACAAGGAGCCAAGATGGAAAAATACCCAAACCCAACACACCAGCATTTTGTCAAAGATTACTTAAGAGTTTTCAGGTTATTGTTTCCATATGTTTAACTTTTTCAGCTAATTTACTCTCCAATATTTCTTACCTGTGCTTCCATTGTCTTTGTGTGTTTTCCTAGTTCAGAGCACTACTGACAATACTGATTAAGTCCCTGCAAAGCTTTTGCAAATATATAAATCTTCTCTTGGAAGACTTATGCAACACTGTGCTAACATCATTGGTTGTATCATCTGCCAAACTTCTGACATGCATCCAAGTCATTCATGGCACCATGCTATTTTGGAATGATTTTATCAATACATTTTCAAGCAAGATGTGTAAATCACCTACATTTTTCATCTAGATTCTCTTCCTTTATACCTGTTGCTTTTTTAGTCAAAATGTCAAAAACTGACAATATTTTTCAGTTGGTCTGTAGCTCTTTCTTCCAATGAACAAGGTGTTTTACAGCAGTGTACTAAAATATCAGCTAAAGAATTGTCCCTTTTGTATGTTCTTATTTAAGTGAAGGTAGAAGACAACAGTCAAATTTTAAAAATTAATATTTTAGCATATTCATTTTTATTTTCACAGCATACCAAATTTAATTCCAGAAAAGGACTTCCTCTGGAACAGAAAACTTACTGAGATGTCACCAGGAGCTGTCAGTTGGGCTTTGTTGGACCAAGATGACCAGATTTGCAAGGACTAATGACAGTCCACCAAAACAACTAAGACATTGAAATGTCTTTTTATATTGAAAGCTTTTCCTAGTAGTTTGCAATGCAATTATGTGGTGGTTAGAAACACTCAGAGTAATGCCTTTTCCCTCTATCATGCTTAGAGTGAACAGATATTTATGCTGCCTGCCCATACCTTTTGTCTTCCTGATGTGTTGAAGCTTATAGGGAACTGATGATGACTTTTGCATCTCTCAGCCACACAGTGTCAAATAAGATAAATATGGACACATGAATTTAACTTTTCACTGCAGCCATTTAATTGTGCTGTTACTTTGTTCTGATATTGAAACCATCACTATTCAAATCTCATTCCATAATGAAATACTTCTAGTTATAGATTGTTGGAGTTTAATCAGTCCTTGAGTTCATCAGATAGCTGAGTTTCCAACAAAACACGAGGCTGAAGTCCTCCCAGGCTATTAGTTGAGCTGTCTCTAAATTATCACCTGCTTTTGAAAGAAATATAATTTCCCTGCCTAGATGCTGGCATTGCAGGAGCATGTTTACAGCACTGCCTGCTGAGATGGCACGGTTTCTGTCATATGATACATCTTTGGCAACTATGACTCTCCTTGCTGCTCAGGTGGACAGAGCATGCTGCCACCAGAACACCATTAAGATACTTCTAATTCTCCACTGGACTCTGAATTTTCTGAATTAACTCAAATGTAAGACACATTCTTCAATACACATAGTACTGCCCCAACTATGCTTGTCAAAAGTTACCTGCTGTTGCGTAGGAGCAGAGCTAGACCAGGAATAAATATACTGAAGAATTTCAGTTTTATTAATGTATCCTGTTGAGATCATCTCCACTCCCTTGGATCCTGCATCTTGTGAAGCAAATACTGCAGCACTGCAAACTTTTGCTGTGCTAGTTCAGCATGATGTTGATTCCCTCTGTCCTTTTACGTGGAAAGAGACTTGAGAGGGACAAGGAAAAGAGTTCAGTTGTGTATCACCCTTCAAATGGTGGGCAAAGAGCAGCAGACACTAATATCACAGAGAACACATATGAAGAAATTAATTTCTCCAGCCATCCCCTGCTGAGTTTCCATTAAGTCCTGGCAGCAGTGGGAATCAGTGACTTCTTTTCTCAGCTGTTGCTGTAACCTAAAAAGAGCCCTGAAATGCTCCCTTGAAGGTCACATTGAGAAGACAGGTCAGTGCTGCACTAGATGTGGCTTAAGGAAAAGGCAGCAGGACAGTTTCTTTTATGAAATATATTTTATCATATTTTAGAGCTGCTCAGTACACAGGCATTTTCCTCAGCTTCCCTGGTAGAGCATAGATAATTCTATGCTTCTCTCTGTACATTGAAAATTACCTGAATTTGTGATTATGCCTGAGTGCATATAAACATCATCAGGTTTAAATTTTTACTACACTCTCTAAATCGATTTCACTCAATGTGTAGAAATTGTGTGAGGCTCCATAAACTAAACAAAAGTTCTTCATCATTATGTATTTTGATTTTTTTTTAGCATTGTGCCATATAAAACAGTCATATCAGGAAAAACTGCCTATAATTTGAATTTGGAAACATAATTCAGTGAAAAGATAATTAAAATATTCAGAATATTTGAAAAGACAGAAAACCACTGTAACTACTTTTAATGATAAAGGTGTCATATGAGTTTAGGACTGTGAAATATACTGGCAAACAATATGTTGCTCATGTACAGAAAAGCTGTAAAGCAGTAAGAATTAGAGGTGAATATCCATATATGCTTACATTTAGATATTGTAGGACTGTTGCATACCACAGTTACGGATGTTATATTGAAATGTACACAGTACTGTATTTTTTCCTGAAGTAAAATTTAGAATTGGGCATATCTTTCATTCACCTTTACTGCAATACCTTCACCAAGTCCTTCACAACTTTTTTTTTCACAAAGAATCAGTATGGATCTATTCTGTTATGTAGCAGTAACACAAGCAACAGTTAGGTCCTCCTGGAAACACTGACCAAACACACTTGGCCTTTCACTAAATACAACCTGAATGATTTGCAGCTAGAGAAAATGTCATCTGACTACTGAGGGGACATTAGGGAGCAAGGAAGGAATTCTTTCTCACAGCCTGACTCACATGTGAGAAGCTACCTTAGGTCCCAGCCTGACAGCACTGCATGAGACAGGCTTGCTAGATGCCACTGAGAGCAGGACTGAACAGAAGGGCAACAGCAGCTACTCAGAGAAGACCTCAGGGACACTGCTCAGAGCCTCATCAAACCCAGCCTCCAGTAATGGCACACCTCTTACTTCTCTGAGAAACCCATCCCTGTGTCTCGCCACATTTATCATAAATATTTCTATTTGAAATCTATTTTTTTTCTCAGCTTAAAACCAGTGCTTCTTGCTATTTAAATCCCTTGCTCCTTCTTTCTTACAAGCCCCCTTTAAGTATTGAAAGGCCTCAAGAAGATGTCCTTGAACCTTTCTCATCTCCAGGCTGAACAACCCCAATGACTGGACATGGAACTTTGTGCTGGGGTTTAGTGAGGGTGGTGGTGTTTGGTCAAAGGTTGGATTCTGTGATCTTGGACGCCTTTTCCAACCATAATGATTCTATGATTCTGTGAAGTATCTCACCTTTTTTTCATAGGAGGGGTGTTCCAGTTCCTAGCCCTCCTTTGGAACCACTCTAAGTGGTCCAGGACATCCTTGTGATGATAACTTCCTTCTTCAAGTGATAGAAGAGCCAGTATGGAGAAGGGTTGTGTTGGATCTTGCTCTCACCAACAAGGAGGAGCTGATTGGGAATGTAAAGCTCAAGGTCAGCTTGGACAGCAGTGACCATGAAATGGTGGAGTTAGAGATCCTCGAAGCAGTGAGCAGAGGACACAACAAGCTCACTGTCCTGGACTCCAGAATAGCAGACTTTGGACTTTTCAGGGATAGCTCAGGAGTGATGCATCCCAGCAAAGAGGAAGTCAGACAAAAATACCCAGAGGTGCACATGGATGAATAAGAAGCTCCTGGACGAACTCAGATGCAAAAACAAAGCCTACAGAGGGTGGGAGCAGGATCAGGTAGCCTGAGGAATATAGAGAAATTGTCCAAGCAGCCAAGGAGCAGAGGAGGGCTAAAGCTGTGA
Organism: Brachypodius melanocephalos; assembly: GCA_013398615.1. Lineage (NCBI taxonomy): Eukaryota > Metazoa > Chordata > Aves > Passeriformes > Pycnonotidae > Brachypodius > Brachypodius melanocephalos. The sequence continues at coordinate 1,733,436 of VZSR01003022.1, forward strand.
TAGAATTAAACTTGGCCAGAGACATCAAAAGCAACAAAAAAAGCTTCTGCAGGAATGCTGGTGATAAAAGGAAGATAGGAAAATTTGGGCCCTCTCTGGAAGAAATCAGGTCACCTCATTACTTGGGATCTAGAGAAAGCTGAGGTATTTAGTGATGTTTTTGCCTCTCTGTTATCCAGCAAGTGCTCAAGCTATATCATCCAAGTTGCATGGACCTGATGGAGAGAATCCAGAGGAGGTTGTGAAGATGCTCCAAGAGCATCCTCTACTCTGGAGAAAGGCTGAGACAGCTGGAGGTGTTCAGCCTGGTGAAGAGAAGGCTCCAGGGAGACCTTCTAGCAACCTTCCAGTGCCTGAAAGGGGCTGGAAGTAAACTGGAGACAGACTTTTGACAAGGACAAGAGGGAATGGCTTCCCACTGACAGGGAGCAGATTTAAAATGGATATTAGGAGGACATTCTTCCCCATGAGGGTGCTGAGGCCCTGGCACAGGTGGCCCAGAACAGCTGTGGCTGTCCCATCCCTGAAAATGCTCGAGACCAGAACATGGATGGAGTTTGGAGCAACCTGGGATAGTGGAAGGTGGGAAGGGCTGAAGAGGTCTTTGTTTTTTTCCTGTTTTTTGCCTTGACAGCAGAAACACATAGATGAGGGACAGGCTTTCAGTTGAGTCCATGGTTTGTTTATGTTAGCAAAAATGGAAACAAGGATAAACTGAGGACTGCAAGTCTCTTTACTGAGGTTGTCTTTTGGATGTCTGAGCTGAACTTTGTGAGGGTGAAGGGCTTTTAAATTCTGCAGGAGCAGAAATTTCTGCAGGAATTTAAATGTAGACTCTCTCATGACTTATAATCATTTCTTGTAGAAAGGGATATGACTATTCAAATGGCATAGATTTCTACAAGCCCAAATCTTTACCTCAAAGATTTCTTTTATTTATTGTACAGATTGACAGGTCAGACTTGGGAAAAAAACCATAAGAAACAACTGAGGGCCTGTACTAATCTGCCAATATGGATACTTTCTGATTAATTAAAACATCATCAAGAAAAGAAAGAAACAACTGTTGTTAAGCTGCACTGATCTACATAGCAGAAATCACAGCACATGTTACAATACTCAGCACAAATTCTCGCACAGGCTTATAATAATCCTTCTTAGAGGATCTCCCACTTCTTTTGCAATTTCAAGTGTACAGATTGGTGTATCTGCACTAATGTACATCTGCTCTTCTTCATGTATCAAAAGTGACCTCACATCTCTCTCTGAGACCTAACCCAGTAGTTCAGCTACAGCCCAGCCTCTTAATTCTGTGACAAAATCTTTGTCCCTTTTACTATCTTACCCTGTCTATGACTCTCAGGCACCAGCACTATCACACTATCACAGAGCAATCTCTTTCCTCTGCTTTCAGAATCTTACCAGCACATCCGCCAAATGCTTTTCGTAATGCTTACTTCCCTCTTAGTGGCTTGCTTAATGTATTCCTCTTAGGCATTTCTTACAAGATTCACACCATCACAAGGGAAGGATAAAAGCTGACATTCCCATTGTACAGCTGGGATATCTGCAGCAATGACATACCAAGCAATCCACCCCAGGTCGTGCAGTGAGTCGGTGGGAAAGCCAGCAATAGAATCCATAAGTCCTGAATCCAAGTTCTTTAAGTGCTTTGCCT
>VZSR01003022.1:1765522-1786484 GCA_013398615.1 Brachypodius melanocephalos
AGCGGAGGGTGAAGGAACTGACCTACCAGGTAAGGCAGGAGGCCTCATTGGGCTGATGCACCCTTGTTCCATCAAACAAAAGATGTTCTCATGGACTCAGAGGGTAAATGCTATATTGTGGTGTGCAGAAAGCAATAATTCACTCTTTCCACTTTGACAAACCTCCAGTCTGAGGAAGACAGGAAGAATGTCCTCAGGCTGCAGGATCTGGTGGACAAGCTGCAAATGAAAGTGAAATCCTACAAGAGACAAGCTGAGGAGGCTGTGAGTATTGCTTGGGGAAATAAAAACATCGCTTCCTGTGGGTGTCACACAGGTTTCCAGGTGACGAATATCAGAAATTTTGAAAATGTCAAAAATCATCAGTTGAGGACGGGGACTTTGTCATCCAGATGTACCCGACAGAACATGAGCACCAAACAAGTGGGAGAATAAGTACAGAAATGGCAAATTGAAATGATGAAATTGCTCCTCACTTGTGACACAGTCCTGGTGAAGCTTGTCCCAGTAATGTCCTGAAAAGGGGAGGATGAGGAGCTCTGTGTGAGGCTGATGTGTGAATAGTGGTGGGAGGGGGATGGAATTTTGCAGCCCTGTAAGGCTGACCTGCAGCAGGAGTCAAACCCCTGCCCTCTGCTCCTGAGCCCTGATTCCCTTTCCTCTCACAGGAGGAGCTGTCCAATGTCAACCTCTCCAAGTTCCGCAAGATCCAGCACGAGCTGGAGGAAGCCGAGGAGCGGGCTGACATTGCAGAGTCACAGGTCAACAAGCTCCGAGTGAAGAGCCGCGAGTTTCACAGCAAGAAAATAGGAGAGGAAGAGTAAGAATGCCATGAGATAGCAAAGTGACCTGAGGGCAGCACAAAATGTGAGCCCTCTGTCACTTCCTTCTGCAACTAGGCTTTATAAATTTGCCAATGTCTAAAGACTAAAGACCGTAGATTCCTTTGCATAAAAAGCAGTAGTTACATTTTAGTTCTGCAGTTATTTAAGTTTTGATTGTATTGAAATGATTAATGTTCAGGAGTAAACTCCTGAATTTTCTGGAGTAAGATTCAGAAACTCCACTACTTCAACTACAGTAGGAGTAATAGGCATGAGAGTGTTTCCCAGCAATGGCATTGTGATTTAAAGTTAGAATAAAAAAATATTAAATACATAATGTTCCTTAGGAAGAGAATTTGTTAATCTATGTTTTACAAGTTTACACGCATACATATCAAAAGGAATTGTTTTTATTTTCTAACACTGGAACAGGGAGCAACTCTGTTAACATGACACCATAGAGAAATCTCCAAATCTGACACCCTGAGAATACAGAGAAGCACTAAACAGGGTGTTTCCACACTGTCAAACAATGCTTCCTGTCTTCCTTTTGCAGCAATGCATGAGCTTTGTTGTACAAGAGAACTGAAAACTAGATGGAAAAAAAGTAGCTGATAGACCCTGGTGCTTTTTTTCATCCCACATGGGGTAACACCACAGAACATAATGCATGAGCAGGACAAAAATGAGGAAAAGCTGACCATGAGGAAGAGCAAGGCAGCAAGGATGTTTACCACTCACAGCCATTCTCATCAGTGCCCCATGTGGGGGCTGTGCACACTGAGAAAGGGGTGAGTCTGGAGAACACAGGTACCCCCACCCTGAGGCAAAGAGATTGTGCTCACTGGGCCATCACAATGACACTCATATTGCAGCTTCCTTTGTCTGGAATAGATGTTTGGAGACAACGTGCACAGCAAACAGCAGTGCAGCTTAACATGTCATTCACTAAACCTTGGCACTATGTTTCTACAAGGGTCTACAAGCATGTATGGAGAATGGTAAATGAGACTTGGCTTTACTACAGGGACACTTACAGGTACCTCAAGGTTCCTGGCTATTTCTACACCTCTACATTTACAGGGTGTACTTCAAAGAGCTGTGAAATGGCTGGGGAAGAGAGCTGGAGATAGTGCACAGCCTTTTGCACTGACCACAACAGTCAGTGGGTTTGCAGCAACAGCTTCCAGGACTGGCAGGTCCTCCTCCTCCAAAACACATGAGGTTTACACCCATAGAATCCTTCCATGTTACAACCAAATATGGAAGTAGTTTGCTGGGCAGGAGCTAAATATATTTAAGGAAAAGATGATGCCCTGTGTTGACTCTTGTGTCACTGAAAGTGATGCTCCTCAGAGACATCATCTCTATGTGTGAAGCTGTGAAAACTTCATCAGTGCCAGTGATAGCTGGGCAACAAGGAAAAGAAACCTTGGGTACCTTTTTTAAACCTGCTGACAGGCTAGAAAATACCACAACAACTTTGGGGACCATATTTCAATGCCAAAAACCCTTGTTCCCTTTGGACAATATTACAAACACCCTCCAAAATGAACAAGCTGCTCTAACTCTGGAAGAATCAGGATGCACTCAAAGCACCTGAAACTCTTGGGGCTCCTCTCTCATCTGTAAGAATTTAAGGCCTGAGGATTTGGTACTAAATGCTCAACTGATCAAAGGTGACATTGAAGGTTCCTTAAGAGGCACCACCCTGGGCCAGAATTCCAACTGCACAGGTGGGAGAGGGAGAGAAACCACACACACTGCACTGTGCTGACCTGGTCTTACCACCTGGAAAACATGGCTGGAGACTTTTTGGAATCAGAGTGAAATATTAAAGGGATGAGTAAGGAAAACCAATTTCTCCTCACTTTTGATTTGCTGCCTTGGCTGGAGGACAGGAGTCATCTTGCATCAATACACTATTTCTGGAGCCAGGCTACTTGTGATATAAAATGTGCTGATGCACAGGTAACTGATCTTGGGGCCATAACAGGCCTAAAGAAACAACTCTCAGAGAAGGTTTAAAATAGATGCAGCTGATGAGCTCCACCAGAGCTGCTGCCCCATGGGGACTATGGAGTTCTCTGACCTTCAACAGCTTGGGCATGGACAACTGTGTCTCCTGGGCACAAAAGCATCAGCACTTTAAGAGGCACTATGACATGGAGAAGGTATGTCTGACCTGAAGACACAGGTTCCTCACCGAGGCTTCTTGCCAACAATTCAATTTTCCAGTTCTCCAAGTACTCATTGTCTGTGCCCTCAGCCCACAGCAACATTGCCTTGACCAGAAAGGGCTTTCTTCCCCAACAGCAGAAAATAAGGGGGCCAGGGAGTGAAGGACAGAAAGGAAGAGAGGAGTAAAGGAAGAAGAGGCAGATGGAGCAGGAGAAGGAGAGAAGAGGACAAGTGGCTTGGGTAGATACTGTGAGAAAGAAATGGAGAAATAAAGTGAAACACAGAAAATGACAGAGAAAAGGGAGGTAGATACTGAGAAAGATGAGAAAGAAAGCAAGACTGAGAAGAAAATATTGAGATGGGGAGGAAGAAAATATTGAGATGGGGAGCAAGAAAATTCATGAAGAGGAAGGGAGAAGAGACAGAAAACAGAGGCGGAAGGAAGGAACAAAAAGAAAAAGGAAAAGAGCAATTTAGCATCATTTCGGTGTTGGTGCCTGACAACCTGACACTGGACTTAACTCTGCTGCTTTTGGTCACTGCTCTTGTGATCCTCCTGTCCACTGACTCATATCACACCTAATACCCTACAATGGGCGCTTTCCTAAGAAAATAAGAGAGTGCCTTGAGAAACAAATCTGTTCTTTGAATCTCTGCTCTGTCCTGACACTGCAGGAGGGGCAGGCAGGTTGTGTCTGGTGCCTCCTCACATCCCAAGGCCTTGTGAGCAGCGATGCTAAAAAAGAAGTGAAAATACTGAAGTGGGGCAGCTTGGGAAAGCAGAAGTGCTTGTGGGGACTGAAAGGATGAGGAGAATGTGAGACACTCATTGGAGAGTGGAGAGAATGGGTTCACACTGCAGGCTTTGCATGACATCCAACTACTTTGCAAGCTGCTAATACTTCTAGACCCATAGTCTAAATGTGATGGTGTTCATGGCGCACACACAAGTCAGTGCACAGAGTATTAGAATTTAAGCTAGGCAGGAAGTTTTCCCATCCTTAAATGCTCTTGGAAAGGTTCATAATTTCCTCCTCTTTTGGTATTCCAAAACACTTTTTAATGTTTGTCCCATCCTGAAAGATACCTGCCTCGGTTAGCCAAAAATCTGGCCTTAATGAAGAATGGACTATGTTGATGCCTCCACACTGCAAAACAGAACTACTGAAACGAAACAAGGAGATGCTTAGAATTAACACAGAGAAAAAAATTGGTTTTCCCAGGAGTGATTTGAGATTGTGAATGAGCCCCTGTGGAAGTGAGGGGAAAACTGGCATGAAAAATGTACTACAACATAACCCACAATAGTTCTGTGTGTATCTGCCTGAACCTTAATCTCTTGCAGGAGGTATTATGGGTGTTAAAACTGGTTTTTAAATCATAAGTAACATGTGACAGTTCTTAAGAAGAGTACAGCCACATCTCAGATAAGGAGAATATATATGTTTCTTCAAATCATGGTAGCCAAAAGCAAGGTTATCAAAACCAGATGCCTTTATGGCACCTGTTATCTATCAGTGATTTCAACTGCTCAACATGTTCTCTGGTGTTTTCTGGGAGAAGTCACCTTTTCAAAATTGCACTATTTTAGTAACCCTGATTTCCTTTTGATCCAGATCCCTCTCCACCTTCAGCTCTTTCTACCACCTGTTGCCTTTTTTCTTGACTGTTCCACCCAGACATCACCCAGCCTGCTCACCCCACACACCTGTTCTGTAACAGGAGCTCCTCAGCTGCTTTGGTGAGTGATGGAAAGGGCATCCTGAAGGTCATGTCCTCAGCCAGGACCCACTCTCCAGATCTCTTCCATGGATGCTCCCTGGGAAGACAGGAGGAGCCTAAGTAACCGTGCAACTTTGATACTCACTCAGCACCTGCCCAGGTGTTGTATTTTTACCTTCTGCTCCACTTCACAGCTAAGTGATGCTGAGATATCTTTGGAGCTGCAGTTTCTCTCTTCCTTCTCTCTCTTCTGAAATACAGAAATGTGAAATATTTCATGCTTATGTGGCATATTATGCTATATCTCTAAGTTATACCATAAATGCATTGAAAAAATTAAGCTTGAGGCAGTCTCAGGAGAGTACAATTAGGAGACAGGAGGATCTTCAAAGTCCCTCCATGCTTTGGTGCATGGAACAGGGCAGTCTTCACAAGTAAGTTCTAGCCCCAGAAATACTAGCTTACCTTTGCCATGGCCAAGATTTCCCTGTACCTAGTCTGTACCTCTCCCCCTGAACACTTTTATGATTCTGGGGGTTCTGATCATCAACCAGTTTTACTCAAAAATCATTTACCCCTTCCAGTCTTATTTCATATGGAATTTCTGAACTACATTGCACTATGACACCACTTTGGATTAGACACTTTCTGCAGGGAAGCATGCATTTCACCAAATCCATGCACTTCATTAGTCAACAGGAGAAAGGGATGTTAGGTTAAGGAAAGTGTGTCCTACCATCTCCAGAGTCCAGTGCCCAGCTGCATCTTAATACTGGGAAGTGTTGGGATGAGGAGCCTTGCTCTGAATGATCAGTGTTTCAGCAATTCTGTTTCTTTGGTGCTAACATTCCTGGCAGCTCTCGTTTTACAGAGAGGGCAGCAGAAATGCTGCTGCAGCAGGAGCTGAGCACTCCCTGTCAGAGGGCTCATCAGGGTTCCACAGAGCACACTGATGCCTCCAGCATGCCCTGTCATACTGAGACCATGGCTGACAACAGTGCAGGCAAGCTGAAAATCCCATGGGGAATGCTTTTCAAATAGTGTTGCACTGAATAATCCACAGGTTTATAAGATCTGATCACCTTTTATCCATTTTTTTCTTTTTTTTCCCCCCCCCCTTTTTCTGGAGATCTTGATGGTTTTCATTACTTGTGAATCACAGTTTAGTCTTTTGTCTGACAAGATTCACATCTGGCACAGCTGAGTATAAAGAAGAAAAAATACTGTTCATAGCAGGGAATAAAATTGCTTCCGTGATAAGACTGGCAATGGCAGTCTGAAGGCATAATTGTTCTATTGTTGACCATTCAGAGAGATGCTGTAATAGCAACTGAGTGCTGCACCAAGAAAAAATTTTATCAATGTAATTAAGAGAAAAATGAAAGCTGTTTGTGGAGCTAGCTCTAAATTAGCAAAAATCCCATGGGAGTTACTTTTGAATTTTTAGGTTGCAATGAAGATTTCAAGAGCATCTAAAAAGCCAACAGATGATCAGGGCACAGACCTGTGCAGAAAAGCTGATTTTTCACTAGAGAGCAATTAAGAATGTTCCCACTTTTTTATATACAGTAGGTTTTGGAATAAACAGAACAGTAGCAGTACACCAAGAATACAGGGTACTCATCCAATATTGCTGAATGAATTAAAATCTGAAGAAACTGAATTACTTTCTGGTGCATATAAACAGTGCACAAATCAATGCAAGGGAAATTGCAACTGCAAACAAAATATCAGCTTTTAAGAGGGACTCAGGAGTGAATCTGAGAATATGTCCCAGCACTTGCAATTTATGTATCAATAAACACTGCTAAATAAAGAAGAAAACATGCTGCAAGTACCAACACAGCTTTTGTAAAGTAAAAACCAAAGTGTGTGCAAAAAGATGTCACCATCAATGCTGGGTACTTCAGTGCTCAGGCTAGAGCAGAGAAATTCAGTGGCAGCAACAGAAACTTCCTGCCAGCTCTCTGGTTGAAGCCAGAACCGCCACAGTGCAGAGCTGTGCTCAATCATATCTAAAAAGATATCTAAAAAGATATCTAAAAGGAAGGAAAACAGAATTTCCCATTGGTGGTAGCTCATTTCTCTACTTAGATGACAAACACTAGTCCACAACACTGTTTCTTTCATCCCAAGCCTAAGATCTTTCCTAGGACAACAGGATTCAATGTAGGAAGTTTGTTTGTGAAGAAGGTTTGAAGTGGAAGAAACATGAGAGATTCTGAGATGCCTTCTTTTGGGCATAGTTACTTTTAACTTTGTTCTTTTATTCAGTTCAGGTACAGCATCAGAAATATGTCTTTCTCTACACAGGAGGGAAGAACTTTGAGATAAGAATTTGCTTAACCAGTGTTGTTACCAAACCCCCTCGAAGACATCATTGGAAATAATCAAAATGTTGGGTGTGGACCAGCTTCAATTATCTTCAAATCAATGTTACTAACATTATCAGGTATTCTATCCTGATTAGCCCATGGGAATGATTGGCAGAAATGGGCTCCCAGCAAACCTCAGAAAGCATGTAGGTAGGCCAGAGAGAAAGAAATTGAAAAAAAAAAAGAAGACAGAGTCCCAGACTGTGGAGTAGCGTAAGCAAATTAACATCACCTTTAGAAAGAATTTCAAGAAGAAAACATATAAATAAAACAAGAACAGTGAATAAGACTCTCTATGAAATTAAATGTAATAGAAGTTAATGGCAGTAGTACAGTCTCTGGGCTGAATAGCAGTGTAGGCATGTAGTGCCTTTCTGACTTTCTGACACAGTGCAGCCACAGCATGAATTTGTTATGTAATTTCTGCAAGCAGACAACATTATCACAAAAGATTTGGGGAAGAAAATCCATCGGGATACCCATATAAGCAGGGCTCTGATTTCTGACTCAGATGCTAATCCACATCAAGAACAAAGCTTGTCTCCAAATGGCAGGAAGGGGTCCTCCATCAGGAATCTGTACACTGAAGTCAAGTCCAATACAAGGGAAGGAATATCTAACCCCAGATGATTTCCTCCTTTTCATTATCCAGCCATTTACCCCTTGCTGAACAACCTGGAAAAGTTTTATCCATATGAGTGACAGCAGCTGACCCATCATGCAGTACAGTTAAGCAGCAGCACACTCGTCCTCTGCTGTAGAAAGGCAAGACCAGAACAATGGCAAATCTGGTGAAAACTGCAAAGGAATTACTGTCATCAGAGAACTGGAGCTGCTGGAGGCCAGACATACAAACACTTCTAGAAAAAATCATGGGCTGCAGGTTTCTGCAGATTTCAACAAGATGTAAGTCAGGAACTTGGGAAGACAGGATTTTGCACCAAGGGAAAAAAAAAAAAAAAAAAAAAAAAAAAAAAAAAAAAAAAAAAAAAAAAAAGGCAGTTGTTGTTAACAGACCAGTAAAAGAAAAAAAAAAAATTATATCCATAAACCTTGCTTTGTACAATGGCAGTAGGTAATCAAACACAGGTTACCTGAAGAAGTGGAAAAGTCCTCTGATTCCTTCAGATATCCAACCCCTCTCAGAGCTGCCTTTGTACAAGTCCTGAGGAACACACTGTGTGGTCTGAGGAGATTGAGATCCAGGGACAGGTCTTGGGCACATGGAGTGTTTATGCCCAGGTACCAGCAGGTTCCCCTTGTACTTAGGAGCATCTACACTGACTCTACTGGGACTTCATCCTGAGCTGCCCAAGTGGACTGTGGTGAGGTCTCTTATGCCTTCAGTATTTGTGCAAGTGCTCAGCGTGCTCACCTGGTCTGACGTGTGGCCAGCTGTGCATTTATGTACATATGTGTTGCATACATACTCTCCGTGTGCATGTGCCTTCTGGGAATTCTTGCTCCCCTTGGTTGGACCTGGAGTTGGATCTGTGGCAGTCTTGTCTCTGTCACAGTGCCAGGCTCAGCCTTGTTATCTGACAAGAAAACCTCGGGAGCAAATCCTGCATGGAAGCTGCTGTTAAGGTGGAAAACAGGCAGGCATTGAGCACTGAGAGATAGGGAAAGCAGTGCTTCCCACCAGACAGCCAAGCTGCCAGCTGATGCCCTTCAGCTGCAGGGCTGCAGAGGCCTTTGCTGCTCCAAATATTCTGGCAGTATCTGAGACAACAAGGGAATGACAAACATATTTAGCAAGTTCCTCTGGCTGACCTGGCTGGGAAGGCACCGACTTCCCTACTTCTTTTCTGTATTAGCCACATGTGTTACTTGCTCAGTGCTGACAGGGAGGAAGCTTGATGGGAAGCAAATAGATCAAAATAAAAGGGAGAAAAAAATACCAGAATGGTGAGGTTGTGATCAAAGTGTCCAGCCCAACATGCTCTCATAGAACTATCAGTAAAAGCCTTTTGCCACAGGCAAACCAGGCTTGTTTATTTGGGACATTTCCTGGCAGAAGAGATGCCAGAGCATTTGGTTCAAGGCAACAGAAAATGCAGGTGTGTGTGAGAACCCCAGTTATACAGCCTAAAAATGGTTCCCTCATCTCCAATTTGACCATTGCAATCCAAGCAACACATTTCCAGCATTTTCTTCTCTGAGTCTTATGACCAACCCATTTATTTCCCTTTACCTTTCTGAGAAGATAAAGCTGTGCTAGTATCAGCACGCAGCCTGTGCCCTGTCCTTGCTCTGAACTCCTTGCTCTGTGCATACCTCCCTGCTAACACACTGCCTGTGCTGGAAGCTCCATGAATGCTTTGCATAATGTGGAAGCAGATCTTCCTTGTTATGCAGATTAATAGATGCCATGCCACAACCTGTTCTCAAACAACCCAAGTAGCCATTGAGTAAATGGGTTGTTTCTTGGGCATGCTGAGTGCCCTTTGCCACTGGCAGGATTGCTGCATGGACATCTCGGGTGAGGACATGAGGGAACTGCTGCTTTGGCAAGAATAAGCTGCATGAAGCCCAGCAGCTTCCCTGTAGCTAAATTCAAGTCACTTCCAACCACAGCCCAGTATTGTCCAGTGTCTGTGGTACACTGTCAAGTTCCCAATAACACAACTCCCTTTTCTGCAATACTTCTGTGACCAGGGAGCACATGCTGTTTTCTCTGGCACTGATGTATCATTCCTGGCTGAACAGAAGGAGGATAAACTCATTTGAGCACGAAATAGGTTGCCAAGTGAAATCTTCCATGACATTCAGATATGCAGTCTACAACTTTCCTCTGTTGTTAGTTTTTTTTTTGTTTGTTGGTTTGGGTTTTTTTTGGGGGGGTTGTTGTTTGTTTGTTTGGGTTTTTTGTTGTTTTTTTGGGGTTTTTTGGTTTTTTCTGAGTTAGTGCCTCTGGAGTCTCCTAATATTGAAGACTCAGAGAAGAGAGATGATGCTGCAAACACTTCTCACGAACCAAACACATGAGGATCCTGGTTCCCTGTGGAAATCTGATGCCACAAACGATACCTCTCTCCTGTTGTATTACACAGTGCCAACAGGATTGCAAGGACCCTTTTTCTACAGTTCCACAGCCACACTTCTACCACCACAGGAGGAAATAATTTCAACTCCCAATGCAAAAGTAGAAGTGGAGAGACTGCTCTCTCTGCACCAATCTTATCACCTGATAAGAGGAAAAAAATTACTTTGTGACACACAGGAACCTCTTTTCTTATCAGAGAAAGCTATGAATGCTGTTTCAAATACTCAAGTGAGAACTGGGACGACAAAACAGAAAAAAAAAGGGAGTGAATATGGCCACAGTCAACAGTGTCCATAGTTCTCTGAGAGAAAACTAATCCACCTACACAGTCACACAGAGATTCACTCCCTGGAGAGCTTCAGACTCTGCACAGCAACAGAAAGGCAAATACAGATCAAAAACATTAGAATACCATAAATGGTGTGGGACAGGCATATGTGAGTATGGTTGTGAGGAGAACTATCACTTGAAATAAAATTCTAACATCTAAAACAAATGTATAAATCCCTGAGTTTTTATATTTGGCCCAGATCATATTCCCTTTGCAGCTGGTAGAGTCAAATGCTTCAGAGACCTCTAACCTCCCCCTCAAATTTTACAATGTCAGCGAAAAATTAGATTCTTTCTTCTGAAACCTGACTCCTGAGAGCACTGATATCAATAGTCTTAAAAATAGGCCCATCAGCTGGGGTCATCAGAGATGTGTTTGTATCGGAATTGCTAAGCCAAGAGATTTTCATACCAAATCAAGCTCCAGTGGGTTTCCCCAGCATAGGCAAGTTCATTTTGAAAACCTCAGAGGCTTTATGTACACTGCAGACAGACAACTTTTTCAACTCTTCAACGCTAACATGAATTAGAATAATGAATATTTTCAAGCACCCTGCACCATCTCCCCCACTGAAAACAGCATTCAGTGTCATTCGACACAGGCATCTGAAATGTCAGCTCTTGAAAATGCTCTGTCAGCCTTGGCCCCCTCAGGCTGAAGAGGAGGCAGCCAGCAGATGCAAGATAAGGTCTGTAAAATCTAGATAGGACAATGAAAGGGACTGGATGGATTGCTGAATTTCCCTGTACCAGAATAGGGGCATCAAGTGAAGTGGCCAAACAGAGAGGGACAGCATACTTCAAACCAGCCATTGTTATCTACTCAGATCATCACCACCAACCACGTGGCTGCTGAAGGTTTTCATTAATTCAAAGATCTACCACACAAATGCATGGGAGCAGAACCAGGTGCAGCCTCCTGATCCCATATACAACAAAGACATCAAGATTGGCATGTGCCTGAGCCAGGAACACTTGAGGAATGGGGTAGTGTTTAGGGAAAGCCTCAGCACATCTGCCTGTTTCATACTTCCCATTCTGTCCAGACTCAGCCATCATCAAGCCACTGCCAGGACAATGCTCTGGGCTGGCCTTTTGTCCTGACATGTCTGTCACAAGAAGCCAACAGGCAGCAGCAGGGCAGGGATGTCCCCTTTGCCAAGAGGCCATGGAGGGCCTGGAGCCCAGGTGCTGCTGCTCTGGAGCCAGGACAGCCCCCTGTTTGCACAGGCACTGCCATTGCTTGTGGATCTGGGCAGAGCACACACCTGGGAGGGGAAAAGCTCCCTGCATCCAATCCATGGGGCTTGAGCCACAGTCTCAGATGCCCACTGGGTTCAGGTGCCAACGTGTGACCACAGCACAGCTGGACCTGCTCACAGCTGAGCAAATCCCACTCTTGGGCTGCTATGGGCAGTGAGACACACCAGCAGGGCTTTCAGCAAAGCTGCTGAAGTTTATCATAGATCCTGGGTTTCTTCTTCAGTGCCTGGCCCATAACCTCAGTGCTAATGCTGTCAGGTGAGACACAAAGCCAACCTAGTGAGCCATGCTGCTATTGCGCATCTGTACCACAATCTGCAAAGTCAGACAGCAATGCCTGAACCAGATGTGTGCTGCTTCTTCCCTAAGCAGAAGAGCCTTGCTGTGCTGTTTAGCCTGCTCTCTAGCTGGAATCATGAAATCACTCAGAATAGCTGAGATTTCAAAGCTGTTCAAAAGCCACCTAATCCAAAACCCTATTCAAAGCAAGCCAAATTACTTCAGGTTGCTCAGGATTTGTCCAGCCATATCCTGCACACCTGTAAACATGGAACCTCTCTGGACAACCTGTTTCTGACTTGGATCACTGTCATGGTACAAAAACATTTCCTTTTATCTAATCTGAATTTCCCACATTCCAGCTTGTGTCCACTCTTTCTCACAGTATCAGATAGCTGTAGATAGTAAGATCTCCCTTTAACCTCTTCTTCATCAGATTGGATAAACACATTTCTTTTAGCTTCTCCATACTCATCATGTGGTCCAGCTCCCCTTTGGTGGCCCAAAGACTACAAAACAGTCTTCAGAAACGAAATTGTCACCCAGAGTTGTTTGTGACCATGTTATTTTCTTGGCAGTTTTACGGTGCCTTTTTTTTTTTTAACAGTTCTTTAGAGCAAACACTCTTTCCTTCCACTGGAAAAGTGTTTTCTGTGTATCTTTTTTTCACTGATAAATTTGATATTGACTACCCTTCACAGACAAGCTGTTTTTTTCATGCACCAATTCCAGCTTAAGCCCCTTTTTGTGCAGAGATGGTTGCCCAGACAGGCTTTTAACTGATTTGTGTCATGCCCTCACAGCCATTATAGAGTGGGAAGACAGCTCTGTCAGCAGCATGGGATGGAAACTCCTTCAGTGGCCCTCAGTGATGGTGAGTGTGTGGAGCTGGGTGACGGGAATCACATGTGATTTGTGATCTCACTGGATATTGCAATTATTTTGTTGTGTTTGCGTTGTGACTCCATCACATTGCTGTGTTGTTGTGCTGAGTCAAAAACACGTGCAACATCAAACACCTTCAAATAAGTAAATCTGGTGTTAAACGTTAAAAACTCTTCACATGTGGAATATCTAAAAGGACCAAACGTGGTCCCTGTCATAATTTCCAAGGAGGTGCTCACCTATTTGTTGTGGGAGGCAGGTGAGAGTAGGCTGCTTCTCACAGCAGATGAAAAGGAATTAAGCTCTGGCATGACTTACTTTTACAGAAGACCTAATGACATCGCTGAATCTGAATGGGAGGCAAATCTCTCTGGAAACTTATGTCAGTAGGAAAGAGTGAGAAAGACCTAATAAGAACTCGATGAAAGCCAAGCATTCCAAAGCACTGCATTCCAAAGGATGCCACGACAAATGCTGATCACATCGTTCATTTTATCTGAGTTTATCCTCAACAGACCATAAAGCAGATAAGAGAAGTCACAGCCGCTTTTTTAACTGCACTCAGATTGGCAAATCTAAATCATTTCATCCTGCTCCCACTTCCTAACACGCTAATTTGCTCACACCTAGCACACCTAGTTAGATAGTTATTTTTGTCTTTGAGAAAGACGTGCTCTTTCCAATTAGCCCGCAAAGAAGGATTTTCACAGTAACTCAAGATGAAATCGTGGCTTGAAGTGAGAAGGTGTGAACAAGCTGCAGATTTGCAGGCTGATGGGAGCGGGCAGGGAGGAGGAGATGGACAATGTAGGGTTTTTTGTGGAACTCAATAAGAAAGGTCCAACAAAGTCTGGGTTATTAAAACAGCCAGTTGAATAAGATAATGTTGTGAATGGTATTCTCCAGTTTAGTACTCCCTCTAAACCCGTGTGCCCTTCCTCCCTCCTCCTCCCCTGCAGCACGCAGGAGAGGGGGATTGGAGGCACAAAAGGCAAAGATCCGAGATTGAGATAAGGACAATTTACTGGAAATAGCAATGAGATAAGAAAGCGAACAGCAATAGCAACAATACTAATGACAGAGATTACAAGAAAAGATACGATTCACAGAAAAAACAACCCCTGACAACACCGGATGGCTCCCTCATCCACCTTTACTCTACTGGAAGGGACCCTTTCTCCTCAGAAAAGGCTCCCTTGCCCTCCCCCTGGCAATGATGTGAGGTGGTACAGAATAACCAGATTCTGAGTAAATATCTTCAGATGCTGGGAACCCCAGCTCCAGATGGGCCTAGGATGGGTTTTCCCATCTGTGCACCTAACAGATCCAATTTGTGGAGAGGTTTCCTGTTTTCAAGTCATTCATGCTACCACAATTATCTATAAAAACATGATTCTATTCCTAAAGGATGTCCATATCAGAGCCTCTTTTTGCACTTTTAGATACAGGCAAAGCTATTTAGGTGATGCAAAATCATTACAGAGAGGGAGATGGCTTGCAGGGATGATGTGGCTAAGTGTGGCCTGCAGCCAAGAGATTTGTGATGCACAGCACAGCCCTAAGGTGGTCAGGATGGGCAGCACAGCTCAGTGTGTGCTTGGGCACGCTGAGGTTAACTATGATGCAGATCATTGGCTTCTCCATGTACAGCAGTTTCCTGGTCAGGATTGAGACATTCTGCCCCTTAATACAGACACAATTCACCTCTCTCATAGATATTTGAAATTAAAGCTTATATTATTAACATACGTTATTCTAAAATCCACAGTGCAAGGACCAACGGAGGAGGTATCACCAGCTCCTTGAATACATTTGTCTTACATGAGGCTCCAAAAACAAATGGTCTCTAATAAGAATCATTTTTCCACCCATTACCCCAAATCAAATCCCTGGTACAGATCTAAGATGAAAATTTCACTGAAAATTAATTGTAACTGAGGACTATGAAAATCAACAAATTCACACATCTTTGCAGCATAAATCATTTTTGTAATGTGATAAAACCAACACTATCATACCCCTAAGCCTAATATTAATGTGAAGGATAGTCTCTAAGAACACAAAAAAAGCAGAAACAGCACATCCAGCTCTGGGAAGCAGCCAGTGAGCCAGAAGATACAAAAAAAGGCATGGGAAAGATATAACCCAAATATCCCTAGCAAAATACATCAGTACATAGGATAGGGAGTCATATCTCCACAAGCTGCAGAAGGCCTCATTCACCTTACAACATCATTGTCCCAGTTTCTAATTCCATCATCCTTAGATCTCTCAAGAAGTGTAAAATGTCCATCAACATTTCCCATGTTCTGCTCATTATCTGGTTTTGTGGTATATTACTAAAGTTTCTAAATTAACTTGCCAGACTGTTATTCAGTGGAGGCAAAATCTCCATGGAAACTTATTTCATCTACACTGAGTGACAAGAAGATCATTGGGAGTCCTCAGCAGAAGAAATAATACTTGACCAAGCTTTCTCTGATGAAATTTCCATTTTAGTGAATAGGAAAAGACCAGAGTCTGTTGATGAGTTTGACCTTAGTGAGTGTTTTGCTTCTTTTAATCCTGTGTTCCATCTAGATGAACCAAAAACTAACCATAAAATATGACAAAGCATGTAGTTTTTCCAATCTGTGAATTTCACTCCTCTAAATTAAAGGTGCATTAAACAACATTAGAAACAATGCAAAGTGTTGACTGGATTAAAAGTAGTTAAAAAAAAATTAAAGAAACACTCGGAAGTTACAGACCACCTAGGGAAGTGAAGAGAAGAAAAATTTGTGCTGGAAGAGACTGCTTATATTTGAGGGACGTGAAATTATTTCATTACTTGAAAACATGACTAGGGACCCATATCACCAACTCTTCCATGGTTTTATGAAGTTATTGTTCTTTTTCCACTGTAGACAGATGAATTTGGTGAGTAAAAGCCTTCAAAAGCATCAAGCAGAAGCTGGCAAAGGAGAAAGATGATTTAAAGACTGAGGTCAATAACTTGTCCAGTAGCATGAAGTCCCTCTCTGCAATCACAGGAGAAGTAGAACCCTCTCTTCTCTGTATTTATGAATCTTTTTTCCATCCACAAGTGAAAAGCCTTTATGCAATCCTTTCCAAAATTTGAAAACAGCAGAAAATAGCTTAAGCACAAGTTGACACTATCTCATCCTAGTAAAAAAAAAAAATCTGTAAAAAGTCTGAAATATAATGGGCTCATGAGATGTCACAAAGATGGAAAAATATTCAGAAAATTCACAGAACATGCAAAGGCAAGGCAATCTACAAGCACTCATAGCCCTAGAATGGCTTTTGGACCTGATGTTGTACCCACTACAGGAAAAAATACGTATGAGCTGCTATTTCCTGAACACGGCAGATGAAAATCAGGGTGTAGAAAGTGGTCCTTTATTGTCAGGCTTCTAGATCAGGAAGAAATAGAAAAACAAGTCATCTGTCATTCCTTCTTGAATCTGCTGCCTTCCCAGATGATTCCCATTACTCTAGGAGGTGAAACAAAATGCAAGATATCAAACTGACAGAGAGGATGATATACTACAAGTGTGATCTTTGACAAGTGCACTGGAATCCATGTCATCTTCTTTAATTGACATGTGCAGAGAACCCAGGAGGGAAAATGAATTATGAAGAATAATTTTTTGCAGCTGCAACTAGACATCTAAACATAATAATAACTGTAAAAAGGGATATTGGATTGGAGCTTTCTTACGGCTATATGGCTCTCAGCTGGAAAGCTTTAAGTTCCCACAGAATTCAGAAGTCATGTCAGCAGCAAGACAAGTTTATAAAAAAATGCAAATTCATCTTGGAGTTAATTTAATGCGACACAGAAAGAACATTAAGACTATTCTTTCTTAGAGTATCATATAATGCATTAGAAGAAGAGGGGGAAAATCTCTCCTTTCTTTCTATCCCTTTACCCTCTTTTGTATGCCAGAGATGATGTTTTCTTCATTGACAATTCTAGAAATACACAATATTAGTTTTCAAACAAAAATTATCTCCACATTTATTTTTCAGAAAGACATTGGCAATCTCTTAAAAGAATACATGATCTCAGATGTTTCAGTCATACATGCACTGTTATAAGCACGCAAATATTCTTTAAAGAAGTGAGTTGAGAAGACTGATCATCGTCTCTGATCCTTCTTACATTGCTTCAACTTCCTCATGTTTGAGAGAAAACATGAGTCCTCAGAATATGGTAGAGAAACACACCACACCCCAGCTCCATGGAAGAACTTTGAACAAAAGATCCTTCCTAATTCTTTGCAAAGGAAATGCAAAGCCTCCCAGGAATTCTCTATATTTCAGTGGCATTTGTGTTTGTGCTTGGGAAGGCTGGAGGAGGACAGGCTGGGATCTAAATCCCATTCTCGCATTTGGTAATCACAGCCACTGTCCAAGATTTCTAAAATAGCAGGAGATTGGCGAGTTAAAACTGCCAATAAACCTAAAAGATGAAAGGTGCAAAATGCGTCCTTATTCCTACTAGTGTGACCTCACTGAAATTTCTGCTGGGCATACATTAGAGCAAACCAGAACAGACAGATATGGAGAATGGCAAAATAATACCTTTAAATTTGAATTTCAAATACAGCCCATCAGTAACACTTCAGGAGATAAAAGATGTAATTAAATGTATGAATCAAGGAGGATAATCTTCTTATCTGACCTTTTCAATGTACCCACCAAAAATCTAAGGAGCTGTAAATAGGTGCACTAACACAAGCAAGATATGGTCATCCAGTCTTGGAATTAGACTACATTAGATTATTCCCATTTTTTATTTCCAGAATATTTCAGAATAGGTTCCCTCCAAAGCTCTTGTAATAGCAATCCTTCTCACTACTGCTGAGTCCTGAGACACACAAATCTTATATGTCAAATAGCAATTAACAGGAGAAGAGAAGCCAACAATTCCAAGATCCAGTGTCATGCTCTTTTTGCTGGACAGCACTTCTTCCTTCCTAGATGCCTAGTCATAATATTTATAGGAGATTTATTCACATAGCTAGGAAGACCTCAAATATTTCTAAATATATCCACAAGCACGAATGGGCACCATGCACTCAGTCAAGTTTGCCAAACAATGCTTTGCCAAAAATTTTTTGACCTAAGAAAGAGGAGGAGGGAATTGAATGTGCAAACCAGAACCTATAAAAGTGCCAGTAGGACAAGACGGTTCTGTCTCTGTGGAAGGTTCAAAGGTAAGGATAGGGACAGTTGGGTGCTGACAGAATCCCACAGCATTCCTGCTGCCTGTGGAACTGCTTTCCTCAAAGAACTGTCTGTCTCTATAGACATGCTCCCTCTCTGTTGAAGTCACTAGCATGTTTTTGCCATGTGACTTATGCTTGGGAATCTGTGCAAAGGTAAGAAAGAAATTGTCAATTCTCTTTTTCAGTATTGACCAGCTTCCAGGCTAAGAGTCAACTGGTGACACAAGAGGTAAGACTGATTTACTTACTCCATAGGAACAGACTTCAGATTTGGTTTTTTTTATGCATTTCTAAAGCCAAATCCCATACCCCTTTATATCTGTGCACACTAAAGCAGTGCCATTCTACCTGAGCTGTGCTGTCTAAAAGAGCAGATTTCCCTTCATAACTGTGTTGGACATATTTGTTTGGTATCTGCTGGGAAATAATTGACCTCTTACACACAGAACTCTTAAAAGGAGATTGATTGGAAACAGAAATCCAAGAAAGAAAAGGTGAATGAACAGCACATGTATAGTTAAGATTTTGTCAAACTCTCCAAATGTTTTTTATTGAGTTTTCCTTTTTCTATACAAGTTAATATTAAAGGGTGAGCTTGAACAGGAAAAGGTAGAACAATTGGAGAAGACAAAATTCTGATTTCTCAACAGAGGAAAAAGATTTGCACAGACAATTCAGACCTCTGCTTCTGCTTACTCCACATCTTTTCCCTGATGGTACTACATCTTTATAGTTGGCACAAATTTCATAGGCTGAAATGGGAGAAAGAATATAAGTGGGCTTTCATGATTTTGATAAAATGACTTCTCTTGGTATCTCTTCTGCTTCTGCTTGATATTTCTGCTGCATCTTTGATTACCAGTGAATCAGTCAATCAATTTAATTTTCTGCATAGCTTACTAAAACACGGTGAGATCTAATGAACTGAAAGTGTAAACTGGAAAAAGAGAAAAAAGCTTAAACTCAATCAAAGACACCAATCTTCTTTAAGATTAAAGTAAGTAAAAAGACATCTAGGGTAAAGGCAGGTAAAGCAGAAAGGAAGACCATAATAAAAGGCAGAGCAGAACACTACAGAGCCCAAGGTGGCTGCTATAAAAAAACTTTCCCCTTCACTCAGAATTGCCTCTCCATTTCAGCGCTGTGCCTTGCTGCACGCGGTAAACTACAGCCATGTCTACGGACGCTGAGATGGCCATCTTTGGGGAGGCTGCTCCTTACCTCCGAAAATCAGAGAAGGAGAGAATTGAGGCCCAGAACAAACCTTTTGATGCCAAGACCTCTGTCTTCGTGGTACATGCAAAGGAATCCTATGTGAAGAGCACAATCCAGAGCAGGGAATCAGGCAAAATCACTGTCAAGACTGAAGGGGGAGAGGTGGGTAAAATACAAAATTTACAAACAGCAGTTCATTCCCACTCTGGCTCTTAGCTGACATGCCTGTACCTTCCTGCCCTCTGACAGACTCTGACCGTGAAAGAAGATCAAATCTTCTCCATGAACCCTCCCAAGTATGACAAAATCGAGGACATGGCCATGATGACCCACCTGCACGAACCCGCTGTGCTGTACAACCTCAAAGAGCGTTACGCAGCCTGGATGATCTACGTAAGTGGCAGCAGCAGCTTCCTTTGGGCAGCCTGAGGAGCTGCTGGGCCAGGCTCAGGGGAAGCCAACGTGCTGTGTCCCTTCCTCACAGACCTACTCGGGTCTCTTCTGCGTCACTGTCAACCCCTACAAGTGGCTGCCGGTGTACAACCCCGAGGTGGTGTTGGCCTACCGAGGCAAGAAGCGCCAGGAGGCCCCTCCACACATCTTCTCCATCTCTGACAACGCCTATCAGTTCATGTTGACTGGTGAGTAGCTCTCATCATAAGAATCAGATCACAACTGTTCTGCTTTGTCTTGATAAAACCCTTTTGTAAAAATGAAATAGGATTACAGAGTGCTGCGAGTTATGCTCCTGCTTTTTACATTCTTTCTTTCTCTGTGCTTTTGAGATCCAAAGTGTTACCCATGATCAGGATTCCTTTGTCATGGGTCTTTACTCTCCCTTTCTCTGCTGCTCTAAAAGCAGTCGGTGTAGCAGAAAATTAAAACAATTTTACTCTATGCATGAGAAGGAAAAGACCCTAGCGTGATAAAGAGAAGCAGCATGTGGCTCTTCAGGAGTTTTCAATGTCCATGGCAAAGCAATATAGAATAACAGAATGTTTTGTGCTGGAAGAGATCTTTAAAATTGTCATGGGCATTCCTGATGACATTTTGAGGGACATCTGTGAATATGTTTCAAGGAAAGAGTGCAGGTGCAAATTGCTTTGCAAGGAATTGAAAGGGGGAAAATGGCTTAGGAGTAAACAAAAAAAAAAAAGCAGGTTTTTTTTTCTTGCTATAACTTATATTTATTTTCAGTGGTTTTGGATTCTTCATTTACAAAGTCTATTTGTTTCTGCCTTATTCCCAGATCGGGAGAACCAGTCCATCCTGATCACGTACGTACACCCCCTGCACGGGTCCCTGCGGGGCTGCCCGGGGCCAGGGGACCTCCTGCCTGACCACCACCCTCTGCTTCTCCCTTGGCTTTGGCAGTGGAGAATCCGGTGCTGGGAAGACTGTGAACACAAAGCGTGTCATCCAGTACTTTGCAACAATTGCAGCCAGTGGGGACAAGAAGAAGGAGGAGCAGACCTCAGGCAAAATGCAGGTGAGGTCTCAGGGCTGGGAAACTGAAACTTTTCAATCTCCTGATGAGCTAGATCATGACAAGAAGATTTCTGTTTTAGGGGACACTTGAGGATCAAATCATCAGTGCCAACCCAC
>VZSR01003022.1:1814135-1832174 GCA_013398615.1 Brachypodius melanocephalos
TACGAGCGGAGGGTGAAGGAACTGACCTACCAGGTAAGGCAGAAATCTTCTTCATGTTGATATACTCTTATTCCTGGAACCCAAAATGTAGCCCTGAGGGATTTCTCTCTGTCCCAAGTCACACATACAAAAAGGAGAATAATGAAAGCACCAGAAGATTACTATCATTGTAGTCATGTTAACAATATCCAACTTATCACTTCTGTCTTACTGAGCAACCATGTCAAATAGAAATGTTACTCTCTATTTCATGTAGAGGAGGGTAAAAGAGATGCTTCTCTGTCTTATCATTCTCTTTAGTCTGAGGAAGACAGGAAAAACGTTCTCAGGCTGCAGGATCTAGTGGACAAACTGCAAACTAAGGTGAAAGCATACAAGAGACAAGCTGAGGAGGCTGTGAGTATCACTGTGTTCAGTCAGTCTTTATCTGGGTGGAACTGGAATTTTGTGTTGATGTCTTCCCCTTTGTAGCTCTGTTTGAACCCAGGTCAACACTGTGGTAGTAGGTCTCTGCTTCATTTGCCTTTATTTCACATTTCCACCTAGCATTGTTACAGTGGAATCGTTTTAAAACCTGTTTTATGTTTCTTCCTGTCTCCAGGAGGAGCTGTCCAATGTCAACCTCTCCAAGTTCCGCAAGATCCAGCACGAGCTGGAGGAAGCCGAGGAGCGGGCTGACATTGCAGAGTCACAGGTCAACAAGCTCCGAGCCAAGAGCAGGGAGATCGGCAAGAAGGCAGAAGGTGAAGAGTAAATGCCTCCATTGCTGTAAAGTGAGAGAATTGCACAAAATGTGACATTCTTTCGCTTTTGTTTTGTAGTCACTGCTTTGTACTTCATTAATCTGTAGATGAGTAATGCCTACATAATAAAAATTGTAGAGCTTATGCCATGTAAATAATGAGAAATTGAGTGTTGCATTTTAATCATTACCCTGAATTCCTCTAGAGAGTACATTTTTTCTTGCTCATTTTGAACTTATTTATTCAATTAAAAATCTCGCTTCAGGTATTTTCAAAGTGTTTCAGGCACTTTTAAAGTGGCCTAATCAGACATCCTGCTTTGTTCCTACCAGGAAATTTCATCTAATACTTTGTTAACTGAGAAAATAATTTTTCTCTGAAACAGAATGTAAACTATCCCTTATAATTGTTGCTTTAGGAATATAATAGATATTATCTCAAATGTTCTGTCCAAAAAATAAGAAGTTATTACACCTTCCTTCCTACTCCCACTTAATCTTTGATTATTCTTTTAATTCTTGTGTCTTCTGTGCAAGATCTTACTTCAAGTTAAATTTCTTCAATCCTTCAAGCCGCTTTGGAACATAATTTAGGGGACATTTAAACCTAAAATAAGATCTACTTTCAGCTTTTGTTCATGAAAGTGATGTGCAAACCAACATTCCCAGGGCAGCATAACCAGCAACCTCATATAGTCAGTTGGTCATTGTCTGTATTCTGTTTCCAAAACTACCCTGAATTTTCTAAACTGATTAAGCAGACACCTCCTATGAAGTCTCCAGCATAATCCTGATAACTGTGCCCAACGTGGTCTCACTCAAAATGTGGGTTTTCAGTCTTTGTGGATATCAGCAAATATCAGACAAACCCGTGGTCACCTCTTGAAAACCACATTGACTGTTCAGTGTTGTTTCATGCTAATGCACCCAAGTGATCTATTGACAAGAACCTGAGTTACTCTCATCTCCTGGGATGGGTTGCACCATCAGGGACATCTTCCACTATCCCAGACTGCTCCAAGTCTGGGCTTGAACCCAGCCAGGGATGGGACAGCCACAGCTTCTTTGGGCAACCTGTGCCAGGGCCTCAGCACACTCACAGGTGCTTCAAATATCTAATCTAAAGCTACTCTCTTTTAGTGGGAATCCATTCCCTGTGTCCTGTCACTCTCCTGTCCTCTCCAGCTCTTCTGGAGCCCCTTTAGACCCCGGAAGGGGCTCTGAGCTCTCCCTGGAGCCTTCTCTTCTCCAGGTGAACACCCCCAGCTCTCCCAGCCAGGCTCCAGAGCAGAGGGGCTCCAGCCCTTGGAGCAACTCCATGGCCTGTTCTGGACTCTCTCTAGCAGCTCCAGGACCTTCCTGTGGCAGCTCTGCAGGTGGGGTCTCACCTGAGCACAGGGGCAGAGGGGAGAATCCCCCCTTGAGCAGCTGCCCATGCTGGGGGATCAGCCCAGGGCACAGGGGGTTTCTGAGTTCCAGTTTCTGGGCTCCTTGTCAATACTCCCAAGTCCTTCTCCTCAGGGCTGCTGTTGATTCATTCCTCACCCAGCCTTTAGATGTGCCTGGGAAGGCAGTTTATGCATACATATAGATACATGTGTGTATACATACATACACAAAAGTATATACTTATTTATATATTCATACACAAACACACATGCATCTATCTATATCTATCTCTATCTATCTCTATATCTATCTCTATATCTATCTCTATCTATCTATATCTATATCTATCATCTACATATCTACATATCTATCTCTATCTCTATATCTATATATCTATATCTATATATCTATATATCTACATACTCTCACTCATAATTTCCAAAGCTATTTTTTTCAGGAGGGATCCAGTTACATGAAAATTTGTGTTATTCTTTCATCACTGATACATAATCAAGGTCAAAAGTAGTCACTCTTTAACACTCAATTTCGAGGCTTTGATAAATACTTTGCAGCTTTACAGGACAGCTTGCCCTGATTGGATTCCTAGCTGAGTATCATGACATCTCCAAAAATGTTCCCAGAGTCACATGTCAGACACCTGAGAAAAGATGTCTGTGGGACTGATTGCCACCTGTGAAAAGGATTGCTAGTGGGTTCCTTTTGGAGAATGAAAAAGTTGACAAATCAGCATGCAACTTTTGTACCACACAGCCAGTGCTGTTTTAATGTGTGCCTACTTGCTCAGACAGCCTCTTATCTGCCAAGGAACTGTTCGGATTTTTGGGGTCCCACTTCCTGCTTTTTATGTTGGTTTTTTCCTGCCTCTGAGTCAAGCAGATAATCTTCCTCTTTCTGGGAGCGTGTGGACTGCTGACCAGAGCTGTGCAATTCTGTACCCATGTTCTGTGTAAATGTCTGTCTGGGAACACATCTGCAGTCTCGGCTGGACCTGAGGGTGTGGAGCTACAGCAGTCATGTCACTCTCAGGTTAACTGATCTGGAATGTTATATTGTCCCCCAAAATCCTGAGCTTGCTGAATCGCTGTTACAAAATTATCCAGGAGTTCCTTGAAAATTCTTTAGCTGGGAAGGCAGGGAAGTTAGCTAAAAAGAGTAGGTGCAAACTCTTGCCTGTTAAATGTGGAAGAAAAGGGCAGTGTGGAGTTTTCTGCTTGTTTTAAAAAACTAGAGAAGTATAGCACGTTTCACAAATGTCACTCTTTCCTGTACCCATCCTGCCAGATATTTTCATAGCAAGGAAAGCAGCAGTCCTTGCAGCAGCTGGCTTTAGCTTGGCTCCACAGAGCTGCCTTGGAGAGCAGCCCTGAACTGGATGACTCTTGAGGCAGTGGTAGGTGGCCATGCCAAGAGCAGAGCCCTGATACAAGCCCAGTGACCCAGCTCTGCACCTGGCAGGGCTGCAGGTGAAAGGTGAAGCTGATGTGGGCAGTCAGAAGGCACCAGGGAGAAGCAACCTTGCTGTGACAGAAATTCACTCCTCCACACTGCATTTACTGCCTGCTTTGAAACAGCTCCAGCAAAGCACAATGTTGATGTCCCAGAGACAGATCATATTTTACAAAAAGCAGAGGAGTCCACAGCAGCAGGCAAGGTCCTCCTGATGCCCTGGTAATCCTTACTGAGTACACAATGAGGGCTGTTTCATAACCTGCTAGCAGGCAAGGACAGCAAGGGTATAGGGGACATTCCTCAGTAGGGCTGGGAGGTTCATCAAGGACAAAGAGGATCCCAGGAGGGCCCTAATGCAATATATACATAAATAGAGCTGCTGGACTCAGCTTTCTCCCTGAGCTGCTCCTGGGATTTTTTTCAGATCGAGCCACTTTGGACACTCAGACACCATCCCCAGGGACACTTTTGCATCTGCAGCAGGATTATCAGCCTGTCCTTGTCCAAGATCACTTCTCAAACTATCTTAAATAACATCACAGACTTAGCTTCTTTAAGAAAGGTGATATATCTTCTCACATGGTTTATAGATATTAATTAAGACAGTACCATCTGACTCTCCCACCAATCCACATATCTTTGATTCTCCACTAGGTTTGTGGAATACTACTTCCCTTTACAAATGCTGTTTTGCTCAATATGTTTATTTACCACTGTGCCTTCAAATTCCAATCGTTGTTAGCTTCTACTTTTTTTCCTGGTATTTGCACTAGATCTACTGGGCCACCATTTCCTGAAACACTTTTCAGAAATCACCATTTTACTAGACAACTTCCAGATCTCCAAAAGCAAGGCAGCTTTAGTAAGAGCTCACACACTACAGCTAATAGTCCAGATGTTACATCTCCATGCTTTTAGGAAACTTTGGGTAAGTACCCTCTGGTCTTGGCCACTTGTAACTGACTATTTGTGTTGTCTCTTTGGCAACTGGCAGGATGTACAATCCTCATCATTTAATTAGCTGAAAAATTCTGGCATGGAAGTAATTTTTATCTTAACACAGTTTTTGCTGCTGGTACTAGATAAAATCCCAAATATGCAGCATAATTTGCTCTTGTGCAAGGAGACAGTACAGATATGAGATCAGCTGTAACTGGGAGCAAATAATAAGTATTATTTCAATTGTTTCTGCCTCTACTTCTGTTTTTCTACCAGAATACCTTCAATTAAAAAAAAAAAAAAAAAGAAAAAAAAAGAAAAAAAAAGGGGAAAAAGGGAAAAAAAGGAAAAAAAAGGAAAAAAAAGGGAAAAAAAGGAAAAAAAAAGAAAAAAAAGAAAAAAATAGGAAAAAAAAAGTGTTTTGTTGGCTTCACAATGGCAAGGTACAAATAGCCTGGTGATGAACTGTTTTCACTTTGGTTGCCTCCAAAAGGGCACAAGGAAGATCTGTCATTTAAGGTGAAATAGTTGAGCAGTTCACAGGGTAATAAATAGTTCTTGTCAGTAATTTGCACAGAATCCAGATTGCTGCCAACTTTGCAACTGCTGAAACAACCTGAAGATCTAATCATGCCCTTGGTTTATGCTGGGGGAAGAAAAAAGGATAAATTTAGGATAAACATCCCCTTTCCCCTAAAACATACAATATGTATCCTTGGCTATTTTGCAGTGATCAGTAGTTAGCCAAAAGATATCTTTAGTGCCCATGTTCCAGTATTATAACAGAAGCTTTTCTAGGCTGGGGGTTAGTGACAGCTGTGAGGAAAAAAAAAAAAAGGCTTGCAAATATATTTTTAGAAAGGAATCTCTCAAAGATTGTCATTAATTCAATTTGGCCTGGGTGTAGTGTCAAACTCATGTTCAGTGATGCAGAAATCAGCATGAAATACTTTTGACAAGTTTAGGCTATCTTTCTTACACTTTACATAAATTAATCTTTGTACTTTCATTAGAAAAGAGTATCATTTAAAGACAGGCTCAAAAGATCAAACTGTGTCTTTTCAAACCTCAATACATTTGTTTCTATTAAGTGCAGGAACATTTGCTGAGAATAAAAGTTCATTTGAAGGTATATATCTCTATAAATATGCAATTTTTCTGGCAACATTTGAGCCTGTAAGTCACCGTGTCTAACCTGAGAAGAGCTGTGGAGAAATTCTTGCTCTTTGTCCATGGAATAGGAGGCTCAACACCAAAAAGCTTTCAATCAAACAGGACACCACCAAATTAAACTGTGGGGTTACCAAGGCAATAAATCTCAGTGACTCATGTGGCAGTTATGCACCTTGGGAATGGTGTCTTCTCCTTCTTTTCTTCAAAACCAGTCCCCTAGAACTTTCCCCTAGAACTAGCCCCCTAAAACATCATTTACATCACAGGCAACAGGCTTTATTCCATGAATGAACACTAATAATGCTTATCATGGAATATCTTTGTGGTTTTCAGAGACCTGCATGAACAGCGAAGGATAAAATCCAAACTTACAGAATTGTTAATGCAGATTAATGATCTTAAAGGCCAGGCAACTTTGCATCAGATGTGATGGAAGGCTCCTACATGGAGGCTAAATCCACAAAAAAAAAAAAAATCACATTTACAGAATCTTTTTGAATTGATGGGAGATAACAAGAAGATAGTTGCTCGTCTTCTCCGTTCAGTTTTCCTGTTGTGCTGTAACAAGAGCAACACAATAACCTGTTAAGATGGAGTGATAAAAGGTCTGAAAGGTGCTGGTATCAGGAACAAATATGTACCTGAAGGCCCGGGGAAAGGGGGCTGGGTATGAAATATGAGAACAGCTGTACTGGTTTAGACCAAAATGTCCATCTGTCCCCAAAGTGTCGGATAGTTGCAGATTCAGCAGCTTATCTGTTTGTGGTTTGGGCACCTGGTATGGGAGCTTTGCTTCCCTGACCACTTGTACTGGGAAAATGATCTCTTCTAATTATCTTTTCCAGTATCCACTGGGAAAGCTGCTGGGTAACTGCCACAGGATCAAAGTTCTTTAGTGCTAGAACAGGTGTGGTGTGTACCCTGAGTCTTGCCAGAAGCACAGGATAGAGAAAACAAACGCTCTGCCATGCACAAAGAGCTAAGAATTCATTAGATAACCAAATGAACAAACCTGTCAGGTTGTGCTTGGCATGCTATCTAAACTTCCAGCTCCCAAGACAGGCTGACTTTTATGGATTGTGTAATTTGATAAAGCTAGAATTAGGAGAACTCCTGAAAATGTTTGTGATTGACCAACATTAGCAAATAGGAGAATTCACAGAATTCCAAGAATAACAATTTACGGAAACCATGCAGATGAATCTGCTGGTACAACACATATTTAGAGATTGACACAATAAATGTATGGTCCTTTCCTTGGCAGATAAAGGGCCATAAAAAAACTCTATGCTTTTGATAAATTCACATCTACATACATATATATATATATATGCGAGAAAACAACAATCAAGATAGACAATATCAATATTATGAGCAAGAAAATGACAATCAAGATAGACAATAGACCAATCACATCAATATCTTATCTGCATATCCACTACCTCTAAAACTTACCTGGCACCTAGCTAGTGTGTTTACCTGAATTGATTTAAAATGTGCTTTCCACAGATCTTCCCATTCCATAATGTTTTCTGAGTCTTTACATGCAACACATTTGGTTAATTTTTTTTTTTTCAGCTTAAATAATATTCACAGGTTCAGTTTGTCTAACTAGAAGAGAAAATTTTTACTTGGCTACAACAAAAGTCTTTTATATTTTATTTACCCAAAGGAGACGTTATTCCCCATTCATGAAATGTGAAGTAAGGCAGATATTGAGACCCCTGAGCTTTTTAGCTCCTCAGTGCCTTACTGGAATGCTCCCAAAAGAGGATGCTCAAGGACATACCAACATCCTTTCCCTGTCTTTGGACTTGTTCTTACAAGATAGGGGCCAATTGGATGATTACCAAGAGGGGACACTCTCTTTTGGGAGCAACACTGATGTTCACTTATCCAGGAACTTGGGAACCAAAGACAATTATATGCTACAGAAACCAAAGAGAAGAGGCAAATAGGGGTCTGTCACATCTAGAAAATGTTGCTCCTCTGAGTGCTCCTCAATTTGTCCATTGCTCCATAATATCCTGTGTAAGGAGGGTACCCCAAAGCACAACTTCTCTTCCCACATCCTCTCAGTATCATCAGATTGGAGTTTCTGTAGGACTTGCATGACTGTGACCCTGGGTCACAAGAGGTGCTGAGAAATGCTGGAAAACTCTGCTTATGCTCTGCAAACCAGCCTCATAATCCGTCACAAGGACAATTTTCTGAATTCACAGATGTCAAAATGATTCTGAATATGTTGGGTCATCAGTGGCTGGGTGTGCCATTGTAAAGGATTAGTTCTTCACTACATATTGTTTTACTGGTTTTTACCCAGGAGAAAATGTAAAATCACTTTAACTGCAAAAGAATTAGGTGAGTCAAATATAAAAAACGAGATAGTCTCTGACAAAGAGTATTCATGGTTCCAGTATAGTTATGCTTAAGCTAAAGCTGCACATAATTAAAACACAAATATAAGTGCACATAGCAAATAATGAAGAACATAGTAATACAGATGTGGGAGACCCAAACCAGGTCTTGAGGCTGTTAAAATGTAAAAAGTGCCTGCAATTCTGCTGTTTCAACCAAATTTAAAAGCTAATTTAAATGTTTGATATAGAGCATATGGCAGAAAAAAAAAATTACAATAATATCTCTACATGAGTGATGTCATTGTTTCAGAGCGTCTGTGCTCACACTTCAGGCCAGACTGGAAAAGACTGTCAACGACTCTGATTTTATAAAAAAGCAATAAAAGCATCAAAAAACATTCTAGAAAGGACTCAAAAACAAGAGAAAAGGCCTAAACAGGATTCCTCTCAACACTGCAGGAATCCGTTTTTTTTTTGCAGAATCCAATAGAGATGCCTTTGCTTCCTAGCGTACCTAAATCTTGGGCACCCTGAGGATAATCCAAAACAAACAGCCAAGGAGAACTGTGTAAATGCACCAAGGAGGTTCCCCAGACTGAGCCAACACGAAACAATGACCACAAAGCACCTGACAATCCATCTCTTCCCACAGAGAAAGCAGGGTCATTCCATAAAACGGTGGTTAGATTTCACAGCCTCTAAAGTTTAAATAATTTTCTGATAAAAGTCTCTTCTGCCTTAAAATAAAGAAAAAATGAGGTAATGATGACAAATCTACTTTGCCACCACATCTCCTGTACAAAATTAACTTGTGGCAAGAGTAATTTCCAAAGATGTGAGAGACCCTCAAGACTGTTACTTTTTACATTTTCAAATGCCTGCGCCAAGCAGTGTGGCTGCCCAGGTTTGGTTCACACCACCTCCTCCCTTACCGTTT
This sequence comes from Brachypodius melanocephalos, assembly GCA_013398615.1. Taxonomy (NCBI): domain Eukaryota; kingdom Metazoa; phylum Chordata; class Aves; order Passeriformes; family Pycnonotidae; genus Brachypodius; species Brachypodius melanocephalos. The sequence continues at coordinate 1,823,146 of VZSR01003022.1, forward strand.
GTCAGGCAGGTTTGTGTCCCAGTATGTTCTCAATTACTCCTTCCTTTCTTACTGTCCTTTGCTGTGTCAAAACCAGCCCTTAAACAGCTCATCTCAAAGGAGCAGACACTCTCCTTCCACCTTCCTTTACAGAGCAACTTAGAGTGATTCTGGTTTGACATCCAGCCTGCTCCATCACAACCTCTGCAGGATGGTGGAGTGGCACGAAAGTCAGGCACCTTTCTGCAGGCTGACACCCTGTGCATGCCTTGCAAACCCACAGGTCAGGAATGCAAATCTCTCTTGTGGCCCATTAGCTGGCAGTTGTCTCATTCTCTCCCAAGACTGAGGCTGGCTTCAGGCTGGCCAGCACCCCACACAATGGTATAAAAGATTTTGCCTCAATAAATCTTTCTTCTTTATCTAGCAGCATGTGTAGACAAACAGGGAGGATAGGAGGGCATCCATTAATATGATAGCCTTCAAGAAGTAATTATGCACAATTAGGAAAAACCCACCCTGCTGACTAAGGCAAGTACAGTGCAGAGCCAAGTGTTGCCTTATTTGGCTTTATCAGAACTGGTTCCTCCATCCTCCATCCTGGCACAGATCAATGTGAAAAGGACAGGTCAGTGCAGCTGACTCCATACACCCTTAAACCAATCCTGTCTCTGAGTAATTAGCAGAGAGATCAGAGCTACAACACGTTTACAACTAAAGAGTAAATTATTATTGCCCAAAAATAGAGCCCTCGAGTGCTGTGTGGGCAGGAGGTAAGGTATAAAGAGCTGCAGCTGAAGGCAGCTTTGTGATCTGTTACCTCAGCATCTCACGGTAAGTGCCACCCACTTGCTTCATGCTCTGACCATGGCATCTCCACAGCTCCCAAAAAGGTGGAATATGAAGGGGCATTTTCTTCCCATTCCTCATCTCTAACATTTCAGGTCATGCTTTACATGCAAAGTCAAGGTTATACCACCCAAACCACACCAGCGTGGTGCACAAGCAGAAGCAGGAGAGTCATAGTCCTTGGAAGGGCCTTCTACCAACTTTGCTACCTCCAAAGCCTGTGAAAGGCACAGCAAGACTAACTCTGAAGGCAGTTGAAATTGGCTGGGATTGTATATGTAAAGTAGCTAATTTGTTCCTGGACACTAGATTTGTTTGAAGCAGCTCACAGTGATGTGGGAAGGAACACAAGGCTCTGTGGAATTTTGCTCTTGGTCAGGAGTTTTAAGGCACTGTGTGCAGCTCAGCTATCTGCAGAGGCTACACAGGGTGTAGGAATGTCTGATATGGCATATGCTCAGGACAATGGATTGGTTTTGATGTAACTCTCTCTGTCCTTTCTTTAACCATTCCACACAGGTTCTGAAAACAGATTTCCTCGCGGACTCTCTGAAGGTAGGGGTTTAACAAATAACACGTACGTTTGCTAATTGATGCTGAGCAATAAGTAAAGCTCACACAGACAATGGAAAGGGAAGGTCCAAATACAGTAGAACCAGGATGATTGGAAAGGATATATGGTATTTTAATCAATACGAGCACTAGTCACAGTTCTTGGCAGGAATATTCCATGTATCAGGAAAGAAAAGTTACAGATGCTCAAACTAAGTCAAGAAGGCATGACAGACAGAGACAATAATGGCTTTTTGTGGTGTAACCTTGGTTTCTGGGATTTATAGATTCTTAAAATTCATCCCTTGCCATCTGCACAGCTGCTGGAAGCCTGAGGTTGTTCAGAGAGGAGGCTCAAAGTTATATTCAAGTATCAATTTCCTCTGGGGTAAAGTATAGAAAATTATTTACTGACTTTGGTTTGTCACACAGGCACTGAAATCCAAACAGAACTCTGAATGACCTTGTCTCCTGCCTGATGGGCAGGTCTGTTCATGTCCAAAGAGCAACCTTTAAAGAGAACTTGTGTGCACCACTCCCTTCTAGGTTTTCTGGGGAAGGTTAGCGTGCAGCAGAGCACAGAAGGAACCTTCCACACGTGTTCCTTGTATCCTAAAACCAAAAAGTGCTCACTGAAATTGGAGCTGAAAGGGATGGAAGCACAGGTTATTTCCTAGAGGATGCCACCTTCTCTGCTCAGGAATGTGTAAAGATCTAAATTTTACACCATTTCCTATCAAAGACATGCAGTAGGTTAACAGACTGTACCCCTAGAGGAATTTTCTAATATGCCTTTTCTGATGGCATTTCCTGATGTTCTGCTTCACTTTTTCATGGACACTGTGAAACACCTTCTCTCTTTCTGTTGCTTCTCTTCTCCAATTCTCTAATTGAGATTTTTTGAAATGTTATATCACATACTTATTTACCTAAATATTATGTTATTTAGCTAATACGATGTTCTTAATTGCTATCTGTAATGTACAAGATATTCCTTTATTGGCCAATTTGCAACATAACTGGAAAAGATATTTTATATTTGGTTTGCATAATAAACAGGTTTGGCTTAAGATAGGTGATGACTGACATTCATAATTTATTCCAGTGCTTGGTATAGACAGAAACTAATTGAACTCCCCCTGCTTGGTATTAAAACATCAAAACCAGAGGGTGTTAAACGTATCTCCACCTGGAAATCACATGTGAGAGCCACTCTACATGACACACAGAGCTTCTGTCTAAATTTTTAGATGTCCAATGACATAATCTCAGCAGCTCTGTGTATGTGGCTTTGAGAAGGATGGGGCTGTGCAGCTCTGTGAATAGCAGGTGAAGATAGAGCAGGACCAGCTTTTGAAGACTTCTAGCTTGATATTCTCTCTGCCCTCACTTGGGCACATAGGCCTGTTTAAGGGCAATGTCTTCAAAGACAATCTGTCTACAAAAGGAACTTTCTTTCTTAGCACTACTTCAGTGGATAATTAAAATTGAGGCAGAAGTTAAGTGCCTGTTTAGACCTCCTCTTCCTATTAGTCATTGAGTAGGACCACTGTCTGGATAAATGTAAATTACAAATGCACAGACTTTCTGCAACTTTTCTGCATTCCTCCAGAGCAACTGCAGAGATGAGTTCAGATGCAGAGATGGCAATCTTTGGAGAAGCTGCTCCCTATTTACGGAAACCAGAGAAGGAGAGAATTGAAGCCCAGAATCGCCCATTTGATGCTAAGTCAGCATGTTTTGTAGTAGATGACAAGGAAATGTATGTGAAAGGCACCATCCAGAGCAAAGAAGGTGGCAAAGTCACCGTTAAAAAATATGACGACACAGTAAGTGACACCATTGTTACTCCTTTGTGATCATCCAATTCAGTTCCCCGTTTCAGATTTCTCCTCTTGTTCTCTTCTCTTTTTTTGCCAGACTGTGACTGTAAAGGATGATGAAGTCTTTCCCATGAACCCTCCCAAATTTGACAAAATCGAGGACATGGCCATGATGACCCACCTGCACGAACCTGCTGTGCTGTACAACCTCAAAGAGCGTTACGCAGCCTGGATGATCTACGTAAGTGGCAGCAGCAGCTTCCTTTGGGCAGCCTGAGAAGCTGCTGGGCCAGGCTCAGGGGAAGCCAACGTGCTGTGTCCCTTCCTCACAGACCTACTCGGGTCTCTTCTGCGTCACTGTCAACCCCTACAAGTGGCTGCCGGTGTACAACCCCGAGGTGGTGACTGGCTACCGCGGCAAGAAGCGCCAGGAGGCCCCTCCACACATCTTCTCCATCTCTGACAACGCCTATCAGTTCATGCTGACTGGTGAGTTACTTGGCAAGAGTGGAAAACCCTGATATATGTAGGCCTGGCTATTTGGTTGAGGAATTTTAGGTTACACTCAGCAGTCCCATAATCCTACGGCACAACGCAAGATCAGACCATGAAAATCATAACACTCTCTGGGCTATCAGATAATGAAAGAAAAGCAGTAGCTGGCTGTATGGCTTTATGCCTCCTCTCCTTATAAGGAATTTAATGAAATGCTAAAGGAGAAACACAACAAATAATCTGATTATAATTACATAGTATTTATGTCAAGGTCTATACATAAAAGAAAACAAATAGTAATGGTAAGCTTTGTAAAGAATCACTGCTTGGAGTTAAATTTTGGGCTGCTTCATCTCTGTCTGTACAAAAAAAAAAGTCCAGATGCACACTAATGTGTATTAATGAATCATTTATCTTATCTTGTAAGAAAGTGGTATATACTGATACAATACAGTTCTTTCCCTTGAAGTCAGTTAGTTGTGTCTGAGGAACCGATGCCCTCCACATCTCATTTGAACAGCTCTTTCTGTGATTTTGTTTGCAGATCGTCACAACCAGTCAATCCTTATCACGTGAGTATGTTTGGTGTGAGTGACAAAGCGGACAGAAAAGTAATGCTGTTTCCTGTTTCCTGTAATAATTAATATTTTTGTTTCAACAGCGGAGAATCCGGTGCCGGGAAGACTGTGAACACAAAGCGAGTCATCCAGTACTTTGCAACAATTGCAGTCACTGGGGAGAAGAAGAAAGATCCACAGCCTGGCAAAATGCAGGTATGACATCAGTTCCCCTTTGTAGAATTTGCCCACACTGTGCCTGCTGAGAAGAAAGTACCAATGTGTATTTTGGGGTTGCAGGACTGTCTAAAGGCAGAAAGTGTTGTGCAGCTGAGAAGACAGTCAGAATACACAACTCAACCACACCTATGCTCATTTACTCCTGATGCCCAGCCTCAAATCTGTTGAACTCTTACTTATAAAACCATTTTGTCAGTGTAGGAAAGCCTCGATTTACACAGTGGGTTCTTTACCAGAGAGGGGAAGATAATGTTAGCAGCTTTCTCTGTGCTGGCTGTCCATCTGTGTACCTATGTGTACTGTGGATCCGCGTCCTCTGAGATCCACAGCACCTGAGTGAAAAGAGAGCAGTCAGTTCCCACTGGTGCCATTCCTGGTCCTTGGTTCATCCCTGTTGACAGGGAAAGTGCAGGAACTCTGGGCTCCAGAATGGCTGTGCTGAAATTAAGCATCATTTGCACCAGGCAGTAGTTTCCACTGTCTGTTTTTTCTGTCTGTGGTCAACAGAACAGCCTGGAGGGGCAGCATGAGAAAAGGGCTGGATTTGGGACAGCTGGGACCACTTGCCTGACAGTCAGAAAGGAACCTCAGAAAGGATCCTTGCAGGAAAGAAAGTGCATGCCTGGATGTCCCTTTGCTGAGCAGCACAGCTGTTGCAATCTGAACCCACTGGTCCATTTGCAAGGCACAGGCTTCATTCCCCAGCACAGAGCAAGCAGCAAACACCCTTGTGGCACAAGTGTGTGCTACCACAGCCTGTGAGATGCTCATCAAAGAGTGTGACAAGTGTCAGCATGTTATTTGAGTACCCAAGGGCATAGTGGAGCTTAAGGAGATTCCAAGGCTGCATATTCTTTCACTTAGAAGCAGGTGTCTGTGATTGATGGGTTGTTATGGCCAAGGCAAGTTCATCACAGGCACTCTTTCCATCAGCACCATGTTAGAATCTCCTGGGCTCAGCTTTCATCAGCTGCTCACTATGCCAGGACTGGTCTCAGAAAAGCTTCAAGACAGCTGAGACATGTACAGACCATGTGTGATAGAAGGAAAATCACCTGGCTCTCAGGCTGACAGTAATCTGTTCTGCCCTCTTCTGAGTGTTCATAGAATACTCTATTTTTTGGCATTCCAGTCTCTGTGACAATAGTATGTTCCTCTTTATAAGAACATTAAATAAAACAGGTTATGGTTCTGTGTAGCCCAGCATTCAATGGCAGATACAAGCCGAAATCAGATGCCAGGCAATGGTATAGGAATAAGGGAAGTGTGTAACAGCATTTCTCTAAAATATGGTCTCAGCCTCCAGTGCTTTGTCACCCAGCCTGTAGACAGGACTCCAGAATGAACGTTTGCCAAGAATTGTCATATTCTTCCATGCTGTTATCCATGCACAGTGCTCCTGTTTCAGTTCCCTGGTTACAGCTGTGCAATCAAAAGAGGCTTGGTGTTGATGTAGTCAGCTGCACTGACACACACATTCCCTTCCCTTCCCTTCCCTTCCCTTCCCTTCCCTTCCCTTCCCTTCCCTTCCCTTCCCTTCCCTTCCCTTCCCTTCCCTTCCCTTCCCTTCCCTTCCCTTCCCTTCCCTTCCCTTCCCTTCCCTTCCCTTCCCTTCCCTTCCCTCTCTTCATCACTTAGAAAGCAGAAAGATACACGTGAGAGGGCATTATTCTATGGATTTAGGATATTTTATTTTAAAAAAAAAAAGAAATAGAGCTTCTTATGCTACTGTGTTGCTTTAATTTTAGAAGTCCTTCTTCACGGTGGACTAATAAAAACTAATTTAAACCTGCTGTGCCATCTGCAGACAGCGCTGGGAACGGCAGCGCCTCTCCCCTGCAATGTAACCAAAACAGTGCCTCTCACCTTTCATCTGAGACAAACCAATTTATCTTTTTCCCCCCTTATTCTTGGTTTTCCATCTGTCCTGGCAATTATCCTTGACAACATTTTCACGCCCTGATTATGTTGATTTTGCTGGAGTCACGCTGGTGACTCTGCTTCCTCGACTGTATCACACCAAAGTGGAGAGACGCGACGTTAGAGAAGCTTTCTTTCTTCCATATTTTTGCACAGAGAGATACAGCACAGTATCAAAACTTTACATGTTGATCATTCCTTCTGCAGTAATGCAGCAGGAAAAAAAAAGGTCTCTGTTCTGTGCTTATCTAAGTTTGGTATTTGAGTGTCAGGCTTTGCCCATGCCCCAGTCCTCAAAGCATGTCCAAGAGCTGTATTCCTGCATCCTGAAAGGCTGCTGTTGTTTGAACGAAAATGCAAAATTTTACATTCTCTCTTGGTAGACGTTTGCTACCAAAGTCTATGCTTGTTGTGGGCTTGAGCAACTTTCAAAGAAATTTCCAGAATTCTCACATTTTCTTTAGCTGTCAAGACTTTTGTGAACAGGAATGCAGAAACACCTTTCATACAGGTTTCAAATGCCCTGAACTCCACTGTAGTGAGTTTGAATGTGATATCCAACATGTAGTATCAGATACAAGAAGCAAGCGAAACACATCTGTCTTTCAGCACTCTTCCCTTTGAAACCAATGGCAATATCCACAAGTGTTGGCTGATGAGTGATTAAGAAGTCTTAATTTTTAGGTTTAAATCACGTGTGATATGTTGAAATTATCTGTAATAACCCTTTTGTAATATTTGTTATTTAATAAGTGATAAAGAAGCATTTTCTTCTGTGACAGGGAACTCTGGAGGATCAGATCATCCAGGCCAACCCACTGCTGGAGGCTTTTGGCAATGCTAAGACTGTGAGGAATGACAACTCCTCACGCTTTGTGAGTTCATTTCAGATTTGTTGGTATGAAGACATTTAATGCAAGCCTCATTCACTGATTTTCATAACCAATGGCTTGACCTGCACTGTTTAGGGGAAATTCATCCGGATTCACTTTGGACCAACTGGCAAGCTGGCCTCTGCAGATATCGAAACCTGTGAGTTGGAGCAAGTCAGAGCAAGCAGAATTTATGCATTTGCAACCTCAGATTTATCAGGAGACTAACAGCCTCTCTCTTCTGGTTAGATCTCTTGGAGAAATCCAGAGTCACTTTTCAGCTGTCTAGCGAAAGGAGCTATCACATTTTTTACCAGATAATGTCCAACAAGAAGCCAGAGCTCATTGGTGAGTACCAGCAGTGCTGGGCTGGGCTCAGTGAGTGCTTCCTCTTCCCACTGTGACCTGCCCCAGTGCCACTAAAGGTGACCCACACCCTTGCAGATCTCCTCCTCATCTCCACCAACCCCTATGACTTCCTCTATGTGAGCCAAGGAGAAATCACGGTTGCCAGCATTGATGACAGCGAGGAGCTGCTGGCAACAGATGTGAGTAGAGCAGAACAGAGCAGAGCAGAGCAGAGCAGAGCAGCCCTGCAGCCAGCCCAGCTGCAGCCAGGGGGGCCTGGCCAGCCAGGACCAGCACTGGGTTCTGCCCAGTGGCACGGGACTGGGATGGTGCTGGACACAGCACAGGCAGGGACAGAAACCCCGCCTGCCCCTGTGCTTCAGCCTTTGTGCTTTCCAACTTGCCTGTTGCCTCTGCAGAATGCCGTGGACATCCTGGGCTTCAGCCCTGATGAGAAGGTGGGGATATACAAGCTGACAGGGGCTGTCATGCACTATGGGAACATGAAATTCAAGCAGAAGCAGCGAGAGGAGCAGGCAGAGCCTGATGGCACTGAAGGTAGGGCTGATTGCAGAGTTTGCTTGTGAACTGCACCAGCAGAGAGCTATCAACCCCACCCCGTAGAGTGCCCAACACTTTGGAAATTATTTTCCTTTCCAGAAACTAGTTTTTATTAGAGATTGTTTCCAGTTTCACAAAGTCAGTGATTTAATTTATGCTGTGCAAGGAAACAGAAAGACATAAAACTTAAGCATTGCTGCAGCCCTTCAGGCACGGACACAGGATTGTGTTGCAGCTGAGACATTGCCTTTGGAGCAAGGGGAATATTCTCCATGAGACTGGAGAGAAGCTTCTCTTGATAATAGATGCATTTGAGTTGTGCCAAAAGTAGACTCCTTGTAAAGAAACATCCGAGAGGACCAGGACATTTTTCTTTGTCTGTACTGAACTTCTTTGCTGTTTCTGATTCTAGTGGCTGACAAAGCTGGCTACCTGATGGGTCTGAATTCTGCTGATTTGCTCAAAGCTTTATGCTATCCCAGGGTGAAAGTCGGGAATGAATATGTAACTAAAGGACAAAATGTCCAACAGGTACATTAACAGCTCATCAGCTTTTCAATTTCTTCAGAGTGTTCTTTCAACTTTAAAGCTAACTCCACATTTGTTGTTGCCATGGCTGTGCTCCTTGCAGGTGTACAATTCAGTGGGTGCATTGGCTAAATCAGTCTATGAGAAGATGTTCCTGTGGATGGTGATTCGCATCAACCAACAGCTGGATACAAAACAGCCCAGACAGCATTTCATTGGTGTCCTGGACATTGCTGGCTTTGAGATCTTTGATGTGAGTTATTGGAGTTATGTCTGCCCACTGAGGGCCATCTGAAACTAACTGA
>VZSR01003022.1:1832274-1852887 GCA_013398615.1 Brachypodius melanocephalos
AATCTTTTCATTGTAGGAGAGTACATTTCTCTTATGATCATTCATTTTAGGACAGTCATTCTTGATAAAATGATGCATTACTGTTGAATTACGTTCTCACATCAAGATATGCAGCTTATAAAACCAAAGCTTTTGAACAACAGGCTATCTCTGCACAAACAATGGTTTCCTCAACAACGTGGCTGGGGTGGAAGGGAGAATGCCTACACAATGTTAAATGGATGACTTTATCAACTGCTTTTGAACAGTGAGGTGAACAGTGAGGAGCATTAATGGATCCCCTCCCCACCACTTACTTTCTTTATGTATTCATATTTCTCCCAGCCCATGGGCATCTTCTCCATCCTGGAAGAGGAGTGCATGTTCCCCAAGGCAACTGACACCTCTTTCAAGAACAAGCTCTATGACCAGCACCTGGGCAAGTGCAGCAGCTTCCAGAAGCCCAAACCTGGCAAAGGCAAGGCTGAGGCCCACTTCTCCCTGGTGCACTATGCTGGCACAGTGGACTACAACATTTCTGGCTGGCTTGACAAGAATAAGGACCCTCTGAATGAAACTGTTGTGGGGCTGTACCAGAAATCATCCTTGAAGCTGCTGTCTTTCCTTTTTTCTAACTATGCTGGTGCAGAAACAGGTAAGTGCTTTTTCAGTGATGACCAATAAGGCAAAAATCAATCAAAGCCTACCTCTGCTTCTCCTCTCAGTGGTATACTCAAGGCTACCAGCCCCTAAGGTGACCTCATTCTTGTGTGCATTCAGATGTGCCAAAACTAAAACGCCAACATGCAGAACTGTGGGAAACACCACATTTATGTGCTGCAGAGAAGCACAGCAAGGCCAAACCCAAGTGGCAGGAGGTGTTACGTTTCCTGACTAACTGTGTGGTGAATCACCTGCACGCTTACTCAGCCACTAGACAGGGGCCAAATAAGTGTGCAAAGTGCAAGCATTTTAGTCTTTGTAGACAGAATTTTGTTTCTTGAAGGGAACTGAAATAACTAAAAGGAGAACACGGAATGATTTCATTTCCAGCTGAGCTGTCCTGGTGTTGTGAGAGAAAAAGAGAGACAGAGAATAAATTTAGAAGTCCTCTCTAAGTCTTGATTTAATTGGCTTCATGGTATAGGGACCATAGAAAGACACTGAGCTACTTGGACTTGTATTCCTATGGCTAAAATTTGCTTCCTGCCATAACTCAGAATAGAACTGTATTCTTCACCTGGAATATTGGAGTAGGAGATTTTCCTATAGAATATTCCCTGCACTGTTAAATGGATGCCCAGTGATGAGTCACATTTTGGAGGTCTTTCACCCAATGAATTTTTTTTTTTTTTAATGGAGGTTTGTGAAATAGTGAAAGCAATATGTGACCAGTAGCACAGAGTACACTGTTAGGAAACTTAGGTCAGGCCACGCTGTTCCATACCAGCAACCTAAATCTTGCATTTGAGATCAAATATCCCACACACAGATCAACAACTACCTAGCAGCAGTTCTCTAAACTCTCAGGGAGCAGTGTGTTAGTATTTAAAATTAAGTATTTTATTAGTCCATGGCCAAAGGAAGATGAGGCTTACAAAATGTACTGCATATTCTAACTGTTCACTTCCCACCTACTTCTTCCAAGGTGATAGTGCTGGTGGTGGTGGCAAGAAGGGTGCTAAGAAGAAAGGGGGCTCTTTTCAGACAGTGTCTGCTGTGTTCAGGGTATGTGAATTTCTTTTTACATGAGCCATGTTTCCATGAAATGGTCTGAGGGTTGGAACACCTATCCTATAAAAACACCCAAGAGTTGGGGTTGCTCAGCCTGGGGAAGGGAAGATCCCAGGCACACCTTATTCTGGTTTTTCAATGCATAAAAGGGGGCTTATCAGAAAGAGAGAAAAATACTCTTTACCAGGGCCTGTAGTGACAGGACAAGAGGCAATGATTTTAAACTGGAAGAGAGTAGATTTAAATTGGATATAAGAAAAAAAAAATCACTCTGAGGGTGGTGAGGCCCTGGCATGGGTTGCCCAGAGAAGCTGTGGCTGCCCCATCCCTTGGAGTGTACATGGCCAGGTTGGACAGGGCTTGGAGCAACCTGGGGTAGTGGAAGTGGGACAGGGATGCTGGGCTTGATAACCTTCAAAGGCCTCTTCCAATCCAGACCATTCTATGATTCTACAACTCCCTGAACTTAAATAAGAATGCAAAAGGTTTGTAGCATGAAGCCGAAGCCTTTGTTTCATTCCATCGCAGGAAAACCTGAACAAGTTGATGACTAACCTGAGAAGCACCCACCCTCATTTTGTGCGGTGCCTGATTCCTAACGAGACCAAGACACCTGGTAAGTCCACCCTTATATTCTGAAGACAGGGGACTGACAGGAATTGGCCTCTTAAGCTTCCACACCAACTTCCCAAATGTGGAAGCACCTTCTTTCACAGGCTCCTTCTGCACATGAAGTCCTTTTGGGGGTTGGCCTGCAAGACAGTAACAAGGGAAACTTTTTGTGTTGTCTACTGACTGGAACAATTCGAGGATTACATGGTCCACAAATTACCCATCTTTGCTTAATGTGTGTACAGAACTGAGGGTGGTAACAATGACTTTGATTACAGCTGATAAAATTGTCTGCTGTGGGTTGCAGCATTAGAAAATCCCTTGTCTGGGTGTCATTACACTACACTGCCACCTTTGCCTCCATCCAGTGAGGAGGCTGATGCTGTTGAAGAATTTTCAGCTGGTCTCCTAAAGCACCATGCTGCCATTTTTTGAGAAATGTGGCCTGACGCCTTTTCACCAGCCCTTGCATTCTTAGCAAAGCTCACTGCTGCAACTCTGCACAGCCTATATGAATTGAAGGCATGTTCTGTCTGCACTTCCTGCATCTTTAATCAAGAGCTGCATTAATTAAAAAAAAAAAAAAAGAAGGAAGTAATTCTGAAATGCTAATACATACAAAGATTCCTTGGGATAAAAACTGAATCATGACGGATGTATTTTGTTTAAGGTGCAATGGATCATTACCTGGTGATGCATCAGCTGCGGTGCAATGGGGTTCTAGAAGGCATCCGAATTTGCAGGAAGGGGTTCCCAAGCAGAATCCTTTATGCAGATTTTAAGCAACGGTAGGTCCTCAGTTTTTATTCACTGTCTGTTAGGAAAAGGCCTCAGTAAGCACACAGCTCAGGTGACATGTCTGGTGACACCACGAAGAGACACCTTCCCAGTCAGACCAGATTAGTGGCACTGCAGGGAACCGAGTCATTAATTCAGTTTTGGGGTCACTCCAGTGTTTCCCTCTCTGACCAGACCAGAGATTTCTCAATACATCAGAACCAGCACAATTTCTAAACTGAAGCCAATGCCCAAAGACTCAAAGGGATGCAAAACACTTGCAGTGTCATGAGTAAGGTGCCATTATAGACTACTCCTTGAAGTCTTCCAGAGTACAAATCCACGTGAGCCTCCTCACAAAGCTCTGTCTCTTAATCTTGAAAATGGAGACAACTAAGCTGGTTCATGTGGGCTCATTTGCCATAGAGTGTTAATCAGTCTGCTGTTATAGTTGAATGTAGCATCTTCCATGCTGCACTGGTGTGAAAAGGACCCAAGATCTCTCTGAAAATGTTCTGCAACCTGATGTTCAGTAAGGGATTAGCAAGCCTCAATTGTCAAATTTTAATCTGAAGTGACAGATGGAGGAATCCATTCATAATGGCCATGGTCCAGAATGACAAAGTGCTTTAGGAATGACAATGGAAGCCAAAAATAGAGAATAAACTCACTGCACTAATATCACTGTTGTGGTTTCACATATCCTTTTTCAAGGTGGACTTGAGAATAAGAAGTGTACGGTCACACATCCACATTGATATATCTGAAGGAACCCCTTTGGAAGGATTAGATGGTCCTGTACAATGACATAGGATTATCTTAATCATTTAACAACCTTGCAAAATGCTAAGACTGCTGTTAGCACTTCCACATTAATACCGTGTCATTTTCAATCCACTCAAGCATTCAGGGGTACAGCCTGTAGAGGCTGAGCTGTGCAAGGTCTGCATTCTCTTTGGAATACAGCTGATCTTGGTCAGTAGTTTTAATTAATCTTCAGCCCTAATTTGAGTGGTATTCCTCTGATCAATGAAACAAGCTGAGAAGAGGTTGACTTGTTCTATGTTCTTCCTAATTCCTGCAGAGTCTTTGAAGTATGTGCCATAGTTTTGTATGTAACAGCACACTCTGTTGTTACACAACCAACAAATTCCTCTAAGGAGTAGATGTGCCCCCTTTTCATCATGTTTTGTTCAGCCAGACAACACTGTCTAGGTTTCAGATGACATATTCAGCTGCTTTCAGACAGCTCAGTGTTCCTGTATTTCATGACATCCAATGGATCCTATTTTCCTCACCACAGGTACAAGATCCTTAATGCCTCAGCCATTCCAGAAGGTCAATTCATTGACAGCAAAAAGGCTTCAGAAAAGCTTCTTTCCTCCATTGATGTTGACCACAACCAATATAAATTTGGCCACACCAAGGTAATGTCCTTGTGGAAGAGTAGGTACAATTAAGCAAAATATTTTTTCTGTTGAAAGTATTTCTTGCATACTAAATCGGCCCTCATGATAATTATGAACAGAGTACACCACTAGCAAGAAGGAGTGCAGACAATTTGTGTGGTTCTTGTGTGAGGGGCAGCACTGCCAGCCCTGGGAATGACCCAGTATAGCTACAACTAGATTTCCTGCTGCTTCTTTCTCATGGCCAGTTGAACATATTTATATCAGTGCAGGTTAGACTGGCTCAGGCAAATTTGGATAGTCCTACTATTCAGAGGATTTAAGTACACAAAGTCTGTCTTCCATATCCAAAGCAGAGTTAGGTGAGTCCCTGTTCTTTGTTCAGCACAAACCCACTGCCTACATTACTGAAGAGACATAGAATCATAGAATCACAAAATGGTTTGGCTTGGAAGGGACCTTAAAGATAATCTGGTTCCAGACACTCTGCCCTGGGCAGTGACACTTCCACTATCCCAGATTGCTCCAAGCCCCATCCAACCTGGCCTTGGACACTTCCAGAGATGAGCTGAATTTTCCATAAACTCCACTGGAGCAGACATCAAATAACACTGCAACAACAAGATTAGATCATACACAGAGTGACTGAATCCCAGGAACATTGAGGATTTGAATACTGGCAGAAAATTTCTCTAGCTCTTAAACCTTTCCCCTGCAGGCATTTTTCTTAAACTACCTTGTACTACCCCACATCAGCTGTCAATGGCCATGTATCTGCCTAAGCCTCGAGCTGTTCGACTCTTTTTTATGTTCTAGGTGTTCTTTAAGGCAGGTCTCCTGGGACTCCTAGAAGAGATGAGAGATGAGAAGCTCGTGAGCCTCATCACTCGTACACAAGCTCTGTGCAGAGGGTACCTCATGAGAACTGAATTTAAAAAGATGAATGCAAGAAGGTAATGTAAGAAAACACCAGCAGTTGTACTGTGTCAGACCAAAGGTCCAGCAATGTAATATATTGTCTCAGGTAAAAAGCTATCCTTGGGAAAGAACCTTAGAAAATATTGGGGAACAGAGCAAGTGCAAAAAATCAGCTTCCTCCTGAGTCTCACAAATTCTGGCAGCAGCTGTTTCACAATGGGACCACGCAGGTAGACCACAATGCTTAGTATTTAACAAGGAACCTTTGCTCCAGGAATGCACTTACTATTTTCAGCCTTTAAAGAATCCTGTGACAGAGACAGCCAACTGAACAAGGGCTAAAGTTTGCTTGTTTTCAACACGTTGTCTCATCATTTAGTTGGATCACATTGGTTTTGTAAGGAATGACATATAATCACTCTCTGCTCTCCCTTTCTTTAATTTCCTTTCCTGGCTCCGTCATCTGAGGTAAACAATCTTAGCTTGTACAGAGAAGTTCTCCATACTTTCAGCTATTCCATACTCCCTTCAGCTTTTCATTCATCCTCTTTGAGATGGGACGAATCATGCAAAATTCAGAATTCAGGAGTGACGGCACTGCACAAGACAAGCAAGCTTTCTTGAATGTTGTTGACAAGTGAAAGTTTTAGGGGGAGCAAGGCTTTCATAAATGTACAGGACACTCTGCCAAACAATTGGATTAATTTGTCATACTCTGCAGCATATATTTAGCTCAGGTATTTCCTGAGGCAGGCATAGTTTCTAAGAATTCAATAACTCTCCCTAGATTTCTCTGCAAGGAGTTGTTTAATTTCCCTTTGAAATATGGGCACTAACAACATCCTTTTGCATTCAATTCCATAAAATATTTCTTTATTCTTTTCAGTTTCTGTCTTGAAAATTTCTAATATGATATTTGCTATTTTGAGTGACCCAGAAAGTATCAAGCTGCTGTTTCCACAATTGACAATAACTGCCAGATTTTTAGTCTTAGCAGCAGTACTTCAATGATATCAGTTTTCACTCTGGTATTTACCTGAGCTCTTGGATTTTCCTTGAGACTGAGGAAAGTCTCAGAGATTCCAAGTCAATATGCCAGAGAAGTCTGTCTGTTTTGTAGTAATTCTTTCTCATATTTTCAGACAATAGATAATATTCAAGCTACTGAACCAGCCATTCTGCAGTTAGGACCTCTAAATAACTCTTTAATAAAAGCAAGGGAGATGAGGGAAAAAAGTCTCATGCAAAAGTTTTTGGGGTAAATGCTGATGCTGTGTGGCAAATAATCAGAGTATGTTTCCAGCTCGAGTCTCACCACCCTCATAAATTGGTTTCATTTGTTTTCAGAGAATCTATTTATATCATCCAGTACAACATTCGTGCATTCATGAATGTCAAACACTGGCCATGGATGAAGCTGTACTTCAAGATCAAGCCTTTGCTGAAGAGTGCAGAGTCTGAGAAGGAAATGGCCAACATGAAGGAAGAGTTTGAGAAAACCAAGGAAGAGCTTGCAAAGTCAGAAGCAAAGCGGAAAGAGCTGGAGGAGAAAATGGTGACCTTGTTGCAAGAGAAAAATGACCTGCAGCTCCAGGTTCAGTCTGTGAGTAACCTCCATTTCCAGATTCATCCCACTTCCTCTTATTCTGCTGCTCTTTTTCTCCTCTTTTCCATTGTCCTCTTTTAACAGGCAGTGAAGGGGACAAAGCCTCCACTGCTTTGTGTCTGGTCTTGTCCCTCTACACCTAAGCAAGGTGCAAAGCACACACCAAACACTGACACCAGTAAGGATACAGGAAGTTCCAATGCTATAACCAGTGGAAGAATCAGACGTCCCACAGTTTATATAATGTGGTTCTCACAGTGGTGTCTGATTCTGGATGAAATATAGGCTGTTTCCACATAATATGGAGCCAGGGCAGGGGTGCTTTTCTGTCAGAGGCAGGACTGAAGCTGTGGAAACCACTTTTCTCTGGAGTACTGCTGAACAGAGACTGAAAATGCACCTGTCAGGTTCTAAAATGCAATAAAATGTTACGTGGCCAAGAGAAGTCTGGTGCAAGTGGACTTGTCACTTGTTGGCATGCGCTTTCAAATCAGTTTAGTTTCAAAAAACCCTGAAAACCCTGTATTGTTTCACTCATCAAGGGTATTAACTGTCTTTTGTCATTTTTATGATGGATATAATGTGTCTTCAATGTGTTCTGATAGGAGAGTGAAAACCTAGCTGATGCTGAAGAGAGATGTGAAGGACTCATTAAAAGTAAAATCCAGCTAGAAGCTAAAATTAAAGAACTAAATGAAAGACTGGAGGATGAAGAGGAGACAAATGCTGAACTGACAGCCAAGAAGAGGAAACTTGAAGATGAGTGCTCGGAGCTGAAGAAAGATATTGATGATCTTGAAATGACTCTGGCCAAAGTGGAAAAGGAGAAGCATGCAACAGAGAATAAGGTGACAGAGGAATCAGGGAATTATTCTTCCCCAGGCAGTGCTCCCACACAACTTGTCAGTTCTGTGGAAAAATGTAGCCACTTAAAAGTTCTATGAATAGAAGTGAAATGTGTTCAATGCATAGGAGAGAGGTATTTTCACTTAATCAATCAGCTGACAGAATTTCTTCTGTATAAGGTTCTTTGTCATGTTATCATGGTTTGTTTCACTTTTAGGGAAAACTTAACATATTTTTGGCAACGCTTAACACTTGATAATCTCTTTTTAAAGAGCCTGGCTTGCTGAGAAATTACAGCTGTTTTCATAGCAAATATATGCAGGAAAGACATTCCTTGAGCAAGAGCAAGAGGGCTTTTGTAAATCTCAATGGGAAAAACTTTCGGTGGCAAGTGAAGATCTGGCACGTTTCACTATGAAATTTAGTAGGATATGGGTGGGGATCAAAAACAACGAAAGCAAGAATTCCTACCATTGCAGGACCAGAGAGGTGAGACTCTCAGGCATGATATATGCTGCTGCCCTCACTGCCATCAATAAAAACATTCTGCAGAGAGCATTTTGACTGCATCCACGCAAGGTTTTGCAAGGATGCAGCCACTGTGCTCTCAGTCTGCCATTTCTCAAGGCTTTCCCCTCATGGGATGGATCCTGGCTGTCTGACAGGTGAAGAATCTCACCGAAGAGATGGCAGCTCTGGATGAAAATATTTCTAAACTCACCAAGGAGAAAAAGGCCCTCCAGGAAGCCCACCAGCAGACACTGGATGACTTGCAAGTTGAGGAAGACAAAGTCAGCACCCTCACCAAAGCCAAGACCAAACTGGAGCAGCAGGTGGATGATGTAAGTAGAAGTTTTGGGGTTCTGTATAATATATAAAATATGACAGATTACAGCAGACTAGAAATCTGTAGTTTGGAGTTTATACTCCAAACCTAAACACCTAAAGCAGACAAGCCAGCTCTAATAATTTCAGTCAATAAACTGCTGCTAACTGACAGGAAATTGTGGAATCCAGCACATCTTTCATGTTCATCTTGAGGTATTTCAGCACTGTAGACTTTTGTGATCTGATTTAACCCATTAGCTGAAGCAGGATACCTGTGCCTGTTTGAAGGTTGCTGTAGAGTTATTTGTGTGTGCATATACTCCAGGAAGTTATAAATATTTGTGTATATTTAGCAGTCTATATGTTAGGAACTGCAGCTACTGGAAAAAATAATTTCTGTTTTTTTCAAAACCTGGTATTTTAACTGTGCACAGCCAAGCTCAATATTTGAAACTAAATCACCATGCAGCCCTGGTCTCAAAGTGAGAGTGCAGCACACGTGGAGATGCCCTGATTATTTTCTCTACTCATCAATCTCCAAATTAGATAGATTTTTAAATCAAGAATAGTTACTTTCAAAGTATAATTTATGTATTTCAAACTATGGTTTATGTGCTTTAGCTTGAAGCATCTCTGGAACAAGAGAAGAAGCTGCGAATGGACCTTGAGAGAGCAAAGAGAAAACTGGAGGGCGATCTGAAAATGTCTCAGGATTCCATCATGGATCTGGAAAATGATAAGCAACAAATGGATGAAAGGCTAAAAAAGTATTACACTGACTTCTTATGCTCTGACTTCTGAAAATCATATTTTATCTTAACCATATTGAATTTGCCTTCTTGTTCTTTAACAGAAAGGATTTTGAAATTAGCCAGTTGCAAACTAAAATTGAAGATGAGCAGGCTCAAAGTTCTCAGCTGCAAAAGAAAATTAAGGAGATTCAGGTAAAGACTCTGAGTTATTATTAATTTCAGTGGCAAGCACAAATTTCTTAGAATTAATAGGTATTTATTCTTAGACCATTCTACAAAAATATTTTCCCTCACATGAATAAAACCATTAATATGGGACTCTGGACTGTTCCAATCTCAGGGAACTTTTACAGAAACTTTGGCTCTAATCTTACATGACTATGTAGGAAATTTCTTACGCGAACATTGTGTCAGGCTTTGAAAATGGCACAGACGTGCAGCCACTGAGAATCACTTTTCCAAGAAAACAATAAAATGTGACTTAATATGTCATGATCAAGACAAAGATCACCTTCTAAATGCAGAACCAGGAAGACAACTCTCTTCATTGCTATTATCCCATGATTTTTCATCTTAAAGGTCCTTCCATCCTGTTTGCTGGTGGAGAAAGGACACTGCTTTGTTCTGCCCTGACTTCTAGGAAATTTCTAAGAAATTCACATTCCTTTACATTTTCCAGTGACACCCCCTCTATTTCTTACAGAAATATAATAATATTTTAAAATTTAATATTATTATATTAAAATAATAAATGTCACGAAATTTTAATTTTATTAAAATGATAATAAATATTTTAATAAAATTTAATAAATAACAAAAATTCCAAAATACAAAATAATAAATGCATTCTGAGCAGATTTTACATTCACTAGTGCTCCAAAACTGAATATTACCTATCCTAGGACACAATACAGTGAAATTTCTAGTGGTGCTTCTCTTTCTATGCTTGTATTAATGGATGTGAATGTTTGCTCTTTATTCCCTAGTAATAATTTTAAATCTGTCCATTCCTCTTTTAACCAATCAACTCTCATAGGCTCGGATTGAGGAGCTGGAGGAGGAAATTGAGGCGGAACGCGCCATCCGTGCCAAGTCTGAAAAGCAGAGAGTCGACCTGTCCAGGGAGCTGGAGGAGATCAGCGGGCGCCTGGAAGAGGCAGGAGGGGCAACAGCAGCTCAGGTTGAGATGAACAAGAAGCGCGAGGCAGAATTCCAGAAGATGCGCCGTGACCTGGAAGAGGCCACGCTGCAGCACGAAGCCACGGCTGCCGCCCTGCGCAAGAAGCACGCGGACAGCACAGCTGAGCTGGGCGAGCAGATCGACAACCTGCAACGCGTGAAGCAGAAGCTGGAGAAGGAGAAGAGTGAGCTGAAGATGGAGATTGATGACTTGGCCAGCAACATGGAGTCTGTCTCCAAAGCCAAGGTTGCTGCACAAGAAGAAATATTTCTTATTAGCATTGTTGTTCTAAATAACTAGATGAACTGAAGGTTTTCTCTCTCTTCACAGAGCAACCTGGAAAAAATGTGCCGAGCTCTTGAAGACCAGTTCAGTGAAGTCAGAGCCAAAGATGAGGAGCATGTGCGGCTAATTAATGATCTGAACACGCAGAAATCACGCCTACAGACTGAGAATGGTATGTGCCTTGATGAAATGTAATACTCCAGTGTCAAGTACTTAAATATGCTGTCTGAAAGCTGGTGTGTTTTGTAATATATTCATCACTGGGTGATCTGAACAAAACTCAGCATGTAGAATCTCCTCTTTGTGGCAGTCTTAGAAAGTTACCCAAGAAAACACAAAGCCAAACCTCAGAAGGGAGTATTGTCAGTGAAAATGAACATGTGAGTTTGTGGTCAGTTCATCTTCTTTTCTTTGATGCTATCACAGCATTTCTCAACAGCTTTTCCTATCGGTGGGAATGCAATTACTACTCTCCCTTCAATTTACCACTTTATATCTTGCAATCACTTTCCACATGGCTAGCTGCTTGCATTCATTTGTTTTATGTCTCATATCTCTGTCTTAAAAAATTCAACTTTTTCTCATTAGGTGAACTTACCAGGCAACTGGAGGAGAAGGAGTCCTTGATTTCTCAGTTAACTCGAGGCAAACATACTTTCACTCAGCAGACTGAAGAGCTGAAGAGACAACTAGAGGAAGAAAATAAGGTGACTTGCTTTCATTTGGAACAAAAAATTTTAAAATAAATCAATATGCCAGAAATAAGTGAGATTTCTCCTCAGAGAAGAGACATGAGAATAGTGAAAATTTTTCACTTTGCCTTGGAATACAACACAGACAGGAGATGTTAAAAATTAAATAAGCAAGACAGTTTAAGCTCTTTTCATCATGCATTCTGAAGATCAAAAACATGAGAGTTTGGAGTGAAGGAAAGCAGCATTGTGCCCACAGGCAAAGCAGACAGCAGCAGCCAAAGAAAGGAAATAGAGCAGGAGTGCTTGCATCTTGTCTGTTGGTGGGTTTATTTTGCCTCTGCCTCAAACATCTGGTGCAGATGTGTCTGGGAGGTGTTATTCCAGACAAGACGGGCAAGCACCTGACCCTGTTTAACAACATCAAGCCTGAAACACAGAATCCCCAATGTCATTCATTTTGCTCCTTACCTTCCTCTAGCAACTGCAGCGCATGCACAGGGAGAGATGAATATTTTATCAGGCCACAGGGAAAATATCCAGCCACAAATTACTCGTGTTCTAACAACTCGTTTAATTTTAACTGCCAAGGCCAAGAACGCCCTGGCCCACGCCCTGCAGTCTGCTCGCCATGACTGTGACTTGCTCCGGGAACAATATGAGGAGGAGCAGGAGGCCAAGGGGGAGCTGCAGCGAGCCCTGTCCAAGGCCAATGGCGAAGTGGCCCAGTGGAGAACCAAATACGAGACGGACGCGATTCAGCGCACGGAGGAGCTCGAGGAGGCCAAGTACACAGAGGGATGGCTTGGAGCAAGTAGAGGGATGTTTAAGCATACTGAGTGAAGAACTGAAGGAAACCAGAATATGTTTGTGGTGGCAATAGGCAGAGCAGTGTGGTTTTTAATGTATTGGAAGTGAAAAGGGGAATGAGTGCGTTTAAAAAAGGCTGGACGTGGCACTCAGTGCCATGGCTTAGTTGAGTTGTTACAGCATGAGTTGGACTCGATGGTCTTGAATGTCTCTTCCAACCTGGTGATTCTGTGATTTCTGTGAAATCTGTGAGTAAATATTTCAAAGAGAAGTAGGGGTGGAGGCTTAGTGGTGCCTACATAAAGGAGAATTCCAGTGCTTTGAGTTAATCATAGTTGTTGAAAGAGCACGTTCTTTATGCTGTCCGTATTGAAAGCATATTTTTGGTCCCTCTCCACATTGAAGCAGTTCGTACTTGGGTGCATATTCTCCCAGTCTATGCACCACTTCAGAGTGCTGTGGCACTACAGCATTATATATTGCTCTCTCTGCCCATCTTCCCCATTCCAAGCTCCTTTCATGTCCGTTCTCTGAGGAGGCCAGAATTCTCTTTTTCTCAGTGCTGAATGTCCCATCCTGCAGGAAGAAGCTGGCCCAGCGCCTGCAGGAATCAGAGGAGCAGATTGAGGCTGTCAATGCAAAGTGTGCTTCACTGGAGAAGACAAAGCAGAAGCTGCAGGGGGAAGTGGATGACCTCATGGTTGATGTGGAGAGGTCACATGCAGTCTGTGCAGCACTGGATAAAAAGCAGAGGAATTTTGACAAGGTTTGTTCAAAAGACCATGCCAGATCTAAACACCATTAGATATTTGGTAGGACAAGAAAAATTCTGAAGTTCTCAAAGTACTGCACTCGCAGTAAAATAAATTGCATTTTACCCAAAGCAAAGTTATGGTACGGATCCCATAGTGGGAAATATGGCAAAGATAAAGTCACTGTGTAAGTAACCCCAGGTGACCACAGGAAATACTGAAGCAGCCTTCTGATAATTTTAAAAGGCATGAAGTCTTCACAAAGGAGTCTGGTCAGAGCACTCACATGCAAGCTAACAAGCCCTGGTGTTAGTCTGCCAGCCTGACCTTGGGGTTAGGCAGAGCCTCAGACTCATGTAAAGTTCCAACCTTCACTGCCCTTACTAAGATTTAAAAGAATCTGCATTGTTGTACCAAGTGATGCTACACAGAACTGTGTCTTGGCCTACCCTTGGTGTGAGTGAAAAGACTGCTAAAAAAGGATCTTACAGGTCTGTGGTATCAAACTGAGGAGAGAATTGGTAGAGAATGACCTTCCTTGGTGGGCTTAGTCCAGGATCACTGGCTCCTGCAACACTATCAAGACTCACACATCCTTATTCAGACCAACCACATTATGTTCGGGCTGGTGTCAAACCAAACCCTTTCCTGACAGCTTGGGGCATGCACTAGTGTTTGTTGAAGAGGCAAATTTAAGTAGATCCCACCAAAACAACCAGAGCATGCATCACAGGGAGTTGATTGTCACAGGCAGAGAACAGTCCAAAGCAAAAGACTGTCAAGATAGGCCAAGCCTCTTGGGTTCCTGTCACATAAAGGTGCAGAGATGGAGTGGTTCAGAATGGATCATTCTTCTCCTGTCACTCCAGATCCTGGCTGAATGGAAGCAGAAGTACCAGGAGAGCCAGACTGAGCTGGAGGCTGCCCAGAAGGAGTCTCGCTCGCTCAGCACTGAGATCTTCCGGATGAAGAACGCCTACGAGGAGATGCTGGACCAGGCTGAGACTGTCAGACGGGAGAACAAGAACCTCCAGCGTGAGTCCACGTGGCTGTCAGCTTAGATTCACTCTGAGCCCTCAGATGCTTCCACATTTCTGGGCTACCAGAGCTCTGCCTCTTCCCAGTGTTTTGTTCTTTACAATTTTCCCACAAAGGTGGGAAAATTTTCTTTCTTTCCTGTTCACCTGATTATAAAGTCACATGCAAGCACGCACTTTCATCTCTACAGCATCCTGCTTCCTCAGGATGTTCCCCCTTCTTCACACCATCATCATCCTATGCATGGATAAGGACCAAGTTAAGTGAATAGACAGAAATTATGATGATACTCAGTTTTTTCAGATTGCTTCTGTCACTGCCGCCACTGGAAAAAATCTGGAGGGCTGTTGTCCCCTGATTATTGGAGGATCATGTAGTTGTGGCACAATGGATTGGCATTTAATAAACAAACTAATTATAGAAAGGAAATACAACTCAGATCCTTTTTGTGAACTGAATGACCACTGGGGATTATCTAAGCATAAAGAAACCAACCAAACATGACTCTCTCTGGAGATGTAATTTCACTACCCAGAGAAAGATGACATTATTTTCTGAGCTCACTCCAATTGGTCCCTCTCATTTTCAAATTGCACACTGAACTTGGGATGTGCAGGTTATCAGAAATAAAGATTTCACACAAGACAAGATGTATTATTTCCTCTCACTTACAGAGGAGGTGTACTTTCCTTACATCCCATTACACCAGAGTCTCTTTTGTCACTCCCACTACCAAAGAGCAGGTGCCACTGATCACACAGTCTGAGAGGAGCTGAGTATGTGTTTTCTGGTTGCAGAGGAAATTTGTGATCTGACTGAACAGATTGCTGAGTCTGGAAAAGCACATCATGGGCTGGAGAAAGCAAAGAAGCAAATTGAGCAAGAAAAGTGTGACCTCCAAGCAGCATTAGAAGAAGCAGAGGCAAGTGTCCTCAATCAGTGGCTTGCTTTTAGAGAAATCAAGAAGGGAAAATTTGGGTATATGTTTTATATTCCTGCTTATCCGGAAACTGTCCCAAAAGTGCAGTAAGACAGCACAGACAGACCAAAAAGCACAGGGAGTGCTCCCCTGCTATGCCAATGTGGAATTCCACATGATCTGTTGCCTCTCCAGTGTCACCACAGCCTTCGGTGCCCAGCCCTGGTGGTATCTGAGGCATTTTCCTAAGGAATATTATTCCTAAATTGCCATTTAATATCCAGCTGGGGTACGGTGAGGATGGAATAGCAGTCAGCTTTTTCAGTGCTTGGTCTTCTCTAAAGATAAGGCAAATTCAGCTGCCCTCCCAGCTGCAAAGGGTCACATTTCTGCATGGGCATTTCCCAGCAGTGGACACTACGGAGACAAATCGTAATATTTCAACCCTGACAGGGCTCCTTAGAGCACGAAGAGGGGAAAATCTTACGTGTTCAGCTGGAGCTGAACCAGGTGAAGTCAGATATTGACAGAAGGATTGCAGAGAAAGATGAGGAAATCCAGCAGCTGAAGAGGAATCACCAGAGGGTGTTAGAGTCTATGCAAACCATGCTGGATGCCGAGGTCAGGAGCAGGAATGATGCTTTGAGGCTGAAGAAGAAGATGGAAGGAGACCTGAATGACATGGAAATCCAGCTGAGCCATGCCAACTGCCAGGTGGCAGAGACACAGAAGCACCTCAAAGCTGTGCAAGGGCAGCTCAAGGTAGGGACCACAAGGCCACTGCCCCGTGGGTCTTTGCCATTCCCTCTGCGTGCTTCTGGGTCTCACAAAAAGGTGCTTTCACCCTTTTAAGGACTCCCAGCTCCATTTAGATGATGCCCTGAGGGAGAATGATGACCTGAAGGAGCAGCTGGCTATAGTGGAGCGTAGGAACGGCCTGATGACAACAGAAATGGAGGAGATGAGAGCTGCCATGGAGCAGACCGAGCGAGCCCGCAGGGTTTCTGAGCAGGAGCTGACGGATGCCAGCGAGAGAGTGCAGCTGCTCCACTCACAGGTATTTGGCATCTCCTGGCACAGGAGGTTACTACAGGCCTGTGGGAGTGGCACAAATTGGGTGGGAGTGGCACAAATTGGGGTGGGAATGACCCGTGTGCTGGCTGCCCCAACAGAACACAAGCCTCATCAACACCAAGAAGAGACTGGAGGTGGACATAACTCATTTACAGACTGAAGTCGAGGACAGCATTCAGGAAGCCAGAAATGCAGAGGAGAAGGCAAAGAAAGCGATCACAGACGTGAGTCCTCTCGCTCGCCTCCCCTCCCGTTTTGTACTGCCACAGTCACTTTTACACTTTAAAAAGGACCAATTCTTCAACAGAAAATATCTGGGACACACAGTCCCTCCCATGTGGGCTTCATGCATCCATTGCCCTACTGCTTGTCACAGAAGACCCCTTCAGAAAGGGTCCTCATGTCCTGCTAGCTGTCTATATTGAGGAGGCATTCTCTCTCCTCCTCTCCATGCCCATTCACTTTTGCTTCCAGAGCAAATGTAATAAGCAGGATAGAACAGATGGTGGCAAAATTGTAATAGAAAAAGAGTAGTTTGAAACAAAGGTCTGTCTAGACATAGCACAGAAGAGTGGAAATTAAAACTAAAATCATACACAATTCTGTACAAATGCTAGACATGCAAGAAAGAAAAAGAAAGAATCTAAACATCTCATTTAAGTGAGGCTACACATTCCACATTATCAGAAATAACAAATACCTGGGATCATCTAGGAAAGGTATAGGAAAATTAAACAGAAAATGGTGACACTATTGCATGGAGTCCTGGTGCAGCAGTGTTTGGTCCTGCTGCCCCCAGCAGCAGGGCTGCAGGATCCCTGACCTCTCTGCTCTGCCACACTGGTGACAGCTCTCTATCCCAGCTTCTGAGGACCTCAGCAGGCATCAGCTTTGCAATGCAGCTTGAGGTACTCAGGGTCATCTCACTGGCAAAAACTGCTTCGAAGTCTGACTCTTTGGCAAATTTCAGCACCAAAGAGCCAAAAAGACTCAAAGCCACTAGGAAGCCCAGAAATGCAGAGTGCTAGCTGGTAATACTTCAAGATACTTCCATTCTGACTGACTTAAAAACCAGAATTTTGGTACCGAGCCATTTGCACACCTTGATTATTTTTTCTTTATATCAACCCTGTCTGTTCTCTGAGGTGAGGCAGTTTTAGAAAGAGTGATCCTGCTTACATGGCAGAGCCTTAGCACAGCCATGGACACTGAGTCACTCCCCAGTGTGAAGCTGGGTGTTATTCTCAGGCCCCCAGAACTGCTGGGATGGAGATATTTGTAACATAACTGTGCACCACCACCAGGCTGCCATGATGGCAGAAGAGCTGAAGAAGGAGCAGGACACCAGTGCCCACCTGGAGAGGATGAAGAAGAACCTGGAACAGACAGTGAAGGACCTGCAGCACCGTCTGGATGAGGCCGAGCAGCTGGCACTGAAGGGAGGGAAGAAACAACTTCAGAAGCTGGAGGCCAGGGTATGGTCAAAACTTGGGTAGATAAAGGTGAAGGTTCTGACTGGGCCCTTGGTTGCTGGAACTTCTTGGGAGGGTGAAAACAGAGAGAGCCCCAGGTATTCCCAGCAGGTTTGATGAGAGCTGTGCTGAGTAGCCAGAGATTGCATTGTGGGTGATGGACTTGAGAGCGACCTCAAAAAAACCACGTGGGCAAAAATGGGGGCAGATGAACAGACAGCAGCAAGACATAGATGGTAATTTTGTCTAGGGAAAAATAATTTAAGTTGTATTTACTTGGGGATGAAGTTGGAACTGGTAATGGACACATTTCAGAAGCTGTTGAATGTGCAATAGAAGTGAAAACCTCAAACAGAAAAAAATTTGGGTTTCATTAGCGGTGGCACTGAGAACAAGACAGAGTTGTATGGCAACATGTTCTTGCCACTATATTAAGTATACCAGGTGCAGTTCTGGTCTCTGCAACTCAAGAAGGATCTGCAAGATAAAGCTTTATTGACAGACAAGACTAGGACTCTGCCATTTGGAGAGACCAGCCCATCTTCAGCTTTAAAATAAATACAAATAAATACTTTACAAAGTGGGCCATGAAATTTAGAAATCTGCTGCCATGGAAGGCTGTAGAGGCAGCTGGTTAAAGGTTCAAAGAGGGAGTAGAAATCAGCAGGTTTACAGAGGGGCACAGGCATAGATATGCCACCTTACATCTCTAATTCAATGCCTGTGGAAGCTGGACAAAGGGAAAGGGAATAGACAGCAGCCAGGTTTGCATGCTGTCCCTAAATAGTATTTGCCACTGCCACTCCCAAAGATAACAAAGGAAACAAAAAAATTAAACCCATTTTTCCCATTTACCAGGTGAACATTCCCAGAACCCTCCCTTCCCTGTTTCAACTTCCTCTTGTCTGACAGATTTAAGCCTAATTTTGACTACAGATGCTCTAGGTATGCACAGCTAAGTTCCTTTTATAAACAGCCATGGATTCACACACTGTGCCATCACCACCATAACATGGCGAGCGTATTTCAGCCAGTCTAGACCCAAGAAGCAGCTGCAGGACGCTGCCCTGCTCTGCCACTTTCTTAGTCCTGCAGCAGTACCAGCAGCCATTCTGGCCATCTTCCCCGTGATTCTGTGTTTCAGATTAATGAGCTAGAAAATGAGCTTCATTCTGAGCAGAAACGAGGAGTAGAATCCCTGAAGGGAGCTCGCAAGTACGAACGGAGGCTGAAGGAGCTCACTTACCAGGTATTGCAAATCCTCCGCCCTCCTACACAGATCACCTCAGTTCATCTGCCAGGGCTGACTCGATTTTCACTTCCTACAGTCTGAAGAAGATAAGAAGAATATCCTTCGGCTCCAGGACCTGGTGGACAAGCTGCAGTTAAAAGTGAAGGCGTACAAGAAACAGGCTGAGGAAGCTGTGAGTGGAGGGCTCTTTCCAGTGGGGCCTGGGTGGAGGTTTCTGAAGGGTGGGCTCCCTAAAATATTAAAATAATTGAATACTGAGTTCAACAGGGCAGCTAAGGCCACTGCCTTTGAATATTCTTTATTATGGCTCACAACAGAGCAGGCATAGCTGTGGTTATCCTGGGACAGGTGCACTTTTGGAGCCACACAAGCCAATATTCCCACCTGGACCTGAGTGGGGTAAAGGTTCTGCCCCCTGAGTGGTCATGCCAGAGTACTGGCAATGCAGGGCTGTACCTGTGAGGCCAGCACGGGTGATGCCACTGTGGCACAGCCACAGGTGACACTGGTGACAATGCCATTTGTGCCAATGCTGTGTGACTTTCAGGAGGAACAGGCAAACATCAATCTCTCACGATGCCGCAAGGCCCAGCACGAGCTGGAAGAGGCAAAGGAACGAGCTGACATTGCTGAGGGGCAGGTGAACAAGCTGAGAGCCAAAAGCCGGGACATGGAAGGCCAGGTGAGTTGGGGGCTGCAGGGAGGGACCCTTCCTGGGCAAGTGGTGTCACAAAGGTCACTGCCCAAACAGCCACAGCTGCATTCCTCCCACTCTTTCACTGGAGTGTCCTCATAAAGAAAGGCCAGGAATTGTCACTTACTCCAAACCAGTGCATTTTGCAAGTCCTTTTGGTGCCTCACAGGAGTCAGACCAAATACAATCAACTCTAAGAGTCCAGGTCTTTCAGCACAGTTGGGAGATATTGCTTCTTCATTATAAAATGGCAGAACAATTGCAGTAGCCACAGACTTGAAACGAGAGCACAAATAACTCAATTGCTCCAATACCCTCTACATTATCTTCCTTTTTCTGTATTTAGAAATCAGAGAAATGAGGTTCCTGACCTGAGCTGCAGCAGGCTCCCTCCTGATAAAGTCTTCTGTGTATCCAGCAGATATCCATTATTTTCTTCAAGTAACCCAGTGTGCGTGTGTGTAACTGATATATTTAGCCAACCTTAAGGTGAAGCTATGAGAAATTTATATATATATATATATATATAAATATAAAATAAAGCTGGGTGGTGTTTTAGTGACTACATGGATTGTTGATTCACTATGAGATTGACACGTGTCTGTGTGCCCGTGTGTCCCTGTGTCTGTGTGTCCGTGTCTGTCTGTCTGTCTCTGTCTGTCCATGTCTGTCTGTGTCTGTCTGTGCCTGTCTCTGTCAGTGTCCATGTGTCCGTGTGTCCTTCTGTCCACGTACGTGTGTCCGTGTGTCCCTCTGTCTGTGTATCCATGTGTCCCTGTGTCCGTCTGTCCGTCTGTCCGTGTGTCCGTATGTTCCTGTCCCTCTGTCCGTGTGTCCCCTGTGTCCCTGTGTCCGTGTGTCCGCGAGTCCGTGTGTCCCGTGTGTCCGTGCCCGTGTGTCCCATGTGTCAGTGTGTCCGCGTGTCCCGTGTGTCCCGTGTGTCCGTGTGCGTGTGTTCGTGTCCGTGTCCATATGTCCGTCTGT
>VZSR01003022.1:1862340-1909938 GCA_013398615.1 Brachypodius melanocephalos
CGGGGCCGGAGCCGGAGCCGGGGCCGGGCGGGGGGCGGGAGGGGCCGGCCCGGGGATGTCCCGCGGGGGTACCGGCGGTCCCGGGACACACACGGGGCCATCGCGGTGCTGCTGTTGGATCCCTCCTGGGCATCGCTGTGCCCCTGCCCCGGGCAGGTGTCCCGGCACCCCGGGCTGAGGCTGCCGGGTGCTGTAAGAATCCGCTTGCCCGGCGTCGCTCCGGCAGCCGGAAGGTTTTGTGCTTGTAGCTGTAGCCATGGAGAGGCAGAGCTCAGGTGCGTGACGAGCTGCTGAGGACGCTTGGGTTTTCACGGTCGCTGAGGAGCAGCAGAAGTCAGTGGCTGTGGTGATGCAGCCCCTGTCAGCCGCTCACGAGGGTCAGATGCTGGGCAAGTTCCGCTCCCTCCTCTCTCCCTCACCCGCTCCCACTCCTGCTCATTTCCTATCACTGAACGTGTCGTGGCGTTATGTTGTGGAAGAGGTAATTCTGTATAGAATCGTGGAATCACAGAATGGGCTGGGTTGGAAGGAACCTTAAAGATCATCCCATTACACCCAGTCTGCCTGGTTCCACTAGACCAGGTTGCTCCAAGTCCCATCCAGCCTGGCCTTGGATACTTCCAGGGTTGGAGAAGCCACAGGTTTTCTGGGCATCCTGTGCCAGGGCCTCACCACCCTCACAAAGAAGAATTTCCTCGTCTAATCTAAACCTGCCCTTCTTCAGCTTGAAGCCATTCCCCTTTCACACCATGCCCCTGTCCAAAATCCCTCTCCAGTACCTGTAGATACTGGAAGATTCTCTAAGTTCTCCCTGGAGCTGTCTCTTCTGTTCCTCTGCTGCAGTAGCTCCCCAGCCAGCTGCAGACACCTCACTGCCATACCTGTGACATGGCTCAGGGAGACCCAGCAAGGTTAAGCTGGTTGTGCAGACTCAAAGGCCATGGACTTTCTGTCAGGATACCGAAAAGTTCTGTCAGCTTCAGTCATTTTCAGGGCCCTGACAGCTTGGGCGACAGTTGGATTCCCACCTCGGGACTGCTTGTGCCTGAATGTGTTTATGGCTTTCAGTCCATGCAAACAAGACAGCATATGAGGGTAAAAAATGGCTGAGGCCCATGAAGAGCGCGTTCACAGTCTCTGCATGTGAATTCTGAAACATCTCATGCACAAAAGCAAGAACTTGCCATGACCCCACCAGTCCTCTCCTTGCTGGTCATGCCCTGTTGTCATTTGGAAGTTCCACAGAGGCTGTGGGCATGGCAGTGGATTTGGGAGCATCTCCCTGTGGTGACTGGGCTGAAGCCATTTACAGCACAGTCCTCAGGTCAGCCTCTGTTTGTCCTCCAGGTTCCCAAGCCAGCCTGCTTTGCTTATTTGCAAGGCAGGCAATGCCCATCCCAGGTTTTCCATGCACACGTCCCAGGGAATCCAGAGAGGCAGGAAGCAGAATCTTGAGCAAAACCTGCCCACCAGCTGCATGTAGAGAAACGTTCTGTGAGCAAAAGATTCTGTGCAAAAGGCAATTTTGCCCACCAATCTGGCACTGTCTTTTCGTTTCTCTTGGTCAAATAAATTTTTAAAAATCCATGATGTTTCCATTGACTTCCTGTTTCTTGTTATTTTTTTCCTGGAAAGACAGGAAAGTAGAAGGAAGAGTTGCTCACACAGTGCTATGAGAGTGAGGCCATGGACTTTCCCGTGCAACTGATGCACTTGGGATTTCTTTTGTTAGTTTCAGAACGTGGGAGTCCTGTTGTTTGTCAGTTTTGCCACCTACAAGATCATGTATTGAGATACGTGAATGTTTGTGGTTTCACAAATTGCTACATGTTTACACATCTAGGAATTTAGGAACTGTTTGAGGAAAAAATGTATCATGAGATGTGAAAGATTCTCCTCAGCAAAGGCAGTGGGGAATTGCTTCGAAGTACCGTAATTTTGCTTTTATGTCATCTCAGAAACTCTTCTTTCCTGGCTTGAGTCAGAGCAAGTTGCACCGTGCTCAGCTCAGTGCCCACAGCCCCACAGATGTGCTTTTTTGACCCTTGGCTCGTGTGTCACTGACAGCTTTGATACAGACCACTTGTCCACCACAAGAGACCACTGGCCCCCTTTCTCTTGGGCAGACCTTCAGAAAGAAGGCAAGAAAAATGGCAAGGGCTGAGTGTGTTCACTCTGGCATGTTTCCTTTTCTCCAGAGATGGTACCTAATAAGGACTATGAGCCGGAGTTAAAAAATACATCAAATGAGAGCTAATTAACCAAATCCATGGGATCACAGGTACTTGGCACACATCAGGGTAGATGTGTGAGAAGGAAGCTCTGTGTATATCTGTCTCTGTTCAGGTAGCCTTTCCCTTCTCTGTAGGTAGCTTATCCCTTGTGTGCAGATAAGCAGCTTGCTCAGGGACCTGATCTAACTGGAGGACACTACAACAGAAATACTCTGCTTCTCTGTTCTCTGGTCTGAGTCCCTGCCCAGCCACATTGACACTGGGAGGTGGTCACAGTGCATGTCCAGATGGGGCCATGGACACGAGTCTCCTTTCTGTACCAGCCAGCCCTTCCACGGGCTTTGGGTGGCCCTGGCCCTGCAGCTCTCAGTAAGGTTCAGTGCTCTGTCCTCAGCTGAACCTGGCCACACATTGTTGCTTGAAGAGGAAGATGTTACTGTCTCCCTCTGTCCTGCCCTCATTTCTCTGTGCCCAGTTTCCCCAAGAAGTACTTGTGCTCTCCCTGGAGCCTGAGGAGAGCTGGCTGCATTTTCTGCCACAGCAGTGACTGAACATGTCTGATGGCATTGCCTGTCTCCACAGCACACACCTTTTTCTTCTCTCAGCAAAGTCCATCAGTGGCTGGGAGAAGGAGGTGGCCTTCTTCTGAAGCCTTTGTGACTTGAAGCCTGCACTGTGTTTAGACAGGAAGGCTGCATTTTCTCATTCACAGGGCTTCACATTTACCAGCCCTGGGATCTCCTCTGACAGCACCAGTTCAAAAGTCCGTGCTGAGTTTTGGACCTGAGCTGAAAGAGGGAAGTGAGAAAGGTGTGAAGAACAGCAGAGAGGGGAAGCTCTCCCACCCTGGAGCGGTGGTTGAGCAGCCAGTCTGGGGTGTGCTGGTTCCTGGGGGATGAAGGAGGAGGAGGACTGACTGTTCCTGATGCTATCGTTGACTTGGGAAGAACCTGCTGCACCAACAGCACCTGGGTCTCCTCACAGGCAGCCAGGCTGTGGAGCTGCCAGCACTGCTCCTCCAGACAGCTCCAGCTGGCTTCTCCAGGAGCCGAGGACAGGGCAGGGTCTCCTGCTTTGTGTGCCCTCACACTGTGTGGTAGAGTTGGGCAGCTCTCAGAGAACCATGAAGGTGGCTTCCAGGAAACAAAGCCCAGTGCCAGGGATAGATGTTCCTGAGGGATTGTTGCCTTTGCTACCTTCTGTGTTCTTTTGCTAGCAAAAATGTGTCTTCATCCATTCACAAAAGATCAAGGAAAGGACCAAAAATGTGGTAAATGTGGGGCAAGAGAGACACAGAGAGGTAAAGAGATAAAGATATTTTGTTTACTGTTCCTGTGGCTGCCGCAAGCCCGGAGTGGAGGATTAGAGGAAAATGATGGCTGGAGGTTCCTGCTCAAGGCAGTGATGGAAGCAGTGAGAACTGGAGGAGGTCTGGAGGAGCTCGTGATAGGGACAAGCCAGAAATGGCATGTCTCTGTGAGCTCTGGAGAGGACACCACTGTCAGAGGGCAAAAGTGGTAGCATGAACCAAAAAACCATCAAAAGCAGAGAGCAAAGGGAGAAAGGGAGGGTATCGGCTTCGTGGTGGGGTTCCAGATGGATTCCCTGAGGCTGGCTGGGAGCAGCTGAGGAGGCTGCTGTGGTTTTAATCACAGAATCACTGGGTTGGAAAGGACCTTTGGAGATCAGCTAGTCTGGTTTGCCTGGCCATGTCTGCCAGGTTTCAATGTGTGCAAGGGTGGACACGACGACTGTTCTGGACAATGTATTCCAGTGTTTAACCACTCTCACAGTTTTTTGTTGTGTCTTTTAAAGAGGTTTGTGGCCCTTTAAAGGGATTTTTTGTGTTTTAATTTGTGCCCATTGCACCTCATCCTTTTGCTGGCTATCATGGAGAACAGTCTGTGTGGTTTTTTTACGGTCCCCCCCCACAGGTTTTTATTCACATTGATAACACCCCTCTCAGGCCTTCTTGTCTTGATGCTAAACAGTCCCAGTTCTTTAAGCCTTTCTTTGTATGACAGATGCTCCAGTCCCTTAATCATCCTCATGGCCCATTGCTGGACTCTCTCCAGTGTATCCTTGTCTTCCTTATGTTGGAAAACCAAGTACGGTTTCTTACACTACTGTAGATAGTAGGTTAATGGAGAAATGGTCCCTAAGCAGTATTTTCTGAGCATGAGAATCCATGGAGACTAGAAGAATCCTGAAGACTGCTGTCAGATTCAGCTGGTTTTGCTTTGGCTGAGCTTGGTCTGTGAGCAAGCAGCACTCCTCTGCAAGCTGAAGAGCTTGGGGAGAGAGGATGTTGTTGTTGCTTGGTATCCATATCCTATTGAGTAGATACCATCAGCTTCAACCCTCACCCCTCCTTTGGTGATTAATAGCTGTGGCACCTGTGAGACCTGAAAGTCTGGGATTTTCTGACCCTTTCCTCCCTCCTGTGTGCTTTACATTTTTGCCTGACCTTCTGACCATTGAGCAGAGCCCTACAGGGCCCCTTGGTACCAGCCCCAGGTTAAGGAATTGGCCTTCCCAGCCTAGAGCAAGAGGGAATCTGTGCAGATGCAGGTGAGGAGGTGGTTTACACAGTTACAGAGCCCATGGAGTGTGGTGTGTGATGCACTGAGGGATTTCTCAACAGCTCATGTTTCTTATCCCAAGGCTGGCTGCCTCCTCACCCCAGCTTCATCAGGATGCTTGGCATGCTGATGTGTGTAGAAAGATCTGTACAGCTCCAGACATAAGAGCAACCTGGCACAAGGCTCAGGTGCTCCAGTTTGTGACAACCTTCATAGTGCAGGGCAGCAGAGATGTTGAGAAAGTGGGCTAGTGTGTATTCCAGGAGCTGCTTTGCATGGGACCCTCTGGAGAAACCTCTGTTGCGTCTGCTTTTTCTAGACAAGTGACTTTTGGAGTGTTGGAGAAGATGTATCATTCAGTCACACTTGCAAGTGGTTTCTTTGAAAACCTATTTTTGGGGCTTGATTTTTGTATTTGTAGTTAACTAGAAATCACTTATATAAGCAGCAGCAGCAGCAACATATGCAAATTTGCTGGAAATTGTCAGCACTTTTTATAGCTTCAGTCATCCCACAGATGTAAGTCTCTGTATGGAGCACAGCGTGTGCTTCCAGAATGGATGGAGGTGGCTCTGGAATCTGACTGAGTGGGTTGGACTGAGTAGGACTTCGAGTTGCCACTGATCTTATCTGCACTCTCCACAGCTTGATTTACCAGAACTGTGAGGCACTTAGGACGGAAGGAATGTGCTTCTCTCCCTGGTGCAGGCTTCGCCTGCGACTGTTCAGACAGATGGTTCATTGCTTCCACTGCTGTGCAACGCTCAGTGGGGAACTCACCTCACCTAAACCAACCTGGGGCAGGTGGGGATGTGCAAACAGCTGAGCCTGGAGGTTGTTGCACGTCCAGCTGCAGGAGGCGTGGCATGGCATGGCATTCTGCTTCCTTTGTGGTGCCTGGGGAGTGACAGAGAAAAAGGATGAAAGGAATACACAGAAATTAAAAAGCCTTTTATTTATTTTGTAATAAGAGACAATGTGTAGAGGATTGCTGTGCCAAACTGCTCTCTGCTGTCATGGGGGCTGTATGATGTGGGATATATATTTCAGTGGGATAAATATTAAAAGGGAGGATGTTTTGGTATTTGTTGCAACAGAGCTTTTCCTGATGCACAAAGGAAAATAAAGTTGCGTGTGCACCTGGATGTCTGTGGGTACCTGAGCCCTGAGCTGTTTGTATATGTTTTCCTTATCTCCTGCACACAGCAATGGTGCTTTGCTTTCTCAGAAGGTTCTTCCACATCCTTGGAGTTTGTTGTCTCACTCTCTTGTTCCTCCACTTCCCCACTCAAAAATCAGCTTAACGTAAAATTCATGAAGAGCCACAAGAACTGAGGGGATGTGTGATAATCTCAGGTACAGATGTGACTGATGCTGCTGCTTTTTCCAAGGATATTCTGTGGAGCAAGTAATGCTCCAACCTGTAGTCTTGGGTGCTGGGGAAGGAATCTGGTCTTTAATCTGGTGTGATAAGGCTGTGGGTGCTGAACCCAAAGAGTGGATGGCATCACTGCCAGGCTGGGACTGGTATTCCTATCTTCTGCCCAGGGGTGTTTGTGACACCATCCTGAGTGTTCTGGCCATTCTGCTGCCCCTGGGAGGCGGGGATGACATTTCCCCTGGTGTAGAAGGTTGGTTTTCATTCTCTTGGTGCAGGGATGGGTCCCTAATGAAGGCAGAGGGAGAGATTTGAGTGGCTGTGGATGGAACCTGCTGTGGGTGTTGCCTCAGGGAAAAGGAGAAGTTTCAAAAGTTCAGTGCTCAAAGGGTGCTAAGGCTGGTCTGCTCTGCATGATTCAACAGCAAACTCGTCCAAAGTGAGATGTTCATGAGAGGAGTGACAATGAGAATCCTGTGGTGTTGCCTTGTGGTTTAGTTTCACACTGTCTTTTTTCCTCTCTCTGACTTTCAGTAACTGTATTTTTTAGAGTTGAAACTTTTGATCATCTGACCACTGATATTTCTGGCAAACGTGAATGAAATCAGATATAAAAGGGTGAGGAAATTGTGTTTTGCTGCCAGAAAATCGCTCTTTAATCAAGCTTCTGAGGGAATTTGAAGCCCCAGGAGAATGTGAAGGGGATGTGATGCTGCAGTTCACAATCCCTGTCACCCATCTAGCAATAATTTTCTCGCACTGTTGAAGTTACAGATAAAATATAAAAATTGAATAGTACCATAAATAGCCAAAAATTGTGAAGGAAAGGGTCTTACAGACAGCTGTGGCATTTTTTGTGAGCTCTTCTGTCCCCTGCACAAATTGGGGTGTTGCAGAAGCTGGGCTCAGAGCTGCTGCTTCTGTAGCAGGTGAGAACAGTCACACTGTTGGCCTTACAAAAATTGCACAGGACAGAATTTTTAAAGATATTTTTCCTGCATCCTTAGCTAAAAGATGAAAAAGTGCCATGGAAGGTTTAAACTGGAGTATCTCTTATGGCCTGTGGATTACAAAAAGAGTCTAAAAACAGTCTCCCTACAGACATCTGCCTTCTTGATGGGCAAGATTAAATGAGTTGCTGTGCACCTGCAATTTAAGGGTGGAAATACAGCAACCATGAGAAATGTGGATCATTTAAAGACTCACTTGTAGATTGCTTCGTTCCCTAAAGAATTTTTGGCTCATTCTGTGCTCTGAATGGGGCACATGTCCTGTAGGAAAATACAAGAGTGATTTCTGCAGCAATAAACGTGGGGAACTCGAGTCTCACTTTCCAGCTTGGGTGCAAAATGCACCTTCAGTGCCTTGAGTGTTGTGCCACAAACACTGGTGCTGAATGTACCATGCAGCACTTTATACTGAATATGGTTTAAAAAGACACAGTAGGAATAATGAGAGGATGCCAAATACTTATTTTCTAAAAACAAAGCTTTGCTCTGGTGTCCAAAATGGAAAATCAAGACCAGAAAATTCTGGCAGCTTTGATGAAATCTGGGGTTTTTTTCCTACTTATTTCACTTTTACTTGTGGCATAATAAATGACCAGATAGAATTAACTGGTTATTTAACTAACCAGATTAAACCTGTGTTTTATGCTCCATGATTCCTTATTTTCCATGGTTGCTTATGCCCATGAAGCACATAATTATCAATAATATGCCCCAGTGCTCATTTTCAGAATCCGAAGTGTCTGAGTGTGTTCTCAGGAGTTGCTTTTGTTGTTTTGCTGACTGCTGACACCGAGTGCTATCCCAAAGATAGGACACTGTCTGTTTTGGAGAAGACAAATAACAATAACAATTACAGCAGCAGGCAGTAGCTCTCTTTGGAAATCTTTGGGTCTTGTTGCAGTTGTTTTCATTGTGGCCACGTTATAACTCAGGGCAGCAGGAATTTCTCACTTTTCATGTGTTCATCATGTTCCCCCCACTGAGAGCAAAGGGAGCCAGCCACTACTAACTTGTGTCTTGGAGTGTTTGACATAAGGCACTGATATTTCTGTCTCTGATTTCTGACACTCCCAGGGAGCACTCATTCTGGGCAGCTTTCTCAGCACCCAGCACTTCTGAGCTGTGCCTTGCTCCCTGTGCAAGGCAGGTTTGCTGAAGCCTCCCAAAAGCTGGGGCTGGGGTGCAGTGGCTGCTCCCTGTGTGCTCATTTCCAGGAACCTGCACAGCTCCACCTTTGCAGACAGGGACAGAGGACCTGGGCAAAGCTGAAAGCAGCAGAATGGAATTGGTGGTCCCCACGCTGTGCCTTGCACACCGTCATCAGCTCATGTCACTTCAAAGTGTCATTTGCCATATTTAATTACCTGTCACACTCCTTTTTACTGCTGTGAGCCCTTGAGTGTGCACAACAGCGTGAAACCAGGGCCAACAGTTTGCTCAGCCACTGTTTTCCAAGTTTGTGCTTCAACTAGTGTTTGCCTTGAAAAATTTAAGTGTGCTTTAGCGTAATTGGAATTTTTGATGTCACGCCACTGTGTAAAACATTACCTGTTGAGAGGAGCTGCTGTGCAGGATTGGTATGTGCCAGGGCTGTTGACAGGTTTGCCCTGTACCTGCAGAGCAGGTGAGCAGGCTGAGCCTCTGTAGCACGGGGTTAGGCATGAGAGAGCCCCTTGCATACCTGCCATAGCTGCACAAGGGCACTTGTGGTTGAGAGGGAGAGCAGGCTGCACATTTTCTTGGGATACAGCCCCCTCCCTGCCATGGGGCCTTCTCTGTACCTGCTGTGGTGACTGCCCTGGGGAGCAATCCTTTCACAGGCATATGGAATAGCAGAGAAAGCTTTTTGCTTGTACTAGTAATCCAGTTTTCCACATCACCCTATCAAAATAGCTTTTGTACTAGCCTAGTACATGTGTGGTTTGCTTTTTTGCTGGCACATTCCAGAAAGGGGTGCCATGGGTTACTCAGGAGCTGCCACTCTGCATTTTGTAGAGTATATCTGGCAGCAGAACAGGCCAGTGTCTTTTAACATCCACTTTTGTCAGCATTTGTGAGCAGTCCCCTCAGTACTCACTCATCAGCATGAGGCACTTTGGAGTTAATTTAGGCTGACTGACAGATGACTTTGGTCACTAATCTTTGAGCTCCTTAACAGGTGCAGATGCAAAGGTTGAAAACCTTTCTTTGACATCGTTTGAGACCTTGTCTGGCACTTTTCCTACATTCGTGCTTGGTAAGAGTAGACTGTGCAGACTGTTCTTGAGCCGCAGATATTCCCACTGTGATGCTGGCAGCAAAAGCACCGTGGTCTTCCAGTGTTTGTTTGAGCACTGAGTTTGTTTACTGCACAGATCTCTCAGGGCTTTCCCAGCTCTGTGGCACTTGGAATGGCCTCTGCTGCTGCAGTCTCCAGGAACAAAATCTTTCCAACTTTAACTCCTTTGCAGGCTATCACTTCGTGTGCCCATATCCATCGGTTCTTTGCTTCTTTTTATACTGCAGAAACCCCCTAAATAAGAGGTAATTAGAAGTAATTAGTCTTGGAAAGACCTGGGGTTTTGTACTGTAAAATGGACAAGACCAAGGTCCATAAGGAAGGTGTGTGATGTTCTACAGAGTGCTCAGATGAGATTTTCTGTGATTTTCAGCAAAGAAGGGACGCAGCAGATGTGAAAGCTGCAGAGGATCTGCCCTGCCCAGCACTGCCAAAGCAGGGGCAAGCTGCAAGGCTCTAGCCCATCGCAGAGAGAGAACTCAGGAGCTCCTCTGGGCTGGAAGTGAAGTCTGAAATAATCAGGCTGTCTCACAAGTACTGAATTTCCATCTTTGAAATGCCCTCTCACCCTCAGCAAGTCCAGCAGTGGGTAAAAGGGAGGAAGGTGTGAGAGTGGGGAGGGATCAGAGGCACAAAATTAGAAGTCTCAAGCCGTTCTTTTGATTTTCCCAAACTTGCCTTTATGTTTTACGTGGAATCACTGTAAAAACTTCCTTGGAATCTGCTAGCTCAGGGTTAAATGTCACTGTTTACTGCACCTGCAGTGTCCTTCCTGGCAGTTCAGCACTGCTTGTGCCTCCTGTTCACCCCCTCACAGCCCTTCCTCCAGGGACAGGACAAGCAGCTCTGAGGCTGCTTGAGAAAAATGCAGCAGTGGAAGGGGAGCATGGAAGGGGTTAACGTGAAGCAGCACCCTGGGCTGCTAAAAGACCAGCTTTTGTGGAAGACTGAGGGAAGGAACAAGGATCTTTGAGCTTGACATTGTTTGGGACATGAAAAGTGCAACAGGATTTCAGTTATTATCTCCGTATGTAATACTTTGCATTTATTCTTAGCGTGTTTTGTTTCCTGTGCTGCTGCCTGTTCTTTGAAGACTTACCAGAGCTCATGTAAACAATCATGTATGGTCTGAACGTATTTACAACACAATTCTCACTTTCCTGAATTGTCTGAGGAGTGACTGGCATCATCACTCCTCAGACACATAACCAGACCTTTGTGGCTGACCTTTGATTTGAGGAGATTCTGCTCTTTGCCTTGTGGCTTATCTATTTCTTATTTTGCATGGTAGTTTTTTCCACTCCTTGTCTGCTTGTTTTCTCCTGGAAGTCTTGATAGAAAGGAGTTTATGTTTTCAAGAGCACACCTGTGATAGTTGGTCTAACAGCAGATATCACTCTCCCAAGAGTACCACACACAGGTGCTCGTGCCACCAGGGCTACAACATTGCTATTGAGTTTATTCTTTCATTCTGCTTGGTTTTGCTGTGGTCATCTATAAGCACTTTCAGAACGTTCTATTAAACTGGCTCTCTGGATCTGCTTTGTCTTCCTGATCCTTTCTAATTCACTTATTTAGCCCTTTGTTCACGTTTCCAAAACAAAACCCTGCAGTTGCTGTGTGCTGAAATGCTCCTCCTTGAGCCACTGCCACAAAACCACAAAGCCAGACATCCAGTGACAAGCTAATGCAGTACAGGAGCAATTCCAGTTGCTACAGAAGTGAAATTTGGTCAGAAAAGAGGCAGAGGTTGCAAGCTTTTGGCAGTGGGGTCGACAGAATAATTGGTACAGAGGAGTTTGGAGGAGAAAA
The DNA here is from genome assembly GCA_013398615.1 of Brachypodius melanocephalos. NCBI lineage: Eukaryota > Metazoa > Chordata > Aves > Passeriformes > Pycnonotidae > Brachypodius > Brachypodius melanocephalos. Next base: position 1,873,635 of record VZSR01003022.1, read on the forward strand.
ATGGAGATGAGGAGTGACAGAGTTTGCAAGGGGTGACAGAGAATGAAGAATTAACAGAGTTTGGGTTTGATACAGATCTGGCAACGTGCCATGTAGAAATTGCACAGAAGAGGAATTGTATTTCCAAGGGGTGAGCAAATGCTTAACTCAGAAAGGAACAGACAGAAACTGGTTTGATAGATGTAGTTTGTTTTGTAGTCCTGAAGAACTGTGTGCAGAATTCAGTTTAAAAATGCTGCTGAGGGCTGTGTGTGCAGCACACAGCTGAGCAGTTCCAGCCCTGCCCATGTAATGAGCTGCCTGAGCAGCAGATTAGCTTCTACTGTGCCAGCTGCTGTATAATAGGACTAATTCATTACCCAAGGCCAAGTAATCACTCTCAATAGCAAGATTTAGAAGAGAGCCTCTGACTTGTCTCATTGCACTGCAGACTGCTGATGATCACAGTGAAAACTGAGACCACATGAAGGCTGGGAATAACCTCAGTCTGTTATGGAATGAAGAACAGAACTTCAGGTATTTCCAAGAAGAAACCATGTTTAAATCATCTTTTGGAAAATAATTTTGTGATGAACCTGGGTCAGCAAGCCCCCGTGCACAGTTCCTCTGAGCTGGATTGCCCCAGGATCTGGGGGCTCCCTCACTCCAGCTCCCTCCTCTGCTCTTGACCAGCACCATTTAACTAAGGCTGAATATGAACCTTCAGTGAGGGACAAAGCTTTCCCTCAGTGCTTGCCAGAAACATAATCATGAGCCAGAAACATAATTCATCCCTGGGATAGGGCTGTGGCACATTCTGCTGGCAGTGCTGGGGAGGAGATTTGGCTGGTGCAGATCCCTGTCCCCAGCAGGTTGCGATGCCTGGTGTGCCCCGAGCAGGATGCTGCCTGCTCATGGAACAGGACACCTTCCAGCACGTCTGTGATTCCCTCCTGGGGAATCTTGGCAGTTTGGAGGTGGGACTGCCACATCTCAGAGGTGGAGCAGGAGAGGAGGTCTGCTGGCCACCCTGAAGACAGGGAACCCACAGATGGAGACCACCAACCACAAGTAGCACGTGAAAGGGGAAAGGAGCTGAGACCTGCTCGATGCTTCAACTCTGGCTGCATTTTTCACTCAGTTAGGTCAGAGAGCTTGATCTCAGGGCTCCACCCAGTGATGCTCAGCAAGGTCTTTGTGTCACAGTCTTACAAGCTTGCACACAGTGATTTTGGTGACCCGTGGAATGAAGCTGGCTGCACTGAACGAAGCAGCTTTTTGCTGGGCAAGATGTGGATCTCTGGAAATGCCTCTTTTGTGATTCTAGGATCAGAAATACACGAGCAGGAGTGGCTGTAGTCCCTGTGTCAGTTTTAATAAATAAGGTTACAGCTTGGCTTTTAATAGCCCGTACCCCTAAGATGTCTCGTTCTGCTCTGTGGAGAGCAACACTTGTCCCTTTTTATCACATAATGTGTAATTACCTCAGTTGCCTTATCAGAATATTCCTAAGGAGTACAATTGAATTACTGTTCATCACAACATAGGACACTTTTTTTCTCTCTCTTGTAAGATTTTTCTTTTATTTATGGTGTTGCCTTCCTTGACAACTTCCACATTTTCTTCTCAAGGCGAGAAATTTATTTATAACTAAATAAAATATATGCATTTATAAATTTATGAATTCTTAATTGTTGTTCATTTTCCCCTCTCTCTGCTAGGCTGCAGCTCCAGCGGTAGTAAGGCAATATCTTCAGCTGAAGGAGTTAAATACACCACCCCAGAAAAGAGCAGGACAGATCTGAAGGCTATTCCTGTAACATTAATTCTGATCTCAGCCCTGTTTCCTGTCTAAAGACTTTTCTCTTTCAGTGGAGGTCATGAAATGTTACATTTACTACTTTTGTTCAGAGTGTGCTGAGAGAATATCTTTCAGCTCCAGGGGTTCCCTCTCCCAGGAGCACAGCCTGAGGAACAACAACCACAAGTTACAGCGTAGTTTCAGTTCTCTATATTGTTAAACAATATTATTCTGAAGAAAATAATACACTAAATTATGCTGCCATTATGTAGCAGAGTGTGATTAGTCAGGCACTAGATTCAATATGTCTAAGCATGCAAGACAACTATTAGAGTGAGGCCAAAACCAAGATAACCTCTCAGTTTTCCCCTCAAATAAAACAGGTTTTATTTTTCTTCACATGGTGAGATCCTGCAGCTGTGCAAAATTCACCAAAAAAATTCCGTCTGTAATCCTACCGACTTCTTCCCCTTAATCCAGTCAATTACAGGAACTTGGAATGAACAGCTCAGAGCTGCTGCAGCAAGAGCAGCACTGCACTGCTGACCCCTCTGAAATGCCAGTGAGGGTGGGGGAGGCAGACACTGCTCTGTGGGGGCTGCACAGGAGGGCAGATGTGTACAGATATCACAGGCACAGCCATCCTGCAGATCCCAGGCTGCTGGGAAGCTTTGGCTGTTCCAATTCAGCAGCAGGCACAGAAATATTTAGAGTTGTGTGAAGGATGTTTGGGCTGTGGCAGGTGAAGACATGGCAACGCTGGGGACTGAGCTGCTCTGGGCTCCCCTTAAACCCTCTTGAGCCTCCCTCCATGCACTGGTCCAGCTCTCCTGCTGGTGTTTTCTTGGGGTAGCTCCTGTGTGATGTGAGCCCCGAGGCCACTGAGCACCAGAAGCTGTTCAGAGTGGGTGCTGAGGGTGGGCAGAGGGGCCAGACCCTGCTGTCAGGCACCTCTGTGCCTGCTCTGTTCCCTCTGGCTGCAGCAGCCTGGTCTCCAGGAATGCTGAATGTGTCCTGGGCTTCTCTGGAAGGGGGCTGGAACAGTTTGAGCACACAGAGGAAAGGTGTTGGTGATGGCACCAGAGCCAGAGCTGAGCCTGGTCACTGACCCGTGGGTGTGCTGCTCTAGCAGGTTATCTCCACCTCCTGCCAGAGCTGTCCAGCCCTTCTGAGCAGATTATGCAGGAGATGCTGATTTCTCCAGAGGGGATAAATGTTGGTTTATGGCTGCAGGAGCTGCCCAGAGCTCACCAGTGGAAAACTCCTGGGATGGGGTGAGGGAGGGCTCCTCCTGGCAGCCTCCGTGCCTGATGGGGGCTGTGTGTGTTTGGTGTCCACTGGCTCATTTTTAGTCTCCAGGAGAGGAGGATTAACCAACCTCCTGTGCCAGGTGAGCAGCTCAAGGGCAGAAACTGATAGATGTGGCTGCAGTGTCTTCTTCTCTGCCTGGAGTCAAGCACCACATTCTTCCTCAGGGAGCTGCTGTGCTGTGCTGTGACCATCCTGCTGCCCCAGGGGGCCATTAGAAATGCCAGCACAGGGTGTCCAGGGGGATGGCAGGTTTCCCATAAGCTTCAAGGATTGTTTGTGCTGTAGTGTTCCAGCATGAACAGGTGAGAAGCCTCGGGGCAGGAACTTCTCAGTCCTGCAGACAGTGAGGAACAAGTTCATCCTCATTTCAAAAAGACAAAACATTCCAATTCCTTTACAGCCAACTGAGGAAGAGAAAGTCCTGAGGTCATTCTCTCCCAGTGCTTTTTCAGATGTCCAGGCTGAAGGAGCTGGATTGTCTTTTTCTCCCTGGTGATCAGAGAGCTGTGAGCACCTGCTCAGCTGAGGTCTGCAGTCCTGAGTGGGGGCAAGAGGATGGAGCAGCTCTGCCTGTGGATGTGCTCAAGCAGGCTGTATGGCAATTCCCACAAGGAACTGCACTGAGATGTAGTTTTCGTGTCTTGCCAAGCTGTTCTTCTCTTGCTAAGTCAGAGAGCAGGAGCCTGAGGGTGTTGTTATCAATCTGGAGTTGGAATTCAGCATCTGTTCTGCATCGTCCTGCTGCTTTCCCAGGCATGAGGCCAAGGTTTGGTGTCCAGGAGGTGGGACCTGCCTGCAAATGCAGGGCTGTGCTCAGCCTCCCCATTCCCTCCTCCACAAACAAGGCTGCTGCAGCAGAGCAGGGAGGTGCAAATATGATTTTTACAGCCCAGAAAGCAGCTCTTGGGTTTGAATTAAATTTTCCCAGTTTTTTTTTTTTTTTTTTTTTCCCTCCACCTTGCATCTGTCTGAGTCCAGCAGAAATGTTCAGGCAGCTGGGTGCAGCACCACAGGCGTCACAGAGAGGTTCCCCAGGACTTCACTGGAAGTCTCAGAAGGGAAGTAGCACAAAGTGTGAGGTGCCCTGAGCAGGACAAGCTCCTGACAGAAGGGACCCTGTAGGAGCTTGGTGCTCTGGATGATATCAAGGGAGTGTTTCCATGACTCCTGGATTAGCTGCACCAAAAGCTGTGCTGCAATACTTGTTTTCTTCCTGCTCTTCACAGGGTAGCAGCTTGTGATCTGGAAATCTTTGACCATTTATTTTTATGTGAAGTCTAGATTAAAAATGGAATTCTACATTTTCACGAAAGCATGTGACTTAAAAACCCCATGGATTTAAAAGTCCTGTCTAAAGTAGTGGAATAGAATCAGCAGACTCAACAGAACTTTCTTGTTTTCCCTAGGTTTAATTTTTGTTTTGCAGTCCCAGGCTTCAAAACACCTCAGCTGCAAATACTACAGTAATTCACATGCAAAAGCTTGCAGAGGTTCATGTGGAGAGAGTTTATAGGCTAGGAATGATTTCTTTGTGCCTCTTTGAGGTGATGATGTCCAGGTAGTGCAGGGTGGCCAGACAGCGCCTTCTGTAAAAGTATTATTAAAGGTTTCATTGTGAATGCCACCAGAAAGATTGTATCATCCCCACCCCAGTTCTTAACTTTCAGCTCCAAGTGTTGATCTTTCCTAAGTAGCGTTCTCTTATCAGATTATGAGATTACTTCTATTAGATTTTATTTTCTTTCTAATACATGATGTCATACTTTGGATAATATTTCTATTTTCGTATCAAATGTGTCCATTCCAATCCATCTCCCAGTGGAATGTCAGCGTGGTGTAATCTTGGAAACAGCTGCCAAGGATACATATGTGTACCTCCCAGTCCAGCCACAGGCTCACTCCTTTTCTTCAGAAAGGCTGAATAATACCTACATCATTTCTTATAAATAGTTATTTGGTATTTTCTGGAAGAAGTTCAACCTTTACTGTGGCTTCGTTTCCACCTCCATCCTGAACCTTCCCTTCTGCAAGTTAAATTCGTTTTTCTCTCTGCTGTGAGGGATGGGAAAATAAACCACCCTTTTTGTTTTCAACAGATTGATGGCATGTCCGAGACACTCCCCTTTCATTCATTATTCCTGTCTGTATTAAACTACTTTTTTCTCTTTCTGTTCAGGTAATTTTTTTTTCCTAGATCTCTGTTTTTTACTCTCTTTTGGATTAGATTTTCCATGGATCCTCAGAGAAGATTAACAAATGCTCTGAGAATTTTGAGCCAGTTCTTCAGAAATCTATCAGTCTCAGGGTTCTCCAACTCACTCTTTCTCTATTGCAGGCTGAAATCTTTGTTGTTGATATTAACTGTGACAGCCATTTGACAATGGAGGTCTTTATTAATAAATGACATTTTGTTGAATATCCTGAACATGGTCATGTATGGGTAGCTCTCTGCTGAGCTTCAACTGGTTCTCTTACTTAGTCTTCCTCTTAATATACATTTATAAAGTATTTCCTGTTACTGTTGATGCTTTTCTGCTGATTTTATCTACTTTTGCGCCTACACTTCTGTACTTGTCATAGGAATTACTGGCAGCTTTTTTTTTTTTTTTTTTAATTTAAGAGCAGTCCAAAAGGTTCATTCTCTTCCATGCCTGGTACCAAGCACAAAGGCTTCCCAGTCCCAATGACTTCTGTTGTTTGCATATTACAATTATTCAAATTATTTGCATATTACAATTATTCAAATTCACTGATGCAGTAATAGGTAATTATGTGGACATGGGAGGAAGATAGATATTAAAATGCCCAATTCCATAAACAAGATTAACTTGCTAGGTGCAGAGCAATCAAACCAATATATTTTCTTTATCTGCTTTGGGAGTGTGGTTTGATGAATCTGGAATATGCAGCAGGTCACAGTGTCTGGACCACGTTGGAAATGCAGCTTCTTGGCAGGATAGTCCCAGGGACTGAGGTGCCAGGCAGTTTTAAAATGGCCAGTTCATTCATCACCTTCTTTAAACCAGCATTAGTGGGATAGGAGACTGGCTGGGAAAAGAGAGGGGGTGGAGATGACCCAGTGACATTCATTGTGTTCTTCTGAGGATGCTCAGTTACTGCACAGGGCAAATTAAAATCCATCAGTAACTGTTTCCAGGGATTCTCCTCCTGCTGGCTTTTTGTTTGGTTGTTTCCTCCTACTTGCACTTTTTCCAAGCTGAATATTGAGTTGGTGTAGTTCTGCCTGCTCCATTTTTTCCTGCAGTTGGTCATCTCCCACCAGCGGGTCTCCTGCTCAGCTGCCCCTGCTGTCTCCCAGCACTTTCCTTGAGGTGTGCCTTTGCCATCCCTCATCTCTGCAGTCCTCCCCACCCCTGGCAGTGTGCTGCCTTAAATGTTATTCTTGCATATGGACTGGGACTGGATGAATTTCAGTGCACAAATGCAGTGGCCTGGATATTCTTCTCAGATGAAATGTTTCTATGGTGGAGTTTCATTAAAAAGAGCTAAACCCAGCAAATGAGATCTAACTCCCTTCAGTGTGTACAGGGCCAGGAGCAGCAGCTGTGAGGACAAAAAAAGAGGTTTTTTTACCTCAGAGGTAGGACGCTAATCAGAAGGTAAATGTGAACAAACCCCTTAATTTCAGCCAGAGAGAAGAGGCATTCATTTTACCAAGGACTGCCTGGCCTGGTGAAATGGCTGCTCACATTACAGCCCTGGAAGGTTGGATGTGGGAGAAACACACAGGTATCCTCTGCTTGTGTCCTCCTCCAAATCAGAAAGGCCAGAAGAAGGAGCAGGGATCCTACAGGGATGCTGAAGAGGGGACAGCAGAGAGCTGATGATCAATGAGAACCTGCTCAATTCTTTCCAGGAGCACAGGGAAGAGGGGACCAGTCCTGCAGAGCACTGGAGACCCTCTGCTGCTCTGCCCACCACTTCTCCAGGGTGCTGCATTACCTGGATGTCCTGGCCTTGATCTCAGCCCAGCAAAGAGCTCCGATGTGGTTGTCCAGACCTTGCTGTGGGACAGGACTGAGGCAGCCAGGCAGACACACGTGTGGTCACGCCTGAGCAACCTCCAGAGTGGCTGAGCCTGCTGGAGAAGGAGGGTTTTCCTGAACAGCATCTCATCTTCTGTCAGGGTACAAAGGCAGCCCTACATTGCCATATTTAGAGAAGGGGCTCCTGGAAAAAATGCTGCAGATGCAGGAATTGCTGTCAGAGGGGCTCTTCCTGCCTGCTGAGCCTGGCAGGAGTCTGTGCCCCAGCTGCGAGGGGCACCAAGCATTCTGCACTGCCCCCAAAGCCCCTTGCCCTTCCTGTGCCACCCTGTCCTGCCAGCAGGCATGGGCACATGGCCCTGCTCTCAGAGATGCCTGGCTGCTTGTCTGTCTGTCTGTCTGGCCACAGCAGCAGGCAGGGTGAGCTGCAGCTCTGTGCGGGCGCTCCTGCAGCCTCCTTCAGCCGTGCCAAGTGCTCAGCGTGGCCTTCCTCCCATGCCTTATTTTGTTGTTTGTTTGTTTGCTCGTTCATTAAGACTTGTACCAGCAGCAAAAATAGACAAATAATGGAGGTGGAGTGTCTGTGTGAGCGCATTGTGCTGCGGGGTTACAGGCACAACAGTCACATTCCCCACGCCTGAGAGAGATTACAAGGGAGGGCGCAGGAATGTGCATCTGGCAGCACTTTGTATCTTGGCCATTTCACTGCTTTCTCTGCATCTGAGGTTCCCAGAGTTTTGGTCATGGAGGGCCATTTAATCCAGGGAACAGATTTCCTCTGCAGGGGGAACACCATTCAAGAAAAATTGAGGGTGTTTGTAAATAAAAGGTCGCTGCTTGAAAAAGTAGTACAGCGTGTTACGTGGGGATCTGTCCAACCACAGCAACAGGAGGAAGCAAATTTCTTTTTAAAGTAGAGGAAAGTGTAGCTATAATATGCCAAAAGATTGCTTAAGGCCTGGGGCCAGGTACAGAATCTAACTGTTGCAATTCTGTTTTAATTTAATGGATTTTGAGATAATGTAATAAAATCATCAGAAATGCAGATCATTAAACATAAGGTTCTCAGGCACCTTGTCCAACATTCTTCCTAAAAGAGAGAAGATTAATTAAGCCTTTTTAAAAGTAGTTAAATAAATGTCCTATCCCTGGAAGTCTCCAAGGCCTGGTTGGACAGGGCTTGGACCAATCTGGTCTGGTGGAAGGTGTCCCTGCCCATGGCAGTGAGTTGGAATGGGATGAGCTTTAATGTCCCTTCCAACCCAAAGCATTCTGTGATTCTGTGATAAATACAGACAGCTATTTGGGATTATTCATTGGACACTCTCAGAATGTCCTTTTGTTAACTTCTCATGAGAAGGAGAATACACTAGCTCTGGAGATCTGACAAGATCTCCAGAAACTTATCTACGATGCTTTTACTTGCTTTTGTAACTTGTAGATACATTACTTGCTCCAGAATATTGCTGTAAATACATGTTTTTGGCAGATGACTGCAGCAAAGTTTGAGGTTGGTGTGCCTTAGCTCTGCTGTGCATGCTTGTGTGTGCATGTGGGAGGGAGTCTCTATATTTTAAGGGAGAATCCCTTCCTTCCTGAAAGGACACTAATTATTAGTTGTTATCGAGTGATTTTATTGTGTCTGGGAAACTGCAGAACCCAGCAGTAGAATGGGGTTTGTTAAAACCCTAGTGATGTATGAGAAATAAAGCACATGAAGGCATGCTTTGGCACAGAGGGGAGAGAGGATGCTGGAAGTGCATTGTTTGGAATTGCATCCAACTGCCAGAATTGCAGAGGATGCTGCAGGTAGAGAGAGTGCTCAGCCAGGCTGAGCTTCCTGCAGTGCACAGGCTGGAGGCCCCACATTAAAACATTTGGCATTATTCCCAGATGTTCCATTCCTCCAAACCCAGCTGCACTCACAGGCACAAGAATTCCAGCAGGCAGCCACGCTGCCCAACTCTTTGTTTGCCCTCAAGCCTGGTGAGGGTGACTTTTCTAACCCCCCTTTTCATGCCACAGCCCAGGGAGAGGGGTCAGACAGCAAATTTAAGTCTGTGGGAGGATTTTTTTTTTTTTTAACTGCTTCCAGTCACCCTTCCAGGGCCGAGCACCTGGAGCAAGCAGCATGCCCCTGGCTGCCTCTGGGGCCTCTGACCATCTCGCTGGTGTGCCCCACTCTGCCCCACAGCAGGTCATTTCAAACTGGAGACAAGCAGCTGGCTTGCTCTGGGCTTGTGACTCTCTGTGCTTCTGGGGGTGACTCTGACAGTACAAGGTTTGCTCCACAATGGCCCTGTTGTCCCCGGATGCCCAGAACAACACAGCCCTTCAGAGTGCTTGGCCCTGGTGCTCTGCCTCCTACCAGATGCTGGTGTCAGAGACGGAGTGGCACATCCCTCCTGAGGAGGGTGAGCCTTGTAAAAAAACTTCTCTGCGCCAGCTTTCCCACAGCAGAGTATCAGGCATCCAATTCTGGGAAGAAAATAACTCAATAATTGAGTGGTAAAGTGCTAGAAACAGCCCTGGGGAGAGACCTCGAACAAAGGAATCCCTGAGTTCTTACAGCCTTACCATCCACATGCCCATTGCAGTGGTTATTTTGGGTCCAGGGTCTCTTGAGGTTCTCTGGCTCCTACAGAGTCTCAGGGTGACCAAACAGCCCCTGCTCAGCCCTGCAGGGCCCTGAGCCCTTGGTCAGGTGAAGGGTCAGTGTTCATTCCCAGCTGCTTGCCAGGGGCTCCAGCCATCCCTCCACTCCTGGCACAACCTGCAGGTGCCACCTCAGCTCCCCCTGGAGCACTAGGAGTTCCACAGCAAAGGGAGGAGGGATCCTGCCTGCTCCTGGGCTGCCCTGGCACAGGACACATCCAGCCCAGGGTCCTTGCAGGGCTGGCATTGGCCTCATCCCCAGTCTTTCACCTTCTTCTGCCCATTCCTACCCTACCAAGCCATGGTGGGATAACTCCTGCTTGGGGAAGCCTTGGCATCCAGGAGAGCCAGCTCACGACAGCCTGTGGCAGAGCTCTGGAAAAAGGAAAGGAAAAAGACTAAAGCTAATTCAGAAAAACTCCTTGACTCACTCCTACAGGGAAGCTGGCTGCTGGGAGGGTTTGCTCCATGTTTCGGGGAGGCAGCTGGTCACAGATATGCTTGGGAATGGGTAAGAGGTGTCAGCCCAGTCCTTCCTGGCTTTCTTTCCCTGGACTTTTAACTTCTGGATGGTTCATGTGCTGATTTCCCACAGGGGTGTCCAAGGCCATGTGTTGATGCCAAGATCTGCCCCTTTTCTCTTCAGTACCTGTTTCTTAAACAGGATAGACTGCAGTCATCAGTCATGGCATGGACAGACAAATGTCATCAACCTGCTGCCTATTTAACTGGTTCTTGAATCCTCTTACCCTTCACTGGTTTCATCCCTTCCCCCATCTTTGTTTCTTGCTCTAACCATCTACCCCTAATCATCCCTTGTCTTGTATAATCCCTCTTTCCCTGCATCCCTCTATCAGAGAACCATTCCCATGCCTCAATGTGATGGTTTTCAACCCAGACCAAGGGCTCTCACCACAAGGATGACTGCACAGAGTGCTCTATTTGTGGGATTAGGTTATCTCAGCTCCCATCGTTGTCCCTCTGTGTTCTGTTCCCATTCCTCTCTGCTCCACTGTGTGTGGAGTTGGGCCCTTCATAGAATCACAGATTCCCTGGGGATGGAAAAGCCCTCTGAAATCATCAAGTCCAGCCATTAACCCCATGCTGCCAAGTCCAACACTGAACCATGTCCCTAAACACCACCCATTGAGCACTTCCAGGGACTATGATTCTACAACCTCTCCTAATGCCTGACCACCCTTTTGGTGAAGAAATTTTTCCTAATATCACAGCAGTCTGTCTACATGACCCCTCATTGGCCTTCCTGCTGTAGAAGCTGCATCCAGCAGTGCCAACTCCTTGTGGCTGCCCCAATGTGGCCACCCACAGCTTTTTTCCTGCCCAGTGTCAGTGTGGCCATCCCCTGTCCATGCATGGCTCAGCTGGATACAGGAGAGGGGCTGCTCAAAGGGAGTTGGGCAGATTTGTCCATTAAGTGACTTGTCTGTTAGCATAGAAGGCAAAAACAACCCTGTGTTTTCCTGGGGGTGATTCCTGAGCTCCCCGTGGGTACACTTTCCTTGCAGCCATGGTCACTGTGTTCTGGATGGGCTATCTCAGAACAGACACCACTCCCATCTGGCTGTCCGTGGTCCTTGGCACCTGGTGAGAGGGTGGTACTTCATTTCCCCCTTCTTGGTTACTCTTTCAGTGCCAGATCTCTGCACCCTTGTCACAGGGTGCTGAATGCTGTCACCCCCTGAGAGCACACAGAGAAAGGAGCACAGGAAAGGGAGCAGAGCTCAGGCAGAGCAAGAGGAGAGAAGGCTGACAGCTGGGCTGTCCTTTGCAGACTGCTCTCAGCCTCCTGCTCACTTGCCACTCCCCAAATCCCTGCTGTCAAAGGCTTTTTGTTGTCTTTTTGCTAATCACCCTCTTCAAATCAGGGCCCCACTCCCAGTATTCTTTCTCCCCGCTGAATCTCAACCCTGCCGTCTTTCTTATGCTTCCTACTCCTTAACACCTGCCTAGCTTCCCTCCTCAGCCAAACCCCAGTGATTGCTATTGCCAAGCACTCCCTGAGCTGCTGCTTTTCCAGGGAGAGTGAGCATCATCTGTGGCAGGATCTGGAGCAGACCTGCTGCCAGGAGTCCCACGTCACCCAGCACAGGGGCCAGGCTCAGCTGCAGCTCAGTGCTGTGGCTTCTCTCAGTCTGGCACATGGCTCTGTGCACCAGGCACATGTTGGGAAGGAAGGGAGAGGGCTGAGCTGCACTGGAATTACTCAGATTTTTCACTTCTGGTTCGACAGCCCCTATTTTGAAGGGGTCAGGATGGGATTCACAGGTCAGAGCTCTTCTCTTCCCACACATTTTGGTCTCTCACACAGCACTGAGGCAGAAAACATCACCCAGTCTGTCTCCCTGGGTTATGTATCCTTCAGAAACAGCTTGTTTCCCCCTCATTTATAGTACTGAAGGAGAAAAATATACTAGCCCCAGAAGGCTCATTCTCTGCTAACACAGTGCTTTTCATGTATATTACATTAAAGCAAAGTCCTGGGCACATGCCTGTGGCACAGCCAGGGACCTGGGTGGGTGAGAAGGGAGGCTTTTGGCAGCTGTGGGTCTGGCTGGAGAGCAGGCAGAGCTGGGTGGGAAGCATGCACACCGTGTTCCAGAGCCAAACGAGACAGGGAGGAGTGCAGAGATACGGGAGAGCTGGCAAGCCATTCCTCCTGGTCACAGCCCCCATCAGCTGCTGGGAGGGTGGCAGAGATGGATCCAAGGAAATGGCAGCTGCAAGAGTTATTTAGGAAGAAGGAGTGAAGCAGAGCGGCATGGCCCAGAGGAAACTTATTAGCACGGGTAGATTTTTAAAACTGGGAAAAAAAAATGAGAGCTGCCCAGCCAAACTGGGATGTGGGTATGTGCTGGGCATAGCTCAGGCCACAGCTTCAGCCTCAGCACTCTGAGATGCTCTCACTCAGCACAGGAAGGGGACCGTGCTCTGTGGGGACAAGGGCTGGTGGCACAGGAGGCTGGAGCCACGGCCAGAGCACAGGAATGGCACAGCAGGGCTGCAGGGCAGTGGCACGGGCAGCGCCACCCAGGGAGGGTGACTTGTCCCCAGCAGAATGTGCCATCCTATTCAGCCCGAGGGGAGCTGTGCTGGTTGCTCTGACGACCAGGACGGATCATATGACCCGTTCCACTTTCTATATATAAACCTGTTTCACACAGTGTATGTGACTCCATGGAAACCAAATGTTGAGCAAGAAAGATTGCATAAAAATGAACAAAATACAGAATGACTCAAAGGACGAGGCAGAGAGAGGCTGTGGGTAGGACCCAGGGGTTTGTGGGTGCCCCAGGCCATCTCCTGAGCCAGGGCACAAGCTGGTACAGGCATCAGCTGAAGCCAAACACAGATCCCACTTCTTTAACTGCACCATACAGCACCTCCCTGTACCTAAAGGGGCTCCAGGACAGCTACAGAGGGACCTTGCACAAGGGCTTGGAGTGACAGAGAGCAGGTTTTGATAAGCTTTTAGAAAGAAATCCTTTACTCTGAGGGTGGGGAGGCCCTGGCACAGAGTGCCCAGAGAAGCTGTGGCTGCCCCTGGATCCCTGGAACTGTCCAAGTCCAGACTGAACAAAGCTTGGAGCATCCTGGGATAGTGGAAGGTGTCCCTGCACATGGCAGGGGGGTGGAATGAGATGAGCTTTGAGGTCCTTTCCAGCCCAAACCATTCTGTGATTCTGTGGTTCTGCCTTTTCTGCACCTAGGACTGACACACACCTTTCCCAAGCTCTGTGGTCACACAAACTGCAGTTAGACAGAAAGAAAAGCTCCGTGTCGTCAGTGCAGAACAAGCCATTCCCCACAGGACAGAGGCTGTTGTGGGGGAGATTCCTGCTGTGTCCTTGCACTGCTCCTTGCAGGGAGTTTCCCCTCCATAGTTTGCTTGTCTTTCTGTCACCAGTGATCCTCCAGCACTGCTTGTTTGGGCTCTGTGGCCTTTCCTTGTGCTGCTGGGTCTGCAAGTGTGACTGCACTGGTGGCAGCAGCAGGGGAGCGTGCTGATGCTGCCCTCCAGCCCTTTCCCACAGCCAGAGGCTCCTCTTCATTTGCTCCAAGGCTGCATGCTCTGCTGAAATAGGATCATAAAATCACAGAAGAATTTAAATTGGAAGGGACTTTTGAAGGTCTCTGGTCCAACCCCTTGTTCATAGTTAGATCGGGTTGCTCGAGGCTTGAACTTGTGGGTTTGGGATTGTTTTGCTTTCCTTTCCCTGGAGTTTTGTGTTGGGAATTGCCCCTGGTCTGAGCTGTGCTGGAGCACTGTGCAAGCCCACACATCTGCAGGGAGCTCAGGCTTGTCAACACACAGATGTTTCCTCCCCAGGATCCCTCTTTGAAGGAGAATGGGGATTTCCTGCAGTTTGAAAATGGGAAGTCATTTTCTTCTATTGAGCAAGGCAGAGCTTGCCTCAGAGTCATCATGGATTGAACTGATGTGTGTTACTCCCTGTTGCCTCACTTTGCTGCATAAAACTCTCTTTGGCTTTTTTTTTTTCCCACCACTGGGACAGAATCACAATGCCAAGGGCTTTTCCAAAGGAAAAGAATGAGTTGGGCTGCTGCTAACTTGATCAAGAAGACCAAGAAAGGAAAGAAAAAGGAAACAATCAGGAAGTCAGAAGAGGTGGAGTGGGAGAGGCATCCACCTGCCTCTCCCTGCTGCCTGTGCTGCCCTGTTCTGAGCTGGCCCAACTAGACAGAAAATGTCAGGGCTCCAACAGGCAGGCCCTGGCTGCTGCTCTTCTTCGTGTGAAGCATCCAGGATGTCTGACCCAGCTGTCCTTCTCTTCAGACATGCTTCTAGACCATCAGTGCACAGCAGCACACAGAGGGAACAGCATTTCCTGGTCAGGGTTGTGGTGCTGTGGGGTGGCTCTCTGGCACACACAGATTGTCCTCTTCTTGACATCCCAACATCCATGCATACAGGGGAACAAGCACAGAGAATGGTGCAGTTTGTGTGCTGTGACCCAAACAGCAAATCCCTCTGCCTCTTGTCAGTGCTGGTGTCCTGGATTAGATGATTTAACCCCATAGATCTGTTCTTATTCCACATGCTTGCCTTTTCCATTTCTCTATCACGTGGTTTGGTGCTGAAGAGCTCCAGTGCCCTTTGTGCATTTGCTGCTCATTTCTGTTTCCTCTCTGCTGTGCATTTATCAGGAGAATTCCATCTCTGTGTTTCTGCAGGTAGCAGACAAAAACCATGGCTTGCCACATAGAACAAGACGTGTTGGGTGGCTGGCTCTTGTATGTTCCCCTGCTACATGGGATTGTGATCCTTGGAAATCTCATGGGAGAAAAGGGCTTGTGCTGCTGGATTTTAATGTTTTGTGAGACACTTGGATCCCTTTTTCAGGCATCAAATACAGATGGAGGAGGATTTCACTGGGGTCACACGTTCACTGCTCACATTGTTCAGGTTTCCTGTTTCCTCAACCATGTGTTGCAGACATCCTTTCTGGGTCCAGATTTCCCTGTCCACCACCATGGTGACAGCAGCTGGTGACACTTCCATCAGTGACAGTGAGGGGAGTGGCCTGACCATTTCTGAGCTCCAAGGCGCTGTGGGAGTTGGAAGGTTCAGAAAGCAGAAGGGACTGCAAACCCACCCAGCCTGAGCTGGGGCGGGGGTGTCAGGGTCCTGCCTTTTTCTCTTTATTGGAATAGAGCAGAACTTCTAGAAGGAGGCACTTAATCTTGATGGAGGAACCACAAGAAGTGCAGAGCTCGCTGGTAAGCCTTGATATTTATCCTCATGATTGGCAGATTCATTTCAAGCTAAGCTTTCCTTCAACTTCCAGTCCCTGCTGCTCTCTCTTTGCTGGTTTGCAATGCTCTCTGCTGATAGGGAACCTCCTCTCCATGGAGACATCCTTTGTTGTGATTTACTGTTCTCAGAAACTATCCTGGCAATATTCTCCTAAAACAGGAACACGGAATCAAAGTAGTAGTCCAGTGTCGGTGATCTAAAGTACTTACAAGCATTTTCTTTGTTCCGTGTGGCTTGGAACAGGGGTGCCCTGGTGGAGCTGGGTTTGGGAGAGCTCTGAAGCCTGTCTGTGGGTGCTGTGCCAGATGTGGAGCTGTGCCAGATGTGGAGCTGGCCTCTTGGAACACTGTCTGCCAGTCGCCTCTGCTCCCTGTGCAGTCCCATGGCCCTGTCCTTGCTGTGTCCCAGCAGCAGGATTGTCATCACATGCCAGGGTAACCAAAACTCCTCCCACACAGATGTGCAAACATGGTCCTGGTTTAACTGTGCTGATGCAAGAGGAAGGGACTGCAGATTGCCTGGCTGGGACAGAGTTGTGTCTGACGAGGAAAACAGAGCAAGAAAATCTCTCCTTTTCCTCAGATCTCCTGTTTTGGCAGAAAAGGGACAATGTGCCACCCACCATGGCCTCTCTGGCACTCTCATTTCTGAAAGGATGGCTTGCTGAGAGTGCCTAAACTATGAGGTGCTTCATCTGTGGTGCATTATAATGGCCAGGCTCATGTGCATCTGTCCCAGATCTCATCCTCCCACACTTTCTACGCTAGAGCATCCTGGGCTCCTACATGATGAGTATCGGGCTTGTAGTGATATGGCAGGGGGGAAAGGCTTCAAACTGAGAGAGAGAAGGTTGAGATTAAGACATGTAGAAGAAATTGTTCCCTGTGAGGGTGGGGAGACCCTGGCACAAGTTTCCAGAGCAACTGTGGCTGCCCCTGGATCCCTGGCAGTGTCCCAGGCCAGGTTGGACAGAGCTTGGAGCAGCCTGGGACAGTGGAAGGTGTCCCTGCACATGGAGTGGGGATGAATGAGCTGATCTTTAATGTCCCTTCCAACCCAAACCAGTTGGTGATTCTGTGAGGGCAGGGTGGTGAGGAAACCTCTATGAAGTCAAATTTTGTTTTTTCTTCTGTTCCTCTCCTGTGTAATTTTCAATTCCTCTTTCCCCCTAAAGCTGCTGTAGGAGTTGGAGTCCAAGTGTTTTTGGGAAGGGATTCCACTGGGACCAGTTAGGGGTTCTAACACAGAAGTGGTCCCAGCATTCAGTGGATCTTCCTCTGCAGTCTCCATGGGGGGATAAGTCCTGCCTAACAGTGAGCTGAGTCACATTCCTCTCAAACAAAGGGAAGAGATCCACACATACTCCATGCTGTCTTGGTTTCAGCTGAGATACAATTAGTTTTCTTCCCAGTAGTTGCCAGGGTGCTGAATTTGGATTCAGTATGAGAATAATGCTGATAGCACCCTGATGGTTTAGCTGGTGCTCACTCTAAATGGAGGAGCCCTCAGTGCCCTGTGCTGTGCCAGCAAGGAGCTGCAGAAGGAGCCAGGAGGGAGCAAGGCCAGGACAGCTGACCCACACTGTCCAGAAGGATATTCCACACCACAGAACATCATGCCCAGTGTATAAACTGGGGGACTTGGCTAGGAGGGGCTGAATGCTGCTCAGGGAATGGCTGGGTATGGGTGTTCAATTGTACTGTGCATCACTTGTCTTTCTCGGGTTTTATTCCTTTCTCTTTTTGTTTCCTCCTGTTCCTTTGTTATTATCATCATTATCATTAGTATTATCATTATCTTTTACTTTATTTCAATGATTAAACTGTTCTTCTCTCATGAATTTTACTTTTTTTTTCTGATTCTCCTCCCTATCCCAGGGGTGGGAGGCAGGGAGTGGGTGGCTGTGTGGTGCTGAGTTCCTGGCTGGAATTAAACCACAATACATGCACATAAAAGCAAACTGTTTCCCTGTCGTTTCCAAGAACTTCAGCATTTGGCAGTGCTGAGATTTCCTCTTGACTGTCATTGATAGAGACCACTGTGCTCACAGCACCCTCTTGATTGGCAAAATCAGAAGCAAAGAAATATTAGCAACCAAAAAATAGAACTAGCAGCTGGAAAACGTAATGCTTATATGCTTTTTGAAGTGATGCACATTTTGGCAGGGACTACAGCTGAAACACTGGGTTGACTTTGTTTTTTATACTGCTTCCATCCAACCTTTATTGGTGTTTACTGTATACCATCCACATTTGTCTCTTGGCATAGCCTTTGTTTAAGAATGCAGCCATGGCATTCACCTGGGAGAGACCTCTGCTTTTTCTGCAGCCCAGCAGAGAGACATGAAGCAATTCTGAAAATGTGACTGAAAGGATGTTGGGGTGATTCAGAGCTTCCCTTAAGCAAACTGGTGATGTCTGTCCTTGCAGGGCACTGCTGCTGACTGTGCAAAGTGGAGGAATACCACGGGCCCATAAAATGATCTGAGCTTGATGGTGACCTGCTTGGCACGTGGAACCACTGTAGGATCATACTAAGAAGCAGGGGTAGTGGGAATGGAGGGACTTCAGTTCCAGAAGGGAAAGAAGGTGTTAGGTACAGAAATGGTGGGCCTGCAGCAAAAATGTGTGAAATCTGGATCTTCTGAAACAGAACCCAGGGCTGGATTACCCCAGCCTCCTCTTTGTGAGATTTTCATGCACAGCAGAGATAGTCTGGTGTATCCTTGTTCTTTTCAAGGCCAGATATCCATGAAGGGAATATGAAGGCACCAACCTGCTGCTGTATTCTTGTGGAGCTGGTACACTCCCACACTGCACTTTACTTTTCTTCAGTGTGCTTTTGCAAACAATAACAGGGGACCATTAATCCCACAGTGGAGGAGCTGTCCCAGGATTTGTTCCAGTAGTCTGTGCTATCCAATGGAGCTTACTGGGAGAGAGTCTGGTTTTGTGGTTCAGGTGATGATGCCCCTCTAAAATAAATTGTGACAGCATCTCCATGATCAGTGCTTTGACCCACTGCTATATCCATGGGAAGGTAAAGGAGGGACAGATGCCTGCCTCTCTTTCTCAGACACTTCATCATTTCATGCTTTGCATTTTACTGCTCAGCCAGAGTCATTTTCTTGGACAGCTCCATGTGCTCTTGGGACATTAAATACAGAGGGGTTCATTTCTGTCCCAAAGTGTGACTTCTTCAAGGCAGTGTTGCTTCATGTTCCAGATGAAGCTAGCACAGATGAAGGGAGAAATGGAGTGAAATTCTTTGGGTGTATTAGAATCTCTAGAATGCCAAACCACATAATTTCTTTCCAGCTGTGTGTCTGGTTAGACTTTACATTATCTAGATAATGACTTAATAGGTTGGTTTTTTGTTTTTTTTTTTTCCTTTTCTCAGCAGAAACCCCGAAAAGCAACTCCTCAGCCAGGAGAAGACACCTTGAATGGCCACCTTCCCCCAGGCTGGCAGAGCTACATGTCCCCCCAGGGTCGCAGGTACTATGTGAACACCTTCACAAATGGTAAGTGGGGGTGGCTTCGCAGTAAATGTTTCACCCTATCAGCACAGATCTGTTTCAGGAAATCATCTTGCTAGTTGATTTTGATAACAGAAGTAGCTGCGGAGCCAAAGTAATTAATATGATCCTGGCACCGTAGGAAAGAAAATACAAGATTATGATCCTCTGTCATCTTAATTCTGACCATCAGAAGACATCTGAAACGTTGACAAAAGGCAGAGAATGTACAATAGAAATGCCCCTGTCATAAGTATTTTAGAATCTGAAACAGTGTTAAAGATGCATTTTTTACCACATCCTCTATTTCCTTTACCTGGAGATATTTATATCTGTATATACACATACGTGTAAAGTTGTTTGACAGAACATCAGGTATCACTAATGCACCACTGGGGAAAACAGAAACAGTGAACTGGTCAGACTCAGCTTGCCCATGGAGACAAGGAAAGGAAAACACACTTAATGGGACAACACAGACAAAGCTTTCAGTCTGCATTTGTGTGTTGTGCTCAGTGTCATGTTGAGAAGCAGACTTAACTCACGATCTTATCACCTGCTCAAGACCTGTCAAACTTGTACCACCTCCTGTTTACCTGAGGCTCTGTGTTGACCTGCTCTTCTCACCATGAGCTCACAGCAGCATTGCAAAACAGGGTCCTGTGAGCAGCAAATCCACATTTCTTTAGCAAGAGGAATGCCAGAGTGACGTGAAGGGGAGGACAGCAGGAGCTGGCCTTGTTCACAGGGAAGTTGCAGCCATCAGGAGTGACCTCTGGCATTCCTTTAATCTCACTCACAAAGGAGAGCCATGGGCACCTCATGGTCTGTTCAGGGGCTGATGGGTTTAATTTTAGAAGCTTTTGGCCCAGAGCTTTGCCAGGTCATTATTTACTGGAGTTTGATGCCCTCACGTCTTATAGGATGCTCCCTCCAGAAGATGCATTTCCATTTAAGCCTGCCTCCTTGGTTTGCAGTGCTCACACTTTGCTCTGGCTGATGGGCAGCATCCCCTGCACAGCTGGGGAGAGCAGCAGGAGTTGGATACCCCATCCCCACTGCAGTTCAAATGTAGGGCAGGAGGTGATTGTACTCAGTTCTGAGCCATCCCTGTGATGGACCCACACTCACTGGGTGGAGGCCAGGTAAAACCAGTAAGAGGCAGAGCCTGTTTGTTTTGTGATGAGAGCTCTTTGTCACAGGGGCTCTGCCTCAGAAAGGTGGGGGACTGGGATTAAATTTCTCCATAATGTCAGGCAGCTTTGTACTTCCCTCACAAAAGCTACAAGTAATGTAACAAGGGCCAATTGCCATATCCTGCTTGGGAGCTCAGGCCAGAAATCAGGAGATTTCTGATTCCTCTAGGAAGGGAGGATAACTTTGGCACAGGCTGACTGGGGAGGCGGGGGAATCTCCATCCTTGGAAAATCTCAGAAACTGGCTTGGACAGAGCTGTGGCTGATGGGTTGTTAGCAGTGATCCTGCTCAGAGAATCGGGGCTGAAGACTTCCAGAGGTCACTTCCAACCAATCTTTCTCAGGAGAATGCCCAAACCATCTATGGTTGTGCTCTCAACCATTGCAGTGCTGTGTGGTTCTCAGAATAACAGCATGTAAGAGAGGATGGAAGTGGGGTTTCTGTGTTCTGAGCCTTGCTTTAGGGATCACTTATTGAAGTCCTGTTTAGATGAGAATCTCTTCACCAGACTAATCCTAAACCCAGTTTGAGGTTAGGCTTGCTCTTTTCCCCATGCTGGACTCAAGAACCCTGCATTTCTGAGGCTCCCATTGTTCCATGAGGGCTGTAGGGTTTTGTGGGACAACAGGAATCTCCTGCAGCATGTGCAGGGGCACTCTGATTACCCTCCAGCTTAGCTGGTGTTCCTGGCAAGGTCAGTTTATCTCACCTGCTCAGTTAGAATATGCTGCTGCCTCAGAGAGACTGCAGCTGGGTGATACTGCTTGAGAGTGGTTTTGCTCTGGTTGGGCTATACTGCATGATCAGACTCAGATCTCAAATGCCTGTGCTTCCTCCAAGTGGATTATGTGCCTCAGAAATGTCACCTGTGGTGTCATCTAGGCTTCAGACACCGCAGAATGCAACCTCCAGGCCTTCTGGCTGAAGTGTTTGGTGAAGCCTTACCCAGTCCTGGCATGAGCAGCTGTCTGGACACTATTTTGATTTAATCTGACTAATTAGCTTTGACCTCTGATCCCACAAAACCTGTAGTTCAGGATTATCCATAGGCTCATGTTGGTCAAATTTCATGTTGCTACACTTTGTTCCTTGACTGTGCTGCAGAGCTGGACCTGCAGAGCCATGCAGTCACCATAAAGTCACATTTGGCATGTGAGACCTGCTCCTAATGGTGGGCCTACAGCTCAAATGCATTCTCTGGGTTTGAGCCATAGGATAAGTCAAAGACAATATGCTATAAGCCTTGAACCTGCAGTTCCCATCTTTCCTGCGGTGGAGCTGCACTGGCATGGGTGATGTCTCACAGACTGGGCAGCTCACTGCTGGCTTGTCCGAACTGCTTATTTGTCCTGTCACTGCTGCAGCTGCTGCTGGGAGTACCAAGATAAACACTGGCAATGTTTGTCACGAGGACACGGCGCTGGCACACATCTCTGTCACAGGGCTCCACTGGCCTCTGTCCTTCTTGGCCTCCTTAGCAGCGTTGTTTCAGCAGCAGGAGCCAGCTCTCTTCTCCATCAAGGTGTAGATGTACTTCTAGGCTGCTCTCAGTTTGGCATTTACCAGATGATGAAAGTGCACTGAAGCATTTGAGAGAGGTGTCACTGTTTAATGCTCACACATGGGAGCTCAGAGGTGAGTGGAAGACAGCTGGCTGGCCTTCAGTGGCCTTCACTGACCTTCACTGACCTCTCCAGCCTGCAGGGAATTAATTAAAGGTCTCCTAATCATCATTACCCACCAACGGCATTTGATGTAAAATTTGTGGTGTGTAATGTCACAGCCACTTCGGAAAGGAAAGGGAAGGAAAGGGAAGGAAAGGGAAGGAAAGGGAAGGAAAGGGAAGGAAAGGAAAGGAAAGGAAAGGAAAGGAAAGGAAAGGAAAGGAAAGGAAAGGAAAGGAAAGGAAAGGAAAGGAAAGGAAAGGAAAGGAAAGGAAAGGAAAGGAAAGGAAAGGAAAGGAAAGGAAAGGAAAGGAAAGGAAAGGAATGAAGGAAAGGAGGTAAGGACAGACTCCAGCTGTCCTGGGTGTCTGTCAGTTGCCTTGCCAGTCAGTGGGAGACATATCCAGAGCAGAGAGAGGGGATTGATCCAGCTCAGGGCTGTGGCTGAGCACTGGGTTAGGTACAGAGCATCCTTCTGCCCCACTCTGGGACCTTTCCAAGGGAGAATGCTATCAAGAGCAGGCTTTCTTGGCAAGTCTGTGGCAGTTTTAGCACTTCCATCATTAAAAAGCTCTGGTGAGAGGAGCTATGGGCTTTCTCGTGGGGTGGGACTGTGGCTAAACATTTAGCCAGCATCCAGGCAGGGTCTGTGAGCAGGGGACCTGTGTGAAGGAAGGCAGTTCATTGATGGGAGAACAGGTCTGAAAAGCACCAAAGGCAGTTTGAAAGCTGACTAAAGGGAAAACAAAGCAGGGACCATAATTAAATCACAATAAGCTCCTGCAAAACTGTTTGCCAGCTCATCCTCAGAGCATGGTCATCAATGGCCCCTTGTCCAAGGGGAGTTTGTACTGAAGGGAATCCTGCAGTGATCTGCCCGAGAATCCATTCCAGGCAGCACTTCCAGGGATGAATGAATGGCATGTTGACATTGAGAGCACTTATTCAAAAAATAACTTTTAACCGGAGCTGGGAGAGAACACGGTGTTCTCTCCTGCCCAGAACAGGCTCAGAATTCACAGCCACCCTGGAATAGGAGGATGCTGTTCAGAAAAGATGCATTTAAGATCAGAGATTTCATCAGAAATAATTAAGTGGCAAACACAGGCAATGGAACAGTTTACAGATGAAGACATTGGGGCTCTGGAGGATCTGAAGTTGAGTGAGAGCCAGCAGTGTTGTGCTAGTACAAACCAGCCAGCATTTTCCATTGTATAAATAGGAGTGTTGTCTGTGAGGCATGAAGTAAGCCTCCAACTTTACAAGGAAATTATAATGCCTCAGCTGGAATATTTTATCTTGTTTGGACTCTTCACTTCAGGAAATATGTGAGTCAGTTGGATAAAGCCCAGAGGAGAGTAGCAAAATTGATGGAAGATGTGGAAAACATAGCCTGTGGGTAAATGCTGAGAGATTGAGGGTGTCTGCCCTTAGAAAGCAAAGATGTGGACAGGGTCATGAAAGTAGGCTTAAAGTGCAGAAAATACCATTAAGAAGAAGACTGTTTGCAATGCCTGTCATCACTAGATTTCAATTTCAATTTCGGTTTTCATCACTAGAACACATTTCAATTGCAACCAGGACAACTAACCCTCCCAAGCTCTCTTGGAAGTGAAGTGTGGGAGTACAGAGTTGCCTGGGAGTCTGTGTCACCGGAGCAGGTTATGCAAAACCATGAAAATTCACATTGGCCTTACTCTGGGGTAGAGCAGGGACAGTATGACTTCCTCAAATCCCTGTCAGGCCTGTTTTTTCAGTCTGTGAAGCCTAAACTAAATGAAAAATATTTATCAGTGTAGAAACTGAGAGATGCTTGGAACTCAATGGAAATCAGTCTTTATTTGGTGTCTTTGTATTCCCCCAATTTTTACAATCATCACATCTAACCAGGCTCTTGTCACTCACCTGCTGGTTTGCTTTTTCTGATTGTCTGAGTCAAAGATTCTTAATACGAGTTCAGAGGAACATTTCATTTGTGCTCTTCATTTGCAGCCGTGCTGAATCTTCCCACTGTGTTTTGGGGCAGGTCCTGCTCCTCCCTGGACTGTCCTGCCCTGGAGCTCTCCAGGGAAAGGCAGGCTCAGGCAGGAATGTCACCAGGCAGCAGCAGAGGGTGGGCTCCACACCACAGGATCTGCTGGGATGGGTGCATGGATGGGAGCAGGGGGTGGACACGGCCTTTGAAGAAGGTCAGCAAGCTAAAGCTGTACAAGATTTGGCGTGGTGGAGCTCTGTGCTGCTCCCCAGGTGAACTCTGTGTAGTTCTGTGCCCTCCTCCTAAAGACAAGAGGTGTTGGGTGACCTGTCTGTTCAACAGATTGTCTTTCTGACCATGCCTGGTGGTGCATCTCCTCTGCCTCAGAGCAGAAGCCTTTTTTTGGGGGTTGTTTTATTGTTCTTAGTGCTTGAACTATTCAGAAGTGGTAATGCGAGTATGCACTCGCATTCCTGGGGGGAGGAAATGGGATTTTAGGGCCGAGGAACGTCCTGATTCTTCTGAGCCTTCACAATACAGCAGATGCCTCCCTTCTTGTGAGGCATTGCTGTTATTGTCACCATTGTTTCCAGTGGTTAATGTCCTTCCACACTGGATTATCTGCCTTTGTTATACATCTTGACTCTGAAAAGATCTCCGTTGGTCATAGCAGGGTGCCAATAATGCCAGGGTTGTGAGTTTGATCCCCATATGGGCCATTCACCTAAGAGTCTGACTCCATAATCCTTCTGGGTCCCTTCCAACTCAGACTACTTTGTTATTTTGTGATTTTATCTGACTGAAACAGTATTTCCACCACGTGTTGTTGCGTGGTCTAATTTTCATTGTCTTTACAGGAAAAAAAACAAACCCACAAGGACTTGGTTCTTTACTAGAAAGAAATAGAATCTATGAGACAGTGTTCTTCTGTGGAAGAAAAAATGTTAGGAAAATCAATAGTGAGGGAATTGGGGTGACCCTGGAACAAACAGATATACAGAGGTGGACAACAGCACATTCCAGTCTGTCTCCACTTGATATCCCACCAGATAAACACTCCACATTTATCATCCTTTGAAGCAGGTTCAACTCTGAAAGCACTGCAAGGGCCTCTGAGCTGGAGACAATCTGCTCAATGAAGCCCAAGACAATTTCAGTGTTCCCAAGGTTTTCTGAGCATGGCCTTGCTTCAGGAAGGTTGTGTGACATTTCAGCTGGGTGCCTTGTGCAACATCTGGGGACATCCCTGCCTGCCATGTCCAAACACAAGAAGGAGTGCCCAGAATGCACAGCCACGACGTGGTTAACGAGTTACTCAGTGTCTGTAGGAGGGGTTTACAATTGTGTGTGGGTGGTAGATTCAGCAGGAAAATATTTCATTATGCTGAACAAATTCTCTGATGGGCTGCAGCTGCAATACCTCTTGTATTAGTCAAACAATAGCACTCCAGCTACCTTGCCCATCACATTAAAGATGACTTATGTACTTGTGACACCAGTGATTGTGTGGCTTACTTCCACCTTGCTTTCACAGCTGAGGCCAACCTTAAGTGGTGTGTTCTTATTTCCAGCCTTGTCATTTATATAAAGTCCTTCCCGTTTACTAAACAGCATTTTATCTCCTGGAAAGCAGGACTTCTGCTTTCGCGTTATCTTGATCCTAATTAAGGTCCATCTATTCTTATCATCACAAACATCATTAGTAAAATGCCACCTGCAGTTCTGGGGCAGCCCTGAAATGTGTGGCTGGAAGCGGTCATTTCCCTGAAAGGTCTCTTGAGGGGTTTTATTCATGCCTCACCAGCTACACTCAACTCCTACTCCAGCTAAACTTAGGAACTCAAAGAGTAAGTCATCCGTCCCCAAAGAGATGTCAAGAATTTTTATTGCATTT
Source organism: Brachypodius melanocephalos (assembly GCA_013398615.1). NCBI lineage: Eukaryota > Metazoa > Chordata > Aves > Passeriformes > Pycnonotidae > Brachypodius > Brachypodius melanocephalos. The sequence continues at coordinate 1,899,432 of VZSR01003022.1, forward strand.
TTTTTTTCATACAGTCAGAACACTCCAGTGACAATTTCCCTCTGATACAGGATGCTCTAGCTAAAGGGGGATATAGGAACCTGCCTTGCTAAAGTGGCCTAAAACCTAGAAAAACAAAGCATGTCTCAGAAAGTGCTGGAAATAGCATTATTATCACTGCTAAGCCTGCAGTGAAGGGCTTGCTTTTGTCACATGGTGTTTGCAAAAGGAAGGGCATGGTAGAGATCCCAGCAATCGTTTTGAAAGATCAAGTGAGAGCTCTTGTCAGCAGCTTTTCCCGTGCTGTGGAGGTGGTGACAAGCACCTCTCCATTCAACACGTGGACAGAACAATTCAGGACCTCCTGGATGGTGCCTGTCCCCACGGTGTGTCTTTCAAGGCTGAGGTCAAAAGCTGTTTGGCAGCCTCAGTCTGTCTCTTGTTGGACTGCCTGTGGGATGGAAGTGGATTTCAGTTCTGACACCGCAACTCCTGCTGAACAAGTTCATGTGCTGCCTGGTATTCTGCTTTCAGCACTTGTGTGCTTGACTCTCACGTCTGATGGAGGTGCAGAGAGATTTGCACTGATCAGTTCTGCCTGCTTTCTTTGTCTCTTTTTATTAGGTATAAGGAGGGAGGTAAACACCACAATCCTGGGGGGCCCATGGGCGAGTTTGAGGTCACTGTGTTGCGGTTCAGAGGCTCATGCATGGGCTGGTGCTTTGGGCATTTTGAGCTGATACTGGTACAGGTGACCCATGCAGGATTCAGAACTGCAGGGCTCAGTGGACCAAAATGTGGCAGCACAAAGATGAAGAAGCTGCTGTGTTGAATCAGGAGAGTCCACAGCCTTTGTTCTGCAGGAGGTCAGGGCTGGTCTGAGTCAGTTCTGTGAGCTGATGCAGAGGTGAGACCTGCATTGAAACACAGTCTTGTGCTACACATCCTCTGTGGAACAGAAGGGAAAATATTTTCATTGCACTCTCGTTCAGCCCCTCCTTCTACTTCAGAAGTTCTGAATGGTTCACACCAGTCTCAGGGCATTGTGAGTGATGTTCCCTCCTAATGTGCCCCCACTCTCCCTTGGCCATTCCTTTGGGCTTTTTTCTACCACAGTATCAAGAAATGAAGTGCTATGAGAACTTTGCCAATTCATCACAAATGGGGGGAAGATCTTAGCCAGAAAGGGGACATGAGGTGGGACACCCCTGACAGTTCTCTGCTCCTGGCTGGTGAGGTTCAGAGCGTGGTGGCTCCAGGCGGATGGGAGGTTTGGGCTGGGAGTGCTGTGCTGTTCAAGAAAACCTGTTTCCAAAGCAGGGCTGATTGCCTTCCCTCTGAGTCACAGGGCCAACCAATCTTTACCCTTTGGGGAGCCATGGACAGGCCACAAACCTTGCTGAGAGCCTACAGAGATGCAGTGGAGAAATACAAAATATTATGGAGAGTTTGCAAACTGTCTGCAAGGTGTTTCCTGCCTGCTGTTGGCAAGAGTAAAATTAATCCAAAAGGGAAGAGTTAAAACTGTGTGGGCCTGTTCTACCCTTCTGCAGATGTGACTCCTAGTTCTGCTTGTTTTCAGGACCAGTTTAGGGGAAGTTTTCAGGGTTTCTTCTTGTGGCATTGAGGGGGGACATGAACAGTTCTGTTGCTGTTCTTCATCCCTGTCTGTGCACCTTCATCCTTGGCCTGTGCAGCCTGCACAGCTTCAGGTTATGCAGGGCAGAAATTGGCTTTGGAGCTGCTCAGCATCACAGATTTGTTGCTGCTAAAGCCAAAATAAACTCCAAATCTATGTATAAAGATGTGAGCACCAGTAGCCGGGTGACAAAGGGCAGGTGCTACAGCTCCTTAAGAACAGGAGAGGTTTCTGCACAGTCAGCAGACCCAGAGGTCCATGGCTTCATCTGCCTCATTCCTGTAGTTTAGACAATGAAACTATGGAGCATTTAGCTCCAAAAATAGAACTACACATGACACCAGGCTGAGATACTAAATCCATTCCTGAAAGGAATAGAAGCATATTTGTGAGGGATTGTGCTGGTACATAAAGGCCTGATGTTTGGCTGATGATGTATGTTCAAACCATCTCCTTGGACCTTGGAGTGCTCCTGAATTCATGGAAGAGGAACAATTCATTCTTCAGCTGCCATGGTGTGATCACAAAAATTGTCTGCCTCAGGACATTCTCAGAAGCTGTGTTTCTTGACTAGGACAACATCCTAGAGTGTGTGGCTCTCTGACACATCATGTCATTTCTCATCCTGCCAAACAGGAGTGAACTTGCTCCCCACAACCACCGCAGGTTTCCACTTTTCCTCTGGTAGGAAATGTTTCACCGCTCCTGTGAAAACCCTCTCTGGTTCCCTTGGCCAGTAGAGCTTGGCTCTTGTAACTGTTTTTCCTTTTGCTACGTCATTTCAGTTTTAACAAGTGGTTTTCTCCTGCCTCGCTGTTCACTAACTGAATCCCACAGAACCACGGAATGGTTTGGGTTGGAAGGGACCTTGTGCCAGCTCCCTGCAGGGGACACGTTCCTCTAGACCAGATGGCTCCTGGCCCGTGCCTTGAGTATCTCCCAGGGCTGTGAACAAGAGGAACTTCTTTTTGTTCACAGTCTTCCTTCACAGTCAAGAATCGTCTGCAATTGTCTGCTGGGTCATCTCTCTCAAAGAAACTCCTGGTTATTCCTTCCCCACACTGCCTAAATTGTCTAATTAACATGTGGCTGATAAGGGAGGACAGAGCTTGTTGGTGTTGGTCTGCCAGTGCTAAATTGCACCCGGAGTACAAGGCTTTAGCTTGACTGGAACATCCTCTGGGGAAAACTGTGTGGGATGTAAAATCTAGGCCAATGTGGAATCCATTCCTAAAAGCCATGATCACTGTTTTACCACAGGGTTACAAGTAGCCTTCTGATTTTCCAAGCACCAGGGTTGAAGGCTCTGTGTGGTGCTCCCAGGCAAGACTCTGCCTTTGCTGGATCAGACAGTGCATCATCTCTCCAGGAGCCTTCTCTGTGTCTCTGTAAAAGAAAGACATCCCCCCACTCACTTCTAATCCCCACTCTCACTTCTAATCATGACTAAGCTGCAGAGAAATCTGTAATGTCACACTTTTACCTTGGTAAACGTAGTTGCTTCCAGCAGATGGCATTCCAGCAGTGCAGTCCTGATCCAGATTAGTTCCTATCCCTGCTTGAGCTGCCAGAATAATCCCTGCACAGAAGTGGACTTTATTTTTTCTCCTAATGCTCAAAATAAATTGAGTTAAAACACTCTTGTTCATTTCCTACCCAATTAAGGATTTTTTTTTTTCTATTTAATGCATTTTATGACATTGGGGTTTTTTTTTGTTTGGTTTGTTTTGGGGTTTTTGGGGGGTTTTTTTGGGTTTGTTTTTGTTTTTGTTTGTTTGTTTGTTTGGGGGTTTTGTTGTTGTTGTCGTTTTTTGGTTTTTTTACTTTTCCATTTGCTTAACTCCAAAGTCATTTTATTTTGGAAAATTTGTTGAGACACTGAGTGTTTTGGATTGGATTCACAAATCTGCTAACCACTGGGCACTGCTCTTTCATGTGTGAATTTTCTGCCCTCAAGTTGTGTGTCTGGGTCCTGTGTGTGGCAGAGGAGAAGAATGAGGCACTGCACAGCAGCTCCACATCAGCCAGCAGGCAGAGCAGAGCCCAGTTACAAGAAGCAGCTGGTAATTTTCACAGAATCACAGAACATTCTGAGTTGGAAGGGGCCCACAAGGATCATCGAGTGCAGCTCTTGAGTGAATGGCTCAACCAGGGATCAAACCCACAACCTTCATTTATTAGCACCATTAATTATTATTAGCTAACTGAGCTACGTCTCTTTAACCAATTAATTGCATTTCATATATGTTTGGTAGGTTTTTAGGTACATTCTTCTGTAGGGTCTCAGAAATGAAAAAATGCTGGAGACAGATACGCTTGTGTGAAATCCCCAAGCCAAATATGAATGTAACTTGCTTTACTGCTAACATCAAGTCAGTGCTGGCAAAAAAAAATCACTGCCTGCACTGGGGCTCAGCATCAGTGGGCATCACATTCCCTTCCCACAGATGTCAACTCACATTATTAATTAATCAGCAATTTAAAGTTAAAAAAAAAAAATCTACAAGACACGTGGGTACTGTGTTGTTTACCTTTGCCTTACAGTAAATGTAAAATAGAATTTGTCTTTATTTAACCATGCATTTGTGAATTGTAAGCCAAGACAAGCTCATTCATAAAAGACAACTCTTTGCATTTGATTTTGCTTCTGTTTAGTTAAGACACTTCTCGGTGCTTCTTTATTGACCTAACGTGGAATTTATTTACTTACTACCCAATTCACAAAATCAGGCTAAAATTTAAATATTCCCCTGTGACTCAGCAAAGCCTCTAGTTCATCAAGTTTTGCATTTGTAAGGGAAGAAAAAGCTCAAAGTGTTTTTCTTTGTAAGCACAAGCTGTGGCTTGGGGAGGGGGTGAGAGGGGAAGGACAGGGATGGGCAGGTGTGTCTCTCAGGGACATTACAGGTGTGAGGGGTGGCACCTGCTTCCAATTGGGATCTGTAATCCTGAGTTCTTTCCCGAAATGAGGAACCTAACACAACCCTTGTGGACATCTCTGTGCATGTATATACACATAGACATCTATATGCATAGAGATACACCTGTGTATATACATATGTGCACGAATCTATATATAAAAATAGGCTTTTTATTGTTCTTGAAGCATGTTAACATCCTGCTTGATACCAGATAAGCACTGACCCAGGACAGGAGGCCTTGTGTGCCCTGAGGGAGGTGCTCACTGCCAACCCTAAGCTGCTGATCCTCAAGGGCTCTCCTCCATCACCACTTGAGCATGGTCATCCAGAACACTGACACAGATGCAGGATTTCAGGCTTTGGCAGAGTTATGTGGTTGTTGATTGGGATTTGGGAAACAGCAGTTTCAAATGAGGCAGCCAAAGTAGTCCTCAGACTTGATTACAGTGACTTGCTTATTTTCTGATTTGATACCATCTGGCAATCAGTGTTGTTTAGTTGATTTGGAACTGACATGTGCACTCAAAAGGAATGGTTCCTTGGGCTTTCTAGCTGGGCTTCTGTGGAAATGGCTGCTCTCACTCCACTGTCTTCTGTTCATAACTTCTAAAAAGTTTTGCACTTAAATCTTCTGTCTTCAGCATGTGGTCGAAACCAATTTTCCATTTGCTGAGAAAATGAGCAGAGTGGTTAAACTACAGAGGCAACTGAGGGAGGAAAGCAGCTGCAGGCTTTGGAGTGTCACCACTGGTGTGACAAACATTTCCATATTCCAGCTGCTAAGTGACCTGAATGGAAAAAAAAGGAAATTTTCCAGAGAAATATTTTTTGGGGGGAGAAAGGTGCTATGGCTTGTGTATGTGTGATTGAAGCCACATCTGTGAGTCACTCACAACTGCCTTTCATGGAGAGAGCAGGGGCAGAGGCACTGCCACTGCTTGGTGCCTGTCCCCTGGCTGAGGACAATGTGGCAGTGCCCACAGTGGGCTGCAGGCAGTGCCCACGCTGGGCTGGACCCCAGTGCACCTGGAAAGGCACTCCCTGCAGGCCAGGTGAGTGTTCCCAGGCAGTGATCCTGCAGAACCAGTGATGCAGCTTCCAGTCTGCTCTGTCTCCACCCATCCCAGCTGGCAGCTGCAGCAGGAAGAGATGAGGGGAGACAGGAAGGGCAGGGAGGTGCAGGCATCTTCCTCACAGGGTGAGAGCCTGGTTCAGAGGCCACTGAGGGTCAGACCCAGTGGTTTGTGTGTAATAGTAACTCTGGTATGTGTGCAGAAGCCTCCATCACCCTCACACTGGTGTTTCCCTTTGACAGAAACGACGTGGGAGCGGCCGAGCAGCGTGCCTGGCACTCCAAAGAGCCCTGGGTCTCAGAAGAGTTCTGCAGGTACTGTTTGATGCTGTGCCTGGCTGCTGCACAGGGTGAATCTGCTCCTCTACCATTCAGCAAAGCAAAGTGCTGTGATACAGTGGGGTAGAGACTTGATGGACATAGGGAATCATGGCATGGTTCAGGTTGGAGGGGATGTTAAAGATCAGCTCATTCCACCTGCCTGCCATGGGCAGGAACACCTTCTACTATCCCAGGTTATGGAATATGCTCCAAGCCCTGTCCAGCCTGGCCCTGGGCACTTCCAGGGATCCAGGGACAGCCACAGCTTCTCTGGGCACCCTGTGCCAGAACCTCACCACCCTCACAGATTTTCTGTTAATCTCTGACCTCAGTCTACCCTCCCACAGCTTAAAGCCATTGTCCTTTGTCCTGTTGCTCCAGACTCTTGCCTAATGTCTCTTTCTATCTCTCCTGTATCCCTGCTAGACACTAGAAGGGGCTTTAAGGTCTCCCCAGACCCTTCTCTTCCAGGCTACACAGTCGCAGCAAAGAGTTTTAGCATGTGATGGCTACAGAGGTGACCATATATGTCATCTCTGTCTTGACTCGAGGTTTCAGGGAAGCAAGTACCAGAGTCAGATGTGTAACTACTGAAAAGCTCTTGGGTACTGCAGAATGACAAAGCAAAGCAGAAGTTACTGTAGAATAAAAAGTGTTAAATGTAAAGGCCGTTGCTGCCAGCTGAGTGTAAATAAAGCAGGTTAGAGGATGTTTTCCTTAGGGGTTTTTGAACTGATGTCCCTCTTTATTGGCAGAACTGGATGGATAGTCTCTGTGAGGATTGTGCATTTCATTGTGACCTAAGGATTTATAATGTAGTTGGGTATCTTGTTTTAACACTACTTTGAGCATTATTCCTTGCTCAGTATATTTTAAAAAAGGCAATTTATAGTTCCATGCAGCAAGCATAAACATCTTGCAAGGCATGCTTGCCTTCTTGACATGAAAACTCAATGCCCTTGGAGCAGTACTTTTAATGGATGCCAGGTGCTCAGCAAGCCACTCTGTCACTCTCCTCCTAAGGTGAATGGGGGTGAAAATTACAACAAAAGGCTCATAATAATAATTGGGATAAGGGCAGGGAGAGATCACTCATTATGGTCATGGGCAAAACAGACTCCACTCAGGAAAATGCTGAATCTCTTACCAATCAAATCACAGTAGGGCAATGAGGAATACAACTAAATCTTCAACCACTGTGATCTATATATGCATATTCAGTTATGGGATCAGTTTTTGTGCAGTTTTTAATTTGCTCTCACAGCAGCAAACCTGCTAACTCTCCATCTGTTCTTACAGTGAATGGCTACTACATCTCTGGGTCCCCAGTCCACCAGATCGACTCAGGTCACATGAGCCTCCGAAAAACCAGTGGGGATCCCCAGGTGAGTTTTTGGGGAAAAGCCAAACAGCAGGATCCAAGAATAAATGGGTTTCTACTTAAGTAGTTTAGGAATTCACCCAGAGCAGGAAGTCAAGAGGTCATTTTCTTTTAGAAGCTCTCAGATCAGACAGATTTGTTGCATGTAGCATAGTTAGTCTTTGTGTCCAGCTGGTAAAACAGCAAAAAAAAAAAAAAAAAAAAAAAAAAGCCAAGATCCTTTGGATTTTCTGTCCTATCACTCCTTTCTGAAAAATCCACCAAGCCACTTCAGTCACTATTAACAACCCTATGGATTTTCCTGCTGCTCCAGCCTGAACCCTGGGCCTGTGTCCAGCACAGTCCTCTCTTTGCACTTGCACATCCGCCCATGTCTGTATCTCATTGTATTTTCCTGCAGCTCCAGCTTTCCCTCCCAAAGACAGTATTCACAAAGAATTCATCCAGAGCTTTTTTCTCAATGACTTCATCCCCTCTGGCCTGTCCTTTCCCAGCCCCTCCTCAGTGCCTCACCCAGCACATCACCCCCAGTTAACCTACAGGATGCTGACCTGTGGACAGTTGGCCTCCCCCGCCTTTGTCCAAATTTCCAATAAATATCTCTGCACTTTTTCTTGCAACACGTCATATCCCTGGGAAAGTCTTCCCCACAGGTCTGCAGATGCAGCACAGGGCCCTCTTCCAGCTCCTCCCAAGAAACTCTTTGCTCCCTGCCAAAACATCACCATATGACCGTGTGACTGCCACAGCTGGTGGATCACACTGGGCTGTGCTTCCCCACCCTCTGGCGTTTCCCCCAGTGGTCCCAGCCCTGAGTTTTCTGTTTCATTTCTGTATGAAAGTGGTGAATCCTTTTGTAGTGCTGAATACCCGTGGAGAAATGCATGTTTGTTGTGCTGCTGCCATGTGGACCTGGCTTGTCTGGTGCTCTCAGTGTCTCTCTGACATTCTCTGTGTCTTGCTCTAAATTTTGTGGTTTTTGACAACTGTCCTGCTTTGCCTTTTCCCTCTTTCTCACGTGCTGCTTCTTAAAGTAGTTCCCTTCGGCTTTTCACTTTGGTCAGTATTCCTGGTTTAGATTCATGGCATTTCTCATGATACAGCTCTCTGGGTTCCCTGTTTCTTCCACGTCAAACATCTTGTACTAACTCCCTGTGCTGCTGTTTCTCTGAGAAATTTGCCTGGGCTGGAGACAGTGAGCACCTAAACTAGGTCAAAAGCATTTTAGAATCTTATGTAGTGCACTACCAGACACCCCTGTCCACACATTTACTGTGACTCCCTCAGAGAACCCAAACAAACTTGTAGGCTGTGACTTCCTTCAAAATGTCCCTTGTGAATCCTTGTGCCAAAAAAAAAAAAAAAATACTAATTTCTCGAGGTATCTGACTCCCATGTTTTTGTAGTGGGCTTGGAACACAGATTAACTAACTTCTGCAGAACTTCCTTTGTAGCAACATTTGCCACCTTCTGCTTTTACAGGGCTGAGTCTTACTCAAATTCACAGACACCTTTTTACTCAAATTCACAACTGAGATACATGAGGAGTCATAGAGTCACAGAATAGAGTCATAGAGTCACAGAATGGTTTGGGTTGGGAGGGACCTTAAAGTTCATATCATTCCACCCCTGCCATGGGCAGGGACACCTTCCACTGTCTCAGGCTGCTTCAAGCCACATTCAACTTGGCTTTGGACACTGCCAGGGATGGAACAGCCACAGCCTGCCCACCCTCACGGGGAGTAATTCCTTCCTACCATCCCATCTAACCCTGCTCTCTGTCAGTGGGAAGCCATTCCCTCTTTTTCTATCACTCCATCCCTTGTCCAAAATCTCTCTCCAGCTTTTTGTAGGCCATCTTCAGGTACTGAAAGTTTCCACTGAGGTCTTCCTTGAGCCTTCTCTTTTCCAGGCTCTCCCAGCTTTCAGTGCTGTGCACTGCTTTGCTCAGCTGACTCAACCATCAGCCTGTCACAAATCCCTTTCATGACTTTTCTCATTCCCTTCATTGCCTCCATACTTTCTTTCCGCTGCCCCTTTATTACACGTTTTTCCAAACTGAACTCCTGGCTTCATCCCTGCTTTGAAGCTGCTTTGAATTAGTTCTGAGTCTCTAACTGGCTGCTGGTGGCATTAATTCTCAGAACAGCTTGTGTCTACGCCCGCTTGGGAAGCTGCTTTTCCTGGGAGCTGTGGCAGCTTTTGCAGAAGAGTCCTTAGTAAGGAAAACATCTGACCATAAACTCGTGGCTGCAAGAAGCTGTCCTGCGTATCCTCAAAGTCTTTTTGGCCTGTCTGTCTCTCTCCCTGTGTGTCTTGGGCCATCCTGAGCTGCTCTGCTTTGACTGCCTCCTTGTTTGTCCCTGGCACGGGCTGTCTCCCACTGTGGAGCAGCTCCTAGGCTTTGGCCAGGATGCTTTCTTAGACCTGGGCAGCAGCCACCATGCAAACAAACGCTGGCAGGATCCCTCCAGCAAGCTCAGCCACATTTCTTGGAAACAGGTCAGGGGATGGGGGGAAAAGCCACAACTGAGAACAACACGGAGCTATGCGGTGCTGGGCGCAGGGCCAGACCTTGTTTATGGCTTCCTAGAGAGCAGCTAAACGCTGCCCGTTCAAGCTGTCACAAGTGCCACCAAGCGGACAGCAGAACAGCCATGGGACTGACTGCACGGGTGTGGTGCCAGGCACGGTGCTGCTGCTGGGTGTCGAGTCCCAGGACGAGCACAGGGTGCTCAGGCAGTGGGACTTGGGGTGGGAGTCCCTGGCACAGCCCGGTGATGGTGCCAGGAGCGATTCACGTGCTGCGGATCAGCTGTCACAGCATCTGAGCCTCACCAGGGACCCTGCCACACGGACAGGGGGCACTGCCCGCCTGGGGGGACTGTGGGGCACATGTGTGTCCCTGTCCCCAGGGGGATATGATGCCACCATTCCGCAGACAGGTAGGAACTACCTGATTGCAGGACACAGCCACCATCGCTGTCCCCAGCACTGGATGTCACCATCCTCGTCCCCAGGTTCTGGTACCCAGCGTAGCAAAGTGCCACCCCGTGGGACACTCCTGTCCCCGTCCTCAGGGGGGTGTGACGCCACCATCCCCTGGCTTGGAACACTCTTCCCACCCCCGCCAGCGGGTGCCACCGTCCCGCGGCCCCGCGCTCGGAGCGGCGGAGGCGAGAGAGGCGGAGCAG
>VZSR01003022.1:1910038-1942467 GCA_013398615.1 Brachypodius melanocephalos
CCGGGCAGTGGTGCTGGGCACTGGGCAATGGCTCTGAGGAACCGCAGGGATCCGAGCACCCCGCTCCGCAGCATCCTCCCCGCGCCGCGTTTTGCCGTTCAAACGCCGGTAAAGCCACGGAGGGTTTGGGATCGCTGTCCTGCGCTAGAGTCCAGCGCGGTTTTCCGTGGGATAATGATGGTTCTGGGATGGGCAAGAGGGAACGTGGTACCTTAAGAGGTGCCTCGGACTGCGAACCAGGTGTCCTGAAAAAACTTCCACATCTGATCATCTCCCCTCCACAACAGCCCGTCTACTGGGAGAAGTACTGAAGAGTTAGAGGAGGACAGACAGAGCAGGATCTTTTTTTCCCAATCTCTATTTGAGGTGTCAAGAAGGTTTCTTGTGCCTGAGTGTCCAAGTAAAGATTTCCGTTGGAAAGTATAGGCAAATGATTTCTATTTCAGTGTGAAGTTTATCTTACATTTACTTTTAGTCTTTATAATTAAGTATAACTGACTCAATGAAGAGACTTTTTACAAGAACATGTAGTGACAGGACAGGGAGCAGTGGTTTTAAATTGAAAGAAAGTAGATTTAGATTAGATAGTAGGAAGAAACTTCCCTGTGAGGGTGGGGAGGCCCTGGCACAGGGTGCCCAGGGAAGCTGTGCCTTCCTCTGGATCCCTGGAAGTGTCCAAGGCCAGACTGGACAGAGCTTGGAGCAACCTGGGATAGTGGAAGGTGTCCCTGCTCATGGCACGGGGGTGGAACAAGATGGGCTTTAGTGTTCCTTCCAACCTAAGCCATTCCATGATTCTGTGTTATGAATGGAAAGGTTCTCAGTTGTATCATGTATCTCAGTTTACAGACATTATTATATTTTGGTGCTTGGTGACCTCATCTAGAACACAATTAGCACTTACGGGCTTCTCAGTGCAGGACAGATGATTAAAAGCAGAAAGGAAATCAAAACACATGAATGAAAGTGGCTAATAATAGAAGGTTTTATTTAAATGGAAATCAGAAGAAAGGAACAGATAAATTAATTTTCAGCAATAAAGGAGAGGCAATAACCATGCTTGCAGCTGCAAGAATTGGCAAGGTATCAAGTTCCTGAGAACAAAAGGAATAATTTAATATTATACATTCTTAATGTTACTACGAGGAGGAGATTGTCTGCATTGTCACGTGCAGCCTGCAGATTTATTAATTAGTGGGCTGGGTTGGTGGTGACAGAGACCAGGATTCAAAGGAAGCACATGGAGGTGTCTCTGACTGAGATGTGGGTCAGCCATGCAGGTACAATGTTCTGGGGCAGGAAGGGGAAATCTTCAACAGTTTTTGAAAAAAAATCCACTTCAATCAGTGATTTTAGTTATTAAAATCAGTTGTTACCAATGTTAGTACTGTTAATTGGTATATTGAGAGTGTGGTGTGCTTTGAAGCAAGTATGACTCTGTATGTTCAGACATTTTTGCAAATGCTTGGGAGAATCAGCTGTGCGGTGGCTGGGGCAGGAGACATATCCCAGCCCTTGAATGCAGCTCCTGCCTGCTCAGATTGGGGGGTTGAGGTAAATCATGGGCTGAACATCATGTCCAGAGTGATTAGACACGGTCACACAGCGTGGCTTGCACTGGGCTGCATGAGCACAAGAGCAGGAGTGCTTGTTTTTCTGCAATCCCTGCAGCTTACAGGGCTGAGGACTCAGGCTGTTCTCTCTCATATTTGCTGGCCCACGTGCCATCAGGTAACATCTGCAAAGCAAGAAGCTGTGTGTTATGTCAGGGTCACTGGGTGTGCGTTGCTCCAGCAGAAGCCCAAAGCTTTCAAGTAGGATGAATCAGATAGACAAAAATAAGCTAATTTTAACAGCTGTTTGCTCCAAGCCATTGCCTCCATCAAGGCAGCATAGTGAAAAATAAATCTCATATGGAGTGTAAACTGTAGAACAGTGTCAGTGTTTTTGCTGTCTCCTAGGAGGTTCTGTTTGCTCAGTGCCACTCAAGCTGACGTGGGGATGTTCTGGTGAGCAGAGCTGCAGGCCATGTCCTCAGCTTGCTGTCAGATGCTTTTCCTTGGTCTGTAGCCGTGCTCAGGCAGAACCTCTTCTTGCAGAGGGGAGCTCTGTGATTTCCTTCAAGGCTTTTGGTCCAGGAATCTTCCCTTCAGACTGAAATCCTGTGGCACACAAGCTGCAGACATCAGGTGATGTCCAGCCAAGCTGTTGCTGCGTCATCGCCTTCAGCAGAGGAGTGGGAGCATCTTCCTCAGGATGCATCTGCCTCCTCTGCATCCAAGGAGCATTAAGTAGCACAGCTTCTAGAAACCCTGGAGGCAGGTGGAGCTGGAGTATTTCCCATATGTGTGCAACCAACAAGAATAATCTGGTGTTTTCCCTTTGGTCAGTGAATATTATTGACATGATCTTCCATCATCTGTGGGAGAGAAACTCCAACTAGGAATATCAGAGGCTGTTATGAAACTGCAGATGTGTGGTCTGTGCTGGTTTTACAGTGAGTTTCAAGGTGCACTCACTGTTTTAAGACTGGATGGTTTGCTGGCAGATTCCTGAAGCCTCTAGCCATGAGTTGTCTGTGGAAGCCAGAGATTTATAATAAGTGAGAGAGAGTTAAATGGAGAATGTACAGGGGGATATCACCTGAGGAACAGAGCTGTGTCTTATTTGGAAGAGCAGGGAAGCTGCCTGATTGTAAGGTATTTCTGGGTGTGGGCTTCTTTGTTAAAAATTCTCTAGTGCCTTGTTAGGATAGTGCAGCACTTGGAAAACGCTGCTGTTTGGATTGCATGTGCTGGACACATCAATGGACACATGCTGCAGGTGGGAAGATGGGCAGCCTGTGCACAGGAACTTGGGATTTCCTGCTGCTGTGCTCTGTGTCTGACCCAGTGGGATGCACAGGGGGTTGTGATGAGCACAGCATGAGGCTGCATGTTCAGCACAGTTCCCCCCTCTGCCCTGGGGGTGACTGCGTGGTAGATATTGTCAGAAAAGCCATGGTTTGGCAGGGGTCTGAATGATCTCTGAACCTTTCTACAGGTAGACCAAGTAAGGAGGGCTCCTCTACACTTTTTGGCTGAATCTTCCCTTTGAAATAGGAAGGAATCAATGGATTTGTTAACAGAGAGTACTTGAGTTGTCTGTTCTTCCCTTCTGTGGTACCACAGCTGTAGCATCACCCTACCAGAGCTAAAACCCAGGGCAAATTCATGGAGCTGAAGCTACCCAGACATAGCCTAGGCATTTCTGGGCTTCCCTGTCTGGAGAGAGTTCAGGCTGCCCAAGCTCTTCTGAGATCTTCTCCAGCCTTTGCATTTGGCTTTTTTACCCAAATAGCTCCCTTTGCCACATGAACTCACTTAGTGGAGTTAGATGTTGTGCTTTCTGGGTCTCAGCTGAAATTGTAAAAAAGATACTCAAGTGAGGCAATCTGGCACATCTCTTCTGTGTTTAAGGTGCTGTGAATGTGTAGAAATCAGAAAAATAATGTGCATTTTTAAGTTGAAGAAATAAGCAAAGATGTTGCCCTGCTTTAATCCCTTTAGCACGGCACAGTGAGTTTGCCCACTTTCTGCTTATTTATTTATGTTGTGCCTGATGTAATAAACATGTAGTTGATTATCTAAGCTTTGATCAAATTATTCTTGTTTTTATTCATGTTGCTTGGCAATGTCTCAATTACTGGTGAGGGATGGCAGTGACTTCAAAGCCTGTAGAGACTCTGAAATCCAGGAGATTAATGTGTACATCCAACCCAACAAAGTTTGTTGCTCCTGTGCGAATCCTGTGCATTCACCTGGCCCCTGGGTCTGTTCTCTTCTGTCACCCTTTTGTGTCTCAGGTGTAATTAAAAGTCACCTATAACATAAACAGCTCATTTTGCCATGATGCCAATGTACTCATGGGGAAAAGAGGAGCTGGAATATTCAGCTGTTCAGAATATAATTGCATTTGCTCATGATCAGTACACAGGCAAAAGTATTTTAATCCATTGAGTTTGGCACACAGCTTGTCAAGAGAAAAGCATCAATTTGTGCTGCTTCTCTGACCCCCTCTGTGTGTGTCCTCCACCGAGCTTTGTTTGTCACTGTGCTTTTTCATCTTCTGTCCTCTGTGATCCAGTGGCTCTCAGGTTTTCTGGTGCCACTCATGGCCAGTGACAGCTGGAAAGACAAGCTGCTGTCCTCTGGCAGGTTTGCTCAGCTCTTCCTTGGGGTTTTGCCCTGCTGGTGTCTTGTTATTAATTTGGCTTTGTTGCCAGCTGACAACAGCCATTATTTTGATGAAGAGGCTGCATAAGAACTTAATATCATGGTGAGGCTGATTATCCCCTCAGCTGTCCCAGTGGAGCTTGTGGGAATGCAATGCAGGTCATCACACCTTGTTTTCTCTTTATGTTCCATGATTCCATCATTATCTGAGAGACAGGTTTTAATTTGTTTTGTTTCTTACTGGCAATTACAGCTGTAATAATCACCTTCTGCAAGCTTTTGTTAGGCTTTGCTGGCAAGTCAGCATTGTTAAGATATCCACACTGCCACAGGTTTGGATTTGGAGCTTGCATGGAGCCTTGGCAGCTCTCAAGGATGTGAGCAAAGTGTGGTCTCTCAAAATTAGTGAGGGCAGTGTGTTTGTGTCGTTGTCCATGGGGCTGATGGAGCTGTTTAATGCCATCAAACGTGGGAACATCAGCACGAGATGCTTTGGCTGTCCTTAGCATCACTCAGCCCATCAGTGGGACCAAGCTGATGAAGCAGAGTGGGGTTTTTTTCAGCTTTCTTTGCTTTGAGAAGCAAAAAAAGGAGCATTTCAGAGGGAGGATTGGGAGGGGGGAATGCCACACTGTCATGCTGCCAGGCTGGTGTTCCCCTCCTGCTGGGAAATCCTGAGAGCTTTTAGAAATACCAGGAAATACCAATCCAAGAGCTCTTGTTTAAGTGTAAGAAATCTAGGGTAATGAAAGGAAAGAAAAATCACAGGATTACCTATGTAGTCATATGTAATTTTTAGTAATATTTCTAGAGTTTTGAAAATTTTCATGTCCCCTGGTGCGACTTAATGCAAAAAGCTGTAAGCTCTGTAAAGTTCTGTTTACCATAATTCTTTTTGGTTTTGGTTTGGTGGTTTTTTTTTGTTGTTGTTGTTGTTGTTTTGTTTTGGTTTGGTTTTTTTAAAAGATTGTAAAAGCTTTGCATTTTTGATTTTTTAATTCTGGCACCAGTTTCCTTTTAAAAGTATTTCTAGACCCAAATGGCCTCGTGACTCTTTCCAGACAATTCAGCATCAATTCAGGACAATTCAGCCTTTGGAGAAGTGAAGAATATTTTGATTTATTCCTAAAACTTTGAGAAACACGTGAATTAACCCTACTTTCATCACCTGCTGGTGTGCATACTCACTGTTCCACTTCCTGCTGCATTCCTGGAGTTCTGTCCACTGCAGCGGGGCACTGTCACCAGTCCAGCCTTGGCACTTCCAGTGACTCTGTGGTTATTGCTTCAGGACATTGAGACTCACTGTCACATCTCTAATCAGCAGCTTCCAGCTGACACAGAATGAGTTTTTGTGAACCAGGCACTGCCTTTAGCAGGGAATGGGAATTTCCCCTGCTGTTTCTCTTTGCAGATTTTTAAGCTGCAGGATACAACTCCTGTGCCCGTCCCCAAATGCAGATCACTCCCTGTCCTGGTGTGCAGTGCCACAGTGCAATGATCCAGCTCAAGATATTCTCTGATTCTGTGATGCCCAGACTTCTGTTAAAGCTGCAGAATACACTCAGGGGGTGCAGCTGGTTAGAGCATGGCCATCCTGCTCTGAACTGGGTTCTGTAACTCCTGGTGCCTGACTCTTCTGATGGGGAACACAAGGGAACAGAGAAGGGGTTTGCAGTGCTGTCTGTGGCTGGAGATGCTTGCTCTGACTGGACATTCTTGCTCTGGCTGGAGAAGCTGGCTCCTGGCTGGGGGTTCAGGGTCACCAGTGCGTGGCCACTGCTGCAAAGCTCAGATCTCTGACCTGCAGGTCAGTTTGAGGGGAGCTGGAAAGCAAGACACGTGGTTTAGGATCTAGCTGAGGTGACAGCCAAAGACACCACAGGTACAGATTCCTCAGCCTGCTTTGGGATGGACTTGGGAAGCTCTGGGCAGAGTGATTTGTGTGGAGCAAGCTCTTGCAGTGTTACAGGGCAGCTGCTGAACCTCCAGCCTGGGCAGAGGCAGCAGAACCAGCGTGGGTTTGTAGGAGCAGCCTTGTGTCAGCTAAAGGTTTTGTCTGCTCTGCTCTGGCACGGTGGGTTTGTGCTGTGTCAGCTCCCACATCCTTTCTGATGCTCTCTGAATAGCCCAAAGGCAGATTCACTGCTGTAAGCCCTGCCTTTGGGTCTGCCCCTGCGGCTGTGCTTAACCCTACCCACAGATTTGTGTGTGGATTTCCTGGGAGCCTTGACTGATCCAAAACAAACCCCCACCCCCAGAGAGTTCCATCTGTGAGCCTCCCATCCCCAATATCTCTTGATCCTTGATCAATCCTCAAGTGCTCCTAGTGCTGTCATGACCCTGAAAGGGACTGATTTTAGGGTGCCTGCCCAGCAGAGATTTGGGGTGAGCATTACAAACTGACTCTTGCTGCTGCTTCCTCCGAGAGGCTTGGCTGTGTGCAGGGTTGTTCTGCAGCATGTTCTGCTGTAGCTGTGGTGCCCACTGCCCTCGCTGTGCTGTTATCAGGCTGTATTGTTCCTCTGGGATAACTTAATGAGCGCTTGGACTTTTTTATGCTGTTGTTTAATGACCGTGTGATGAGTCCTGTCTGACAGATCGCCGTGGCCTCTGCACACTGGAGGTTCACTGACTGCACAGAGCCCCTGCTCCTTTTTACACAGAGCATCACTTCCATCTGAAAAGGTCTTAGAGGTGGATTGAAGGGCTGTGCACTGAAAGAATAATTCCTTTTTTTGTCATCCAGGAGGAGACTGGCATGGTCTGGTGCTCGCTTTGTTTCTGTGCTCAGGGTGTTTCACATCAGGTTTTTTACCACAGTTTTTAGGGATCTGGGAGAACTCCCTGCGTGGTGCTTTCCAAATCCACTAGGCTTTCCTCATGTGAGATGGGTAGTTTATTTCCCTCTGAGCCAACACTCCTGCTTGCAGGGAGTACCATTCTGGGAATGCTTAGCTGCTGTTTCCATGCAACAACCAATTTTTCTTCACTGGCATGCATTCACTGCGGATTTTCTGATGGGAAGCATGTGGATATAACTTTTTATTTACATATTTCTCATTAACAGCTAAATTTCATTATGTCTAACTCTCCTTTTTTTTTTTTTTTAACAGATCAACTGTGTGACTTTCCCCCACCCTGACGTAATGCCAGAGCAGCAGTTGCTGAAACCTTCAGAGTGGAGCTACTGTGATTATTTCTGGGTAAGTAGGCAGCCAGCCACATGCCACATGCAGCTCCAGAGCTTCCAAGAAAGTGGAATAAACAGCTTGATTTGTGGTAAAAGGTAAAGGAGAATTTGAGCTGCAATACAATGTGTTGAGGGAGTACCAGGGGATGCCAGTGAAGATCTCCTGGAAACATCTGACCGGTCTGAGATGTGACTGATCATCAGAGGAGTGTCCAGAAAGGCAAGGGCAGTTCTCTGGGAGATGGATTTGCTCAGGAGATAGGGAGGATGTGGGACAAGCCACATATCTCAAAATACCGCAGGCAAAAGGACGGTGCAATGGGAAGGGAATAGAATCCCAAAATCCCAGACTGGTTTGGGTTGGAAGGAACATTAAAGCCCACCCTGTCTCACCCCCTGCCATGGGCAAGGACACCTTCCACTGTCCCAGGCCGCTCCAAGCCCCGTCCAGCCTGACCTTGGGCACTGCCAGGGATCCAGGGGCAGCCACAGCTGCTCTGGGCACCCTGTGCCAGGGCCTGCCCACACTCCCAGGGAACAATTCCTGCCCAATCTCCCATCCATCCCTGCCCTCTGGCAGTGGGAAGCCATTCCCTGTGCCCTGTCCCTCCATCCCTTGTCCCCAGTCCCTCTCCAGCTCTCCTGGAGCCCCTTTAGGCACTGGACAGGGCTCTGAGGTCTCTCCAGAGCCTTCTCTTCTCCAGGATGAAAAGCCCCAAATTTTTAGCCTGTCTCCAGAGGAGATGTGCTCCAGCTTAGTGGCCTCCTCTGGACTCACTCCAGCAGACCCACAGCTCCATGGGATAGTGAGGTGGCTGACTGGGAATATGATTTCAGCGTTTCCTAGAGCATGAGAGCCAGGGATGCACAAGGAAGCAGGGTGTGCCCCTTCTCAAACAAGCAGGTAGTTAAAAACCCTTTGTTTAATAGCACAGCTCCCTCCACAGCGTATTCCAGAGGTCAGATAATAAATGCATTCTTTGTAGGGTGAGGTTTGGGAAGGACAGGCCCATTTGTAGCTTAAATTGGGTACTTTTAATGCAGCCTGGAGCATCCAAAGTCTTCAGTGGCTGGTTCTGTGTGTGCCCCCATGTGCTCAGGGCTGTTTTCAGGTTCCTGAATCCCATTAAAAGGATGCAGTGGTCCTTGGAGTGTGGAGCTGATGGAAAATGATCTTCCAGTGGAAAACTTTCCTTCCACCAGAAGATTTTTCTGGGCGGTGAGAGGAAAACCACAATGGAATCAACAAATACTACAAAAGGGATCAACAGTGAAGCTTTCAGGAATCTCATGTGTGTTTTTAGTCACTAGTTATTGAAGTGTTTCCCTTTTTTAAAAAGAAATGTCAGTGCTGGAGGCCCAGCAGCAAGTCCCCTTGTGCTTGCTCAGTGCTGATGGCAGGGCATTGCTAAAATGCACTGACATATTTAAAAATGGTCACATTATCACAAAATTTCTCCAGTTTCTCCCAGCCTTCTGATTCCGGGGGGCCCTAACTCATTAATGGTACAGACTGATTTTTTTGTCTGTGTCTTACAAAAGTTCCTGCCCTGTTTGGTGCTCCCTATTCAGGCTCAGCCAGTGCTTGGTTCCATGAGTTGATCACATCTCGATTTTAGTGAAAAACTCCTTATTTCTTGCAGACTTTTCTCCTCCCATAACTCTGCTCGCAGGAATTTCCTCTTTGGCTTTGTCATGGTCTGCCCACAGCTCTCTCCTTCCATCCTCTCCCCTTCTCCCACTGTCTCAGCCTGCTGGTGCCTGGCAGGGCGTCCTGCCAGTCTCCTGCTTTGATTAATCTGGCATTTTCCTCTTGTGCAGCACATGGGGGATCGCAGCAAAACCCTCAGTGCTGAGGGAAATGTTCCCTGAGAATTCATTTGATGGAAGAGGGGAAGAAATTGGGGTAGGGAGGCAGAGGGAAAAGAGGCAGCAGAGAGAAAACTGTGTTGGTTTTTGTAGCAGCACTGAAGGCAGGGGAGCAAAGGGCTGTGTAAGAAACAGATAGTGAAGAATGGGGGGTGTGCTGGTAATCTCTGGGACAGGTTGCTGGTTTTACAGCAGATCCATGCAGACTGGCTCTGTGTTCCCTAGTACAAATCACAGTTGAACTTGGCAGTCTGTTAAAGGGCTTTTAGGGCTGTGGTCCCCCTGGAAGGAGCAGCACTGTCCTCCCCTCTGCCCCAGGAGATTCCTGTGTGCTGGCTCCAGGATTCCTGCCCCTTGGGGCTGACACCCAGCTGTGAAGGGTCATGGGCAGAAATGACAACAGGGCTGTTACTTTGGCCCCCACATCATCCTTTGCTGGCTAAAGATAATTATAAATCTTCCCTATCTAAATTTAGAAAAAAAAAAGTGAGGAAGAGGAGCAGGAGAGTGTTGGGCTATTTCTTTATAACCACCAGCTTCTGGGCAGCTGCTGCTGGGAGCCACATCTCTGTGGGTTTGGCCCCCCAAAGCTTTTTGTTGAACTTGCTTTTATTTCTTTCAGGCAGATAAGAAGGACTCACAAGGGAACAACACAGTGTCGGGATTTGAAATTCTTCTTCAAAAGCAGCTGAAAGGGAAACAAATGCAGAAAGAAATGGCAGAGTTTGTTCGAGAAAGGTAACTAGCACTTGGTTAGCAAATATTTATTGCAGTTGGTTTTTTTTTTCCCCAAATTTAAACATGCCTTAAATATGTTAAGGTTTAAACTGCATAAAAGGTATGCTACAAATTCTTAATGAACATTTATTATTTCTTTAATGTTCATCCACACTTTCCAGGCTTCTCCAGATCTGAGTTGTATTGCACAAAGGCTGTCTGTTTAGAGGGAACCAGGAAGGTTTTAAGATGCAGCTTCAAGGAAAAAGCATAAACAGGAGAGAAGCAGAGTGGAGGTGATATTTAGAAAGGAAATATGATGTCTGAAAAGTACAGAAGCAATTTGTTCACATGGAGCACAGGCACAGTTTCCTAGAGGAAGATGCAAAAAGACATCACTGTGGACTTGAGCTTGGTTATAGAACCACAGGATGATTTGGGGTGGAAGGGACATTAAAGATCATCTCATTCCAGCCACTTGCCATCTATATATCTAGGGACACCTTCCACTGTCCCAGGCTGCTCCAAGCCCCATCCAGCCTGGCCTTGGACACTTCCAGGGATCCAGGGGCAGCCACAGCTTCTCTGAGCACCCTGTGCCACCCTCACAGGGAAGATTTTCTTCCCATTACCCCATCTAACTCTGGCAGTGGAAGCCATTCCCTGTGTCCTGTCCCTCCATCCCTTGTCCCAAGTCCCTCTCCAGCTCTCCTTGAGCCCCTTTAGACACTGGCAGAGGCTTTGACCTCTCCCCACAGCCTTCTCTTCTCAGGGTGCAGTTCAGTTGGGCACAACATGCAGACAGTTGCTTCATTTATAGTTTGTTTTCTTTCTCCCTCTCACTTTTTTTTTATTTTATTTTTTTTTATGCTGGGGATGTGGCAGCAGTGGGAAAATGCAAAGTGTCCCAGGCAATGGTGGTGAGCAGATACAGGGCCCAGCATTCACACTGGGTTTCTGCAGCCTTTGACATAAGCCAGTCCAGGAGACAGTTGCAGTGTGACCAGAGGTAGAAGAAAGAACCACCTGGCACGTTAAAAACACAATTGAGAAATAGGCTTGATAAGGGAGAGGATGGGGAGGCAAGCGGAATTATGATAGCGAGGGGAAAGAGGGGGAAGCTGCTTCAAAGGAAGTAATATATAATGAAATTTGACAGAAATAAAAGCAGGATGCATTGAAGAGGAAGGGAAAGTCGGTGTGAAATTTTAGAGAGCAAGGAGAGCAGCGCTGACACCGTGGGGAGGCGTGTCTGCCCTCAGCAGAGGAAGAGGCAGGCATGCTGGAGAGGAAAGAAAAGATCCACTGTGTGCTAGAAACAAAAAAAAAAGATTGAGAACTGAGTGTGAAGAGGGTCTGGATGGGAGTTACAGAAAGATTAATATATTTTTTATCTGTTTGTAACAAATGATGAGGGCTGTTCTGCGTGGAAAAGGAGGAGGGTGGTGTTGAGCTGGAGGGATTGATCATGGAAACAGAGCTCAGGCCATCAGGGGAACCTCTGTGTTCCCAGCTAAGAGGGCTGAAGATTTTCTTGTTGGGGAGCACAAGACCACATTTAACCGGAAATTTTCACATCCAGGAAAACTCTCTTTGTACGATCAACCTGCTGGGGGTGAAATTCAGGCACCTCTTAAAAACAGCCCTTCAATAGGAAGCTGGTATAAGATATGATAACCAGATTTCTTCATCAAATATCCAACAGGAGGGAAGCTAACTGAAATTTAGTTTATCAAGTAGATGCTTTTACAGGAGCTTCTTGTATATGGTGATCTCAGACTGAGCAGTTGCATGTTCATTCAGTTCTTGCTGAGAGAGTTATAAAAGTCAAATAGTCACAGACTTTGACTTTTAAGAAGACAGACCTCAAGAAAGGGAGGAAAGTAATTAATAAATACACTGAACTGAAAAATCCAGAGTGTTAGTGTGAAAGAAGGTATCACTTTAAATCAAAAGTGAAAATAAGGTCCAGCAGTTGCATTCAGGGAAGGACTCCAAAACTCCAAAAAAATCTGCAGACTGCACTCAGAAGCACCAGGTGTAAGAGGTAGTTTTTCCATTAGCAAAGGAACAGTGTTTTATTCACTTTTTAATTAAGCAGTGCTATGTTTGGAACGTGTCAGTTAAATAGCAGATTATTTAGCTTCTGCCATGCACAGCAGATCCATGTGGGCACCTTTCACTCTTTGTCTGCAGCAATTTGTGGAAGGCTTCTGCAGTCTCTGCACTCCAAGAAAAGTAATTAATGCTTCTTTTGTCTGATAATTTCATTGTTCCCTCCTAATCTGTGTAAAAAGACTCTCAAACCCAATCTTCTCCCAGTGGCAGTTGTGGAGCTGTCTGTCAGATATCCTCTGCCACCTTTTCTCCCTGTTCCCCCTCTTGTCTTAATCTATTTAGTTTCTTCTTGCATGGCAGTCACATCAGATCAGCTTTGCCTCCCTTTGCAGCTTTCAGTTTTACTCCATCCACCGTAATATGTCATGACTGAGATTATTTGAGTGTGGGCACACAAAGTACTTTTTCTTTCCAAAAAAAAAGTGAAAGAGAACAAGAAAATAAACATCCAAAGATCAACCAGAACCAGTAAAGTCAGAACAGTATGGGTCAAAATGCACTTCAAATCTGTAATACTTCTGACTATATAGGGAGTGAAATCCTGAAAGTTTTCAAACAAATGAGTGGAAACAAGAACTCGAAGGGGGTTTTTTGTTAGGAAGGTGGAATTACTGCCAAACAGCCACGTGGATGTCTGAAAATGGACTCAGGAGTCCTGGCATGTTTGTGTTTCACAGTCTCCACAATCCAGAGTTTGCAGTGTGTTTATATCAGGCAGGGTCAAGAGGCAGATTTTTTCCCCTTTTTGAGGTCTATCTTGGTTTTTAGCCCCTTTTGGCTATGGATGGTGAGAGGAAGCCAGGCTGGGGTAGAATAGTTTATTTCCTATATTTGGGGTTCTTCACTAGAAACATTTCACCTTTTTATTTTTGTCATTTTTTGATGTTCCTCCTTGCCAGGCAGTCTGCCCTTTTAGTAATGCCATCCATTTGCAGCACGAGTAACACTTCAAATCCCTGAAAAAAATCCTGGAGCCTGGGCCAAAGCTGGAAGCAGTGAGGAGCTCTTCCATTCCATCAGTGGCTTTGCTTGCCTGGTGCTGCATTTGGGACAGGCACTGATGGCACCAGGCACAGGGTGTCTCGTGTGTGCTGGTGAAATCATGAGGATCACAGAATGCTTTGGCTTGGAAAGGACCTGGAAGCTCATCCAGTTCCACCCTTCCCAGTGCCACGGGCAGGGACACCTTCCACTAGACCAGATTGATCCAAGCCTTGTCCAGCCTGGCCTTGGGCGCTTCCAGGGATCCAGGGGCAGCCACAGCTGCTCTGGGCACCCTGTGCCAGGGCCTGCCCATCCCCATAGGCAAGAATTTCTTCCTAATATCTAATCTAAACTTACTCTAATCCCTTTTGAAGACAAGTGAGGGGTGAGTGAGAGGAACCCCACATGGCACCAGCCACGTGCTGGTGACAGAAGCTGCTGCCACATCTCTGCCGTGCTCTGTCACCCAGAACAGACAGCAGGAGGTATTACTGCTTCCTTACTGTCTGGCAGCAGTTTTATTAACTTTTGAACCCTTGTTTTACTAAAAATCATCGGTGAAAATATTAAATAAGGCTGTTGAGGAACCTCTAAACTTGTGGTCCCCTTTCATCGTTATCAACTGCGTCTTTCCCTTGGAGCAATTCCTTTGTTTCTTTTACAAATCTCTACTTTCCCCAGCTTTCCCAGGAAGGTGGCAGTGTACCAAGGTCTTCATTGATGTCTGGGAAGATTAGATTTGGTGTCCCTTACAAAGGTGCGCTCTCAGCCCCCCAAATCTCATCCGGATTTTTCCCGGCTCGACGCATTCCTTCATTTTTTTGCCCCGAGGATGTGCAGCCTCACATTTCACAGCGGATTTAACCACGTGCTCCTGGTTTTGCAGGCAGCCTGTGTTGCACAGCAGAAACACTCTGTCCTTGTTATTTGCTCTGCAGAGCTGTAGCTTCTTCAGCTAATTTTGTCTCACATGCCGTCCTGCATGTAGCCCTGCTCTTGCCTCTGCATTTTTAGCACATGGGGGGAGAAGACGGCTCATCAAACCGGCGCTGCCAAGCCCTGGAGACTGAAAGGAAAATTCCTGTGGCAAAATCTGTTAAAATGCAGTGAATTTCTTCAAATTACGTGTGTGGGTTTCTGCCTTAAAGCTTACTTACTGCTGTCTTTTTATTTTCTCTCTGTGTGTATGTGAGTGTAGGATAAAGATTGAGGAGGAATATGCTAAGAACCTGTCCAAACTGTCTCAGAATTCCTTGGCTGCTCAGGAAGAAGGGTAAGTGTGTCTCTGTGACTTTCACAGAAGACGAATTTTAATATAAAAGGCATTTCTCCCACGCAGGTACATGTAATTTTCCCCAGCTCTCTCCTGTTGAGTAGAGGTTTATTTAGATTAGCACCCTGGGCATGCTGGGGAAGGTGGAATTGCTTCAGAGTTGTTTGTTTGGGGTTTTTTTGTTTTGTTTTTTTTTTTTTTTAGGTTGTTACTGAGAAGTTTTTTAGGAATATGTGTATAAAATGTTGCCTTTCCAATCAGATTTATGTGCTGTCCTTGTTGTAGCCAGGACTAGTTCCTTCCAGGATTAGCATGTATGTGTACTAAACGAAATTAAAAATGGAAGAATATATATAATATATATATGGAAGGATATATAGAATATATATATATATATATACATATACATATATATATATATACACACTGATGGAGTAGATGTGTAAGGTCAATGCTGATACAATCACAGACAAGAGGGAGAATAAAGAAGTCTCTTCTCATCAAGGTTCTGACCCTTCAAGAAAAGCAGCAGACAGCTTCTTATTCCCAACATTTTCACACTTGGGAAGTTATTAAGAAGACATTGGGCAGTGCAATTCAGACTGAACTGCAGTTCCTCAGTGGTGATGCGAAGGCACCACTCCTGAAGGATCAGAACTTGGTCGCTCTGTCTGTTTTACCACAAACCCTCGAAGCACTGAAAGCCAAAGTTGGAGGTGATTGTCCTCACCACAGCTCTGACAGTGTGTTTCTGCCAGCACTGAAGCTGCGTGGGGTGTTTTGCTCAGCTTCCAGGAGGCAAAAGGAAATGGCAAGAGGAAAAGTGGGCTGTTACTGCCCCGAGCAGCTGCAGTGACAGTGGTTTCTGTCCTCCTTTCTCCTGAGGGGTGGATGCTCACCTGATGCCAGCAAAGCTAAACCCACTTTCTTCTACATCTTCCTTCCACTTTCTCCTACCTCCAAGGGGAGAAGGAGGGAATGGCTGAAAAAATGAAGAGGGAAGGAAACTAGGGCAGAGTAGGTGCAAAGAGAGGGAATGAGCACTCAAGCCTAAGAAATGTTGAAGTAGGGAACTGGAAAGGTCTACAGAGTGCACGGAGCTGAAAGCACTGCCCAGTGGTGCTCTTCCTGCAGCAGATAACAGGGTTATGTCAGTGAAAAATAGACAGTGGGAGAGGGCCTCAGGGGAGGAGAAATATGGGGAGCACTTCTGTAGGTGTATCTGACTTTTTCAGCTGATGAACACCATATTTGAGGACCCAGGTCCTTGCAGCAGCATCAGAGGTGACAGATCATTAGTCTGAGATTGCAGATGACAGGTGATTTTTCAGGCTATCAGGAACAGTCAAATCTCATTATCCTTGAAAAGGGGATAGTCAAGAGATAGAAGGAACCAGGAACTGTACATCACTCAGCTTTATTTAACCTTTGCAAAGTGATAGAATAAACCATCAAATTTTCACTTGGGGGAAACTAGGGTGATGAGCAATTGCTGTATATGCATAGAGAACAATGCCAAGCCAACCTAAATTCCTTCAGTGATGGAGTAAGAGAGTAGGTCAGGCATCACAGCTCTTAATTTAGTATTGCTTTTTGTGATGGGAGATTCTCGTAGGCAGACAAGAGAAATGGTGGCCTAAATAAAGCCCAGTGTGCAAAAAAACTAGGTAGGAAAAACCCAGTGCTTACAAAAACTAAACTGCAGAAAGTAGCTGTGGAATGAGATCCCAAAGGGTTTGTCCTAAGTCCAGGGGGTTTTAAAGTGTTTTTGTAATGGACAGCCTATGATAGAAGAAATGATGGATTTACTGCAATCGGAGATGTGACAGAGCTGGGAGGGTTGGAACGTGTAATCTGAAGAAAAGGTTGCAATTCAGAATTCTCGTGTTAAAAATGGAGAAATTAACTGAAAAAAAAAAAAAAGAAGCTGCATTTTAATGAGGACAAGGCAGCGGGTTTTATACTTTCACAGGATGTGAAAGATACAGTTACATAACAGTTTGTGGGAGAAGGATCTGGCTATAGTGAATCACAAGCTTATTCATCAACAGCTTCATGCTGTTGTCTAAAAAGGCAATCAGATCGAGATATGCAGAAGAAAGAGTGTCTGATGGAAAATAATCTGTTACCAGTTTAGCCACTGGAGTTGTACTGTGCTGGGGACAGTGTAGTTTTGGTTATGATGCTTTAAGAGGAGTCTAGGCTGTTGTAGGGGGTCTGGAGGAGTGTGCCTCAGCTGCCAAAAGAAAAATATAATGGAGAAATTTTCAAGTGCTGAAAAAGTTCTCCAAGACTTTTCACCTGAAGTGAAAGTCTGTTCTCTAAGGTAGGGTGTAAAGTAGAGAAGGCAGTGGAAGAACTGCATTGGTGGAAAATTTGTTCTGGTAAGGGTAAGATAGCGAAGGGTCTTGCTTATCTGACATCTCTCTAAGTGGAGATTGCCATCAGCTGTGTTTTCAAAGATCTGCTGCAAACGGTGCCAACACAATTCTGCCTTGGTCACAAAGGCTGGTTGTTTTCTCAGATTTCTGTTACCCTTTTCCATGATTTTGCTGATCAGGATGTGGTACAAAGTGTTGTGCCAGATTTGTCTGACAGGTCCCACGAGGAAGGGTGGGGGAGAGACTGATCATTGTCCCTCTCTTCCTTCAGCACACTGGGAGAAGCTTGGGCTCAGCTCAAGAAGAGTTTAGCTGATGAAGCAGAGGTTCATCTCAAATTTTCTTCTAAGGTAAATGGTTCTTTCTTTTCCAAAGATTTTTGCCCTGAATTGGTGGGCATGTTAGTGGGGGAAGTACACATGCATGTAGAACAAATTTAGGAAAATACATGGATGTAGTACAAATTTAGAAGAATTAATAAGTTGGTGAACAAACTTACTGAAACTCTGTCCAATCTTCCTCTCCAAATCAGTTTATTTAGTCTGCCTGACAAGTAAATTAAAACACATCTAGCCCTAATTTTTCATGAAAAAAGAAGTAAAACTGGTTCTAGATGTTCACCTGGGCTTTGTGTTCCAGCCAGTAAATTTAACTAGTGCTTGTACACTTTACTTCTGCAAAGGAAGAAATGGAGAGGAATCTTTGGCTTCTCAACAAGAATCTACTCCACCTGGAAGGAAGGAAGAGAACAAGAACTCTGGCTTTTTTTTTTTTTTGTATCATTAGCCTTTCTCAAAAGTGTGCTGGCAACATCATGTTATTTTTGGGTTTTATCTCAAGTGATGCCCAAGGAGATTTCTTTTACAAATCATGGTATTTATCTGGGTTTTTTCCACCACATGTCACATGCTCTCGAGTCCTGTTACATTCTGTTAACCCCTGTAGGTGTTGAAGTTCAGTACAGTGGCAGATACCTCAGCACAACAGCCACGTTCTGGGGGAAAATTACAGCTCTGCACCATTTGTAAGCAATTCAGCAGAGGTTACTCAGGCAACCAGCTGCTGCCTTGGTAACCCACTGCTCTGCCTTAAACTTCGACATCAGGGCTGTAATTAGTGAAATACTTTCTGCTCCCCATTGTCCTCCTGTATTGTTTTCCAAAAGGGGAAAAAAGCACCCTGGAGTGGTGTGTGTGTGTGTGTGTAGGCAGGCCAGGTAGAGAGGGGCTTTTCCATTATTTTACTTCTCCTTAACCTCTGCACAAAAACTCCTGTAGCATCCTCTAAATCCTCCCCACTGTCTGTGTCCAAAGAACACCTGGATGTGGCACTTTAGGGGCAGGGTTTAGTGGTGGACCTGGCAGCCCTGGGATAACGATGGGGCTTGATGACCTTGGAGGGTTTGTTGTTTTTTCAGTGATTCCGTGGTTCTGTGGAGAGCCAGGAATTACTGCCTGCCTCCTCATTAATCCTGCCTCTTCCTTTGTTTTCTTTAAAGCTTCAGAGCGAGGTGGAGAAACCCCTGCTCAACTTCAGAGAGAACTTCAAGAAGGACATGAAGAAGTGCGACCACCACATTGCGGACTTACGGAAGCACCTGGCCAGCCGCTACACGGCCGTGGAAAAGGTGGGAGCAGGGAACAGCCTGGAGCCTTTCTGAGACACTGCTGGTCTGGGCACAGAGCAGCTGCCCCATCAAGAGTTCCTGTTCTGTCACAAAAGACCACAGCTGTTCCTGCTGAGGGTTTTGTTGGCTGTGCTTTGCCCAGCCCCAGGCGTAGTTTTGGGTTTAGCTGAGATCTGGGAAACGAGGGGCAACAATCTTACTGCTGAAGGGGCTTTTTGGTTCATCCTCCCCTTCCCAACTTGGGACAATAGACTTCTAATTTCATTCTAATCTAGTTCTGTATTTGCATCGATGCAAACCCTTCTTATTCGCGTGCATCTGTTGTCCTCAAAGTGTAGAACACCTTGGCCTTAGAATGGCAGCAGGGTCAGGTCAGAGGCTCACCTGGCTCGATGGCCAAGGAGGGCAGCTGGACCCTGGTCTGGCACATCACAAACCCTTCACAAGGAACATCCTCACAAGAAAAAAATCCAAACAGCAGCAGCCCCCAGTAACGAATGGGCTGATGTAACACGAACCAGGAGGTAGCTGAGGTCCTGGTGCAGGGGGTTAGACCCACAAAATATCATCTCCCAGCAGCAGAAATGGGGATGCCATCCCTGGCAGAAATGGGGATGCTTTGTGGCTCAGCTGCCAAACTGTATCCTCCCGAGGTTTGCTTTTGGGTGTAAACTGGAAAGGAAAACACCATTCGCAGTCATGCCCGGAGCTGTTTGTGCTTTCATTAAAGCTCAGCAGGAGTTCCCCGAGGGACAGAGCTGTTGCAGGATACACAAGGGCGTTAGGCTGAGGAATGTTTGTTTCTGCAAAACACCAAGTTCTCAGTAGCAATATGGGGAAGGGAGAATTAGGAATAACCTTGGGAAGAAGGAAGGAGAGCAGGGAAGAGCTGTTTGCCTGTGGAGCACTCAGAGATTGCTCTCCTGCAGCTCCCTCTCCAGACCTGCAGGACACAGAGCTGCACATGGAAAAAAAAAATCCAGGAATGCTTCAGCAGTAACGTGTGTGACTGCAGAAAACTGCAAGGTGCTAAGAAAATACAGTCATGCCAATTTAGTTTGAAATGCTACTAACAGTATAAAGAACAAATGTGACATATTCTATAACAAATCAATGCAAAACAAGTCATTTTTATGTATTTATTACCCTGCATGTAACAATGTTTATTTGTTAAGATGCTTTACTAATTTACCTGTATAATAAATATTTGTGCTGATAAATCAGGTTTTAACAGCTTGAAGAACTTCTAAGTAAAGTAGTTCAAGTCATCAGTTGCAACCAGACCTCAGGTTCTTGATTTCTACTGTTGACATTAACCTGAATAAGTTTTTCTGAATTAATTTCCTGTTGTTAGTTTGTGATAGACATATGTTGAGTCCAGAATGGACTTAAAGACTTAAATTTTGTAAGATACTTGAAATTACTTCAATGATTCAGATCCTCCAGAGGAGGTATCTTAGTAATGACGCTGCGTAACACATTTTGAAAGAGGCTCCAGCTCTCTTTTCTTCCAGACATAATGGAAAGGCTGTTAAGAAACAGGAGAGCCTGATGATGCCATCAGTCCTTTGCCTTCCTAAGACTCTGTGAAGAGTTCAGATGCTTTTGTGATTTGTTGGTGGTGACCCCTCTGTGGTCGTAGGACACTTGTGAACTCCACATGATGTTGTAAGAACCTGAATCCCTCTTGGGGCCCAGTTTCATGCAAAGTTGCTGCCTTCTTGCTGAGAAACCCTTGTGTGGAGGAGTCCTGGATGGCTGAGAGCAGCTGCCAGTTCATTTTCTCACTACTGACTCTTCTTTCATTACTCCAAGGCCCGGAAAGCCTTGACAGAGAGGCAGAAGGATCTGGAAATGAAAACTCAGCAGCTAGAGGTGAAACTCAGCAACAAGACAGAAGAGGAAATCAAGAAGGCCAGGAGGAAGTCCACCCAGGCAGGTGAGTGCCCCTCAGGACACGGGGAGAGCCAGGTGGAATCCACCTGCCCATCCGTCCATCCATCCATCCATCCATCCATCCATCCATCCATCCATCCATCCATCCGTCCATCCATCCGTCCATCCATCCACGTGGATCTTGGTTTTAAATGTTGTAGCCACAAAGGGAACCGTGCTACAAATCTGTGTGATGTGAAATCCTCAGAAGAAACAAGCCTGGTTTTCCCAGCTCAGATGTCACAAATTATTGATAACTGAGGTGAGAACAACAAAAGTAGAGTGAGTCATCTTTCTGTTTCATGGAAGTGTCCTTAGATTACTGAATGTTTGTGGAACTTCCAAAGTCAGAGAAGCTTAGCTGAGGGTGTTTCTTCCATAAATCATAGTTCCTTCCTTAGTTCTTTCCTAAATCACACTCACCCACAACTTTGTGGGTGCCTATTACACTTACTATTACTGTCTTTTTCCTTGAAAGTGATTTTTTCATTTTTCCACTGCTACTCAGTGACTAAAACAGTTTCTCTTCTCGGAATACTGAGGACAGTAATGTGTACTGTACTGAGGATACAGCCACTTGCTGTGACCTGGGCGTGTTTTACAGAGGCTCAAGCCACATCTGCAGGATCCCTTACGAACATTTTTGAGATCTGCAAAGCTGATACATGCAGCTCAGTTAGTATCTTGGCTGAAAATAAGGTTTAGCTAGGGATTCCATGCTTCATCCCTTCAACACCTTGGCAGAGTGGTCCTTCAGAGTTCTGAGGTTTTTAAAACTTCAGGATAGGTGTCTGGGTTTTAAGGAGACTGGGGAGAGCCTCTGGCAGTGTGACCATGTGTACAGGCAGTCATTTGAGGAGAAAGAAAAGTTGTGATTTAACAACAGGAGGCTCCATGAGAGATGTTCTTTATTCAGCTGAAAACTCACAGTCTCTCTTTTTTCTTTGGTTCTTTAAAAGTTGTTTATAACTGATTTTAATTGAACAAGCAAGGGCGAGCTGAGGATCAGAGAGGGAAAGAGAAGTTGAGCCTCATTTAAAGAACAAAGAGAATTTCCTGGCTGGAAAGCAGCAATTTCTGAGAATTGTTTTCCAGATTTGCCACCTGCCTTTTCCCCTCTGTCAGTGCAGAGTCCTGCAACAAAGGAAAAAAATGGAAAGAACTTCTTGTGTTACTGCCCTGATCACAGAGGGAGCTGGAGCTCAGCTGGAATTGGGCATCTCCAGGGGCTGGAGAATGCCTGAGGCTGCAGATCAGCATCCCTGCATCCTGGGGCCTGATGCATTGCTCCCCTTTGAGACAGAGCCCTCTTAGACTGCAGTCTCACCTACAGAGTGCCACCCTGCAGTTCCAGAACTCACCATTGCTGATTCCCCATTTTAATTACTTTATTTTTCAATATAACTTTCCATCCGTGGCTTTTTTTTTTTTTTTTTTTTTTTAACTGAAGTAACTTGCCTTTTTGTATTTCTGGGCATTTTGTAAAATACTGCTCTTAATGCTCATATTTTTCTTTGAAAACCTTGTCTTTGCCCCCTATTCATTCTCACCCCATCAGATGCATGCATTTATTTGAAATGTTGGTCCGTGTGACAAATACCATGTGGCAGAGCTCCTCTGAGCTCCACCAGGGTTCATCTTCAGATCCTTGGGATGTACAAAACCTGACCTGCACTTTCCTGCTGAGCTCTGGCTGGAAAAGGCTGATGTGTTACCATCTTGACTCTTTCAGGGGATGACCTGATGCGCTGTGTGGATCTTTACAATCAAGCCCAGTCCAAGTGGTTTGAGGAGATGGTGACCACCACTCTGGTATGTAACAGCTGAAAATACCCTTGAAAAATTGTAACAGCCTACAGCCTTCATCATTCACAGCTATTTCAGTGGGGAAAATGGGTTGATAAATCTCTGCATTGTGTTTCCCATTCTCAGTCCTAAGAAAAACTCAGCGTTAGGGGAAAGAAGGAATAATTGTTTCTTTGCAGAAGGCACTAAACCAGTTCAGGGCTGCTTAGGGGCCAGAACACTCGAGTTGTCCTTGGGAAGGATGAAGTAATGCACAAGAAAAACACACAAAAACACACAATAATTCACCAAATCCATTTATACATTCATGACTTTTTCTAGTCCACGATTTCACAATTTTCTTTGAAGTCTCCCCAGAGCCACTGCCGACTTAACAGCCCCAGAGCCATCTCTTGTGCAGATTTAACAGCCCCAGTTGTCTCAGCCTGGCTTTCTACAAGCTGCCTTGGAGCATCTCTGTGGCTTCTTCTGGACTTAATCCAGAAGCTGCACATCCTTCTTGTTCTGCCAGCCCCAGAGCTGGCTGCAATGCTTCAAGTGGGATCTCACCAGAGCCTCCCCTAAGGCTTCCCCTCCAGATCCTTTAATATCTTTGTGACCCTGCTTTAGACACTCTGAACAAATTAATGTCTTTTTTTTTTCTATTGTGGTGCCCAAAACTTCACACGGTGCTCAGTGTATTCAGATTTTGGGGTATAATATCAGAATCCAGAAGAAGAGGCGGGGCAGAAAATACCAGGAGGAAAGACAGAAATCACCTGCCTTTCCAACCAAAGTGTGGCTGGGTTCTGCTTGCTGCCAGCTGGGCGAGGTGGAAGCTTGTCCTGGCTCATCACCTGCTGAGCTGTGCTCTGACAGCTCTGGTTGGAAAGGGGGGTGCTCTGAGCCATCCACCCCAATGTGCTTTCTGCTGCCCCAGGGAGTCACTGTAATTTCTGTAGCCAGCAATAAAGCACTCACAACTTCTTGCAGGAAGCAGATTCCCTCTTGCTTGCAGCGTCTCTGAAGGTGGTGGCTCCACTCTCTGCTTTGGTTGTCTCAGTTTTTGAGCCTTTTGGAAAGGTTTGACCCTCTTTTCTGCTGCTAGGCTCAGGCTGAGGTGACTGCCGTTGCTTGCTGGTTCTTACTCTTTGCAGAGCAGAGGAATGTGCAGCCACAGAGCCCAGCTCCAAAGCACGACCCTGGGGCAGTGTCACACCTTCTGGCAGCCTTTTGTGTATCAGCCTTTCTCTGGGCCTCCAAGCTCAGGTTCCAGTAAAAATATGGACTTGTTTTTCTTCATGTCCAGGAGCTTGAGAGACTAGAAGTTGAAAGGGTGGAGATGATTCGGCAGCATCTGTGCCAGTACACGCAGCTGAGGCACGAGACAGACATGTTCAACCAAAGTGTGAGTGTGCTCTTTGCTTGCTCTCTGTGCTCTTCCCTGCCCTCCAGCTGAGCAGAACGGGGCCCTCCTGACCTGCTCTGACTGCCTTGAGTCAGAGGATGTGGGAGAAGTGTCTGCAGGCAGCTCGTTGGTGTGTGGTGCCTCCCTCCCCTGCAGTCCTGCTCCTCCAGGACGCTCAGATCACACTTCACACTGCTGGATCACAGCCCTTTCCTGGGGGAGACACAACCAGCTGAAGTACATTTGGCCAGCATGAGCCATTATTAGCTCTCCCAGCAGGATGCACTACTCCCTGAAGTCTTCTGTTTGTGCAAGGGAGATGCTGAATTATTTCACTGTTGGAAAAAGCAGTATATATGTATTTTTTCCTTATTAAAAACTGGCCATTTATCAAGTACTAAAATGCATGCTGACTGAGTACGGGTGTGTTTGGTGTAAGGTGCAGCTTGCAGGACAGGAGTCAGGCTGCCTGGCTGCTGCCTGGCACAGGAAACCTGTCTCTGCTTCTTCATGTTGAGTCTCCATCTTCTGTGCTGCACGTTCAGACCTGTCTTGTCCATCCATTCTCATGTTCGTGCAGCTCTCCCTTGCCTGCAGATGCAGCGGAGGCATGCCCACAGCTGCTCTGCATGTCACAGCAATGACTCTCTGCTTGAAGCGTGCCCTTGACATGTGGATTCTTGTTTTCTTCCTTTCAGACAGTAGAACTTGTGGACCAGTTGCTTCGGAAAGTGGATCCTGCCAAAGACAGGGAACTGTGGGTAAAAGAACACAAAACTGGAGATATCCGACCTGTGGACATGGAAATATAGACTGATCTGTAGTTGGATGTGACGAGTCCACTGAATTTAAGCGGGCTAACGTTTGTTTCTAAGGGTCAAAAGAGCATAGGGAAAAGGTTGTTTCACTACCAGACAGACACCTTGTAATTTATGCCTGTGTGGGCTATCTCTGTTCCATTTAGTCATTACAATGGTCCTCGTTGTGCTAAGCCTTAAGCACCAGACATTCCAGGGTGAAAAAAACCAGATGTGTGCTTCCCACCAGAGGTTCCCAATTGCACGCAGCTTCCAGGAGAAATCTGCTTCCTGGCACAGAAAGTGCTCTGTTCTTCAGTGACTTTGTGCTCCATCCCTTGCATGACTTTCTCTCTACAGTATGTTAGAACAAGCATGCAGAGAGCCTCTGGCCAGCAAGGAGATACCTGAATATGATGCAGGAGGCAAGGAAGTCCTGATCACGGATCCCAGGTCTATCACTGACTGCTCTCATGGCCATAGGCAAGTCAATTAACGTTCCTGGCTCCCCCATTTATAAAATCTGTGGATCTTGCAGCAGTGTTGGGTGAAGACGTTGCTTTCATACAACGCTGTCTCTCACCACGGCAGTGAAGTGATGGCCCTTCTCCCAAAATCTGTGGAGAAGATTCCTGTTCTTCCTGTTTTATACTCCCTCTCAGGGATGCATAAACCCATTTTCATGATTTCTGTTGTCGGCCAGTCGATAAGTTTGAGAGTGTGACCATCACAATTTTTTTTTTTTTAAATCGGGAAAGACTTGGTTGTACTATACCTACCTCATTAGCTGTCAGAGGGCCCTCAATGACAGAAGGAGGTCATATTCCAAGGAATAAATGAGATGTTTAAAATCTTTCCTGCTCATGCAAGGTGTTTTTCCACAGAATCTCCTTAAAAGACAGTCCTCTAATAGTTTACTTGGAATTCAGGTTTAAATTTCCTTTGTTGGTTTCTTCAGGTAAATATCACAGATTTTAGGTATTTGTAATTACCGGGTTTGTCCCGCTAAATTTTGGCTTTTATCTTTTTGGAGCCTGATTTTCAAAGGTGCCATGAATATTTGATGCCAGATTGCATTCAGTGTAGATGCAGGTGCCCAGCACTTCTGTACCATCAGAGTCTTAACCTGAGGTTTTTTCTATGTTACCCTTACTGCAAACCACCAAAAAATTCAACACTGCTTTTAGCAAATAGAATTATGTAGTTTGGAGACTGGTTTTGAAGAGGTATTTATTTTCTTCTGCTGTTATTCCTGATTGAGTATTCAGCGTTGCTGTTAATTTATTTTTTTTTTCAGCATTTCATACAATGCAAAGATTCTTCAGATTCTTGCTTTAGATCCAGGAGAAATCTTGATTCTCACCACTGTGGCCTTTACTCTGTGTTTACTGTGGTCTTAGCTGCAATATCCCAAACCATGCTATTTCATTTGATCCAGTTTTGCTCCATTTTATCTCACTGTTGCTGTGTTGTTCTCCCCAGCCCCAGGACCGCATCCTTCTTTTGTTCTAGTGCTAGTCCAGGTTTTTGTTCACCAAATGCTGGAGTCAATATTCCTCTTTACAAATACAAACTGAGACACAGAAAAGTCTTACCTGAAGCATGATGATCTCTCCTTTTCAGTCTTTCTACTGATTTGCTCTCTGTCTTACTAATTGTTGGCCATATCAGTGTATACTTCTCCCAACTCTTCAGAGGACAGGCACTTTCTTATTTTTTAAGCCACAAGTGCAGGTTGAACTCTCAAAACTTCAGTGGCCAAAATAGTGTGAATAGGTGAAAGCTGCATTTTCAGGTTGCCCCCTGTGCTAGGCTGTATTTTAAATTGAAATGAGCAATCTTGACAATGCCTCAGCACATTCTCCTTTTGATTGCCAAACAAAGCTAGTTGTGCACTTTATTCAGTATTCTCCTTAATAAATACCTGAAATACTCTGGTAGCAATTACATTTTATTTTTCCTCTTTCTCTAAAGAAGTTTGTTACTTTATCTGTTTTGGACTGGAAATACTGTCCATTAGCACAGGTTTCTCTGGACACTGTAATGTGTTTTGTTTCCTCTGCTAAGGTGTATTTATGCTGCTCTAAATGCTTAGTTGGGGTTTTTTTTGTTTGTTTGGGGGGGGTTTTTTGTTGTTTTTTCCTTTTTTAATTTTTGTTTTTATTTCCAGAGTTTTCCTGCTCCTAGTTCTTGGTCCATTTGAAATGTTTCAGGGATGTGAGCTGCCCAGAACAGAAATTCTCTTGGTGGAGTCTGTATCTCTTTTTCACTTCAATAACCAGAGGAGAGCACAGGCTGTTGATCTTTCCCAGCCCCAGGAGACTCTGGGTCCTGCTCCACCACAGGTGAGATGCTCCATCCACAACACTCCCATCTGTATTCAGTCCAAGTTTTGCTGTTGCTTGTAAACAGTTTTCAGCTCATTTCTTTCAAAAGATAATATTCCTTCTTGGTACGACACTGCAGATCGCTGTTAGCTGGCTCATTCCCTTCTCTGGCTGATGGATTTTGGATAATGTGATGCCTTTCAGGTCAGGGCATGCTGGAGTTCCCTTGCTTCCAACAGGCAGCATCTTCAAAGAGGGTAGTGGCAGGTTTAAAGGAGAGCATGGCTCCCTGCTCTCACAGGTACCTTTGGGAGTTGCAGCATTGCTCTGTTTGTCTTCCACTGAGTTCCAAAAATGCAGTGGAACCCAGTCTGTCTTCATGCTCATCCCAAACAGCTGCTTCTCCAGAGCAAGATCAGCCTTGGTGTTTTGTTAGAATGTGTGGATGCTGCATGGTGCTGCTGCAGTAACTGACCAAAGGAATACCAGAGTAAGGCTCTTACCTCCAGTTCTGAGCTTGGGCATCAGCTCATTTCATCTGGTGTGAGTTTTTGCTGGTTTAGTCACTGTGGGGACGAGACTGGCAGGGTTATCTCCCATCTCTGTGTGCTCTGAGCTCACAGAGCAGGTCAGTCCTCAATTAACACTGTTTGCTTTCACTGGCAGAGGCAGAGCAAGGGGGGATTTTCCTCTGGCCCTTAGCAGGGAGCTCTGCTTGCCCAGTTCTGTTAAGCCACCCACGTTTTGGGAGTGCTGTGAGCTCCCTCTTGGTCTGAGCAATGCTGTCACACACTTGTCCTGTGCTGGAGGGCTCTCTGGCAATCTCCTTTTCAGCCAGAGCCTTTTGGCCCTTCTCTTAGCAAAAGGGCTTCCTGAATTCCATGGCTTCAGACCTGTGACACTCAACAGTGCCAGAGCTGGTGAGGTGCTTGCCATACAGAATGAGAACTTCTTATTCATCATCCAGACCTTCCTGCCTGTGTCTTCAAAGCACAGTTGAAAATCTTTCTCTCTCAGGTATTCTTCCAGCTTGTTTCCTACCAGAACTCATTCTGGATCCAGTGCTGTTGGCTGATTCCTGTTGGAGTTTATGAGCTGAAAGCAGTGAGTCCTTTACCACATGGGCCAGATGCACTCTTCTCCCATTAGCGGCAAGATGCCAGTTTCTTTCTTGGAGCAATATTCCAAAAAGGGCCAATTCTCAGTTTGCCAACCTGCTCCAGATTCAGTCATCTCTGTAACTCACACTTGTTCATCACTTCTATAGGTTGGACATCTTTGAAAGACTTTGGTTGCTCCCTTATAGGGATGTTAGTTCATTATTGGACACTGGAATTGTAGAAGATAGCTTTATTTTTTTTTTTTTAATACTAAAATACTGTAACAGCAGTGAAAATCATACAGAATTCCCTGTTATATTTCTAGACTCCCTTTCACCCTGTGCAGCCCCTTCTGATCTGCTGGGGGGCAGCTGTGCTCCCCCTTATGAGTGCCTGACAGGCAGCATTCAAACTTGTGCACTGCTTCTTTTTAATCTTCATGCAGGTTGTTG
Source organism: Brachypodius melanocephalos (assembly GCA_013398615.1). Classification (NCBI taxonomy): domain Eukaryota; kingdom Metazoa; phylum Chordata; class Aves; order Passeriformes; family Pycnonotidae; genus Brachypodius; species Brachypodius melanocephalos. Next base: position 1,938,219 of record VZSR01003022.1, read on the forward strand.
TTTTTTTGGGTTTTTTTTCCTTTGCTTGGATTCATTACTTGTTTGGGTTTTTGGTTTTTTTTTTGTTTTGTTTTTTTTTTTCCCTAACAGGAATTTTCTATGAGGCATTCACAGGAAACTTCTATATGCTTGTAGCAGTCAGGCTTTGTTAGAACTTCCTAGAATTGTCCCTGGTTTTAATGTCATTATTTAAATATTGGCTGGAAGTTAGGCATGTTATATAGAAGTGAGCATTCTTCACCTGTTCTTTGGAAATGCTCAGCACTCAGAGATTTCTTGGAACACAACAGGGAGCTAAGACTCTTTGAAAATCAGGCTAACAAACAGAAATGCACAAGCCTCTTTTTTTCCTTACTTGTACTCAAGTGCGTGGATAAAGCAAATATTAAGAAATGAGAAATAATTCACGTGTAGCTGCTCTCTGTGAGCAGCTCCAGGAGTGTTCTTGTGTGGGGCTGCAGTCAGAACACAGCTCTGGGGTGTGGAGCCACAGGTCACCTACTGATGCAGCTGTAAAACCTCCAGTCCATGGTTCAGTGACAAAGTGGCTCTGCCCATCTGTTTCTTCAGTCACACGCAGGGACAGAAAGGGCACTGCTTACCCAGGTGGGTCCTTCACTACCAAGCACCTTAAGAAATCCAGACAAGCACTTTGAAGGTCCCCCTGGAATGAGTAGATGTGACTTCTTGATGTGATTATTTGATGTTTCCCTCTGAGCTGGGAACAGATTTGCTGTTTCACGGTATCTGCTGTGCTCTTGCCCACTCGTGCAGCTTGCTGGGTCTGTTCCCAGAGATGGCAGCAGACTCCTCCTGTGTCCTGAGGGCAGTCCTGGGCACCCTGACATTCCTCTCATTTGGCTATTACATCTTCAAAACACAGTGTCAAAAAGGCACTTCTCGAAACAATGAGCTTTGCAGCTCACAGACCTCTCTGGAAAGCCTCCAGGCTTTTTGCTACCCGGTGTGTGTTGAAATAGGAGAGTGGCAGAGGTTGCTGAAGCATTGGCTCTGAGCAGTTCCTGCTGTGTGGAAATTCCTCCCATCCTCTCATGGGGATGGGGAACAACCCACAGCCATCCTGTGTGCACCAGAGGAGCCTGCTGGCCACATCTATCTTAACCAGGTGGGCAAGAGACACAGATAAATTCAGATTAAAGCAGACACCTTTAGGAGGGCAGGAGGATCTTTACCTCAGTGGCATCTCTCAGACCCTGGTGGGTATTGAGTGATGATGAGTGAGGGGCCCATCACTCTCCCAGTCCTGCTCAGCAGTGAAGATCAGTGCTGAGAGCTGTCTGTTGGTGATGCAGAGCTGTGCACCTCACACCTGGATGCTGCAGAAGGGGCTCTGGCACTCGGGTGCCCCACCCCAGCTCAGGTGTGCTGAGCCTGGAGCCTCAGAGCCTGCAGCACACGGTGGAAATTAAATCTTTCCTGGCAGCAAATCCTGGTCTTTCCCTGAGCAGCACTGCTGTAAGAATAACACCCGTTTTATTTGTCTTACAGTAGAATTTATTCATACGAGTGGTGCATCTTTCGAACTCTTTATTTTTCCCTCTCTGTTCTTCCTGTAGCCAGCCCTTCATCAGTGAAATACAACACTTTTCAGGACCTTTAATTTTGAAATTTCATAGAACATATCTGTTGTTTCAATGTGCTGACCAAACTTCATGCTTTTGGCTGTTTTCTGAGAGTTTTAAGAACTTTTTTGGAGAGGTTATTTTGGGTTTTATTTTGGATTTTTTTAAAATCAGCCACAGGGTTTGGAAGAGTAATAACTTCTTTTTGTGCTAGCCACAGTTGCTTTTTCTTTCTTGGATTTTTTTTTTTCTGAAGGGACCAACACATAGCACAAATAAATATAAATTTCTAATCCCATGCATTCCTCAAGGCAGAAACCTTTTGTGCCTAATGATGCATCTGAGTCTAAGAACTGTACGTGGATAAAATCTTTCATGGACCAATTAAAAAAAAAAAAAAAAGTCTTAGATTAACCACGTAATAATCACAGAAAAAAAACCCCAAACCACGTATAGATTTGAGACATTCAAATTTAATTCCCTCAACTTACATTAAGTTGAACTGTTTCAGGTGTGTCATAAGAGAAACTCAGTGGATATTCAGAACAAAAGCTTTCCAGCTGCTCTATCCAGGTTCAGCGAGTGGACAGGACTATAATTTTGAATATATCAGGACTATAATTTTGAATATATGCAGTCTTTTAGGGCTACTGATTTAACAAGTAACTGAGTAATGGCTTGTATCACAACCCTATTAAAATTCTGCTCGTAGTTCCCCTTGAAGTGCCTCTTTAAATCTGCAACAAGCATGTGAAAAACACACAGATTCACCCTCCAAATTGCCAAATCTCAGGAGCAGCCACTGTGCACAGATCTGTGCAGGATTCTCAGCCCCTTCCTTGCTCTGAACTGTGCACCCTTTTAGGACACCCCCATTTCCAGGAGACCTGCCTTTGGCTCTGCTAATTTGCTGCCCAAGCTCAGGCATCCTAAATTGAAATGCTGAAAATGGAATAGAAAAAAAATTAGATTTAAAAGCAACTGCATTGAAGCTGATCTTTGGACCCATCCTTGGTCTCAGTAGAATAAGCAGGGAATTCTGCATAAAAAATAGTATGCAGTGATAATTTTGCATTAAAAAGTTATCACACTTTATTGCATAAAATTAATTAATAATAATAATACAATAATAATAATAATAATAGCCCACAAGTTGTTTTTTTTTAAATAGCAGTTGTGGAGAAGAAATATTCTCGTCCTGGAACTCAAAAGATGAATGTGATTTCAGGGATCTCACGTATGCTAAGATAATAATCAAAGTCATTAATCCCAGAATTTGGGAATGGTTGACCTGAAATCCCTTGTTCCTTTGGAGTTTTTTGATAGAATGGCTGAAATTATCAGAATAGCCAAAGGAATTTGGATGCCCATAATCTTTTAGGTCAAAAACGCTCTTTAGGGGACAGCAGCCTCTATCCATTATGAAAACAGCAGGTACTAGTGTTAGACAAAAATACTTTGTCTTCTCCTAAGACGATTTCCTTGTTTTCTGCAACACAAGACAGTGTGAGAATTCCACTGGGCAGTTCTGCAGAGCAGCAGAGATTCACAGGCAGGCCACATTACCAGTCACACACTAAACCAGAGTTTTCTACCAAAATCAAGTTGCTTATTTGGTCCTTTTTGTGTAAAGTTTTCCTAAATACTTCTAAATTTCTAGGAAAGTTGTCTTTTGCCAGTACTAATGACTTGTTTTTAAAGATGCTTAACCAAAATTTTATAACTTCCCATAAATTTTGGCTGACTAGCTCCCTTATAAATAGTTTATTATCATACAGCCTCTGTCTGGGTTACTAGTAAATCTTGGATCATTGTGGAAATTATAGGATGGCTTTTGTTCCCTAAGGATGGATGAAGGAATCACTTACTGAACTTAAGTTGAACGAAGACAAGATTTAAGGGGCAGATCTTCAGCTCGGGTAATCTGTCAGGGTTCAGTGGAAGCTACTTGATGTCAGCTGTGGATCTTGTCCTTCAGTGTTTGAAGGCATTTCCTCTATGTAATTTTTCTGTCTTACTGTAAAACAATTTCATATGGTTAAACTGTATTTTCCTATATTGTTCTGCAAGTTTATATACACCATAGTGCTCATCTCATTCTCCTGTAAAATAAACTGTACAGAGACACATTGAGCATGGAATTGTCTTGGTCCAGTTGCTTTTTCTTCTCCCACAGCCCCACACCTTGCAAGGTGCAGTTTGATCCAAGACATGCACATGGACTTTGTCGATGTTACCTTAATGCAGCTTGAATTTTCAGCCTCATCACTGAAGTTGTAATCTTCTTGTGCTTGCCCTTTTCACATCTTCATATGATAATCAGACACGTATGGTGCCTACAGTTTTTATTTTCAATTTATGGGGTTTTTTTCTGGAAATTAATTTAAGAAACACGTGTGGTTAATTGGTTCTTGAGCAAGCAAGCTGACCATGAGCAGCCTGAGAGCAGCTGCCATGGAATTGGGTGTGTTTTCATGTTTTAAGTGATCTGGAGCTCTTCCCCACCCAGTCTGTTCTTTACTTTCAAGCTTCACGTGCAGCTCGGAGCTCAGATGGCAGCAGTGCTATAAAACCTTGTTAAGGAATTTTCTCCTTTTGATATTTGAGTTAACATGCATGCTGACAGGTTTTCTGACAAAGTCAAAATCAGGCCTGCCAAAATCCTG
>VZSR01003022.1:1942567-1976480 GCA_013398615.1 Brachypodius melanocephalos
AGAGAAAACTGAATGCATCACCTGGGGCTCACAGTTCTCAGGATCTGTCTTCATCTGTGTTGGCCACTGGCCACACAAAGAGACAACTCTGCCTTGCAGGGCTTAGGATGGACAGACAGACAGACAGCCTGCAGAAGGTCACAGATGTTTATGATGATTTGCAGTGTTCATGGGAGGATTCACATAAAGCCATTGAAATAGGGGTAGACATGGCTGCTGCTGTGAGTCAATTGAAAAATTAAACTTATTCTACAAGGTGGATGGGCTGAAAGTGTCTTTAAGCTTTCAGAAGTCAGTGTGGCCTGTGTTCTGCATGAGGCCCTCACGAGTAAAGCTATGTGTAAAGTAAAAGTAAAGCCATGTGCAAAGTTAAAGCTTTAACTCAGTTCTTGCAATCTTTCCTGGTTTGCTGCACTGCCACCATTTCTGTCATGTGGCTTTAATGAACACAATGGCAATTTCTGAATTGATGGTCAGATGGCCCAGGGAATACTTTGAACTAACCTCAAGGGAAGTTTCAGCAGTCGTGATCCTCTAGCTTGACTCCAACCACAGAAATACTCACGTCCTGTTTCTTCCTTGGGGAAATTACTGTCTCAGTCCCTTATACAAATGCAAACAAATTACAAACATGCACTGGTGAAGTATTTATTGTAGGGACAAACAGTCCAACCTCAGTGGTCTGTGCTGCAGGCTGTTTGCACTGTTGTTTTCACGAGTCCCTGAAACCAGAGGATGAAAACCTTCAGCTCAGATTTGATTCTGACTTCCTGTTTTATCAAGTAGAAAACCAAACACTCAAAGTCTCCCAGGAGTTACAGCTATGATGGGGGTTTTTTCTTTTTTTTTTTTTTTTTTTTTAGACTTAGCAAATGTTTTAAGACTGTGTCACTTGTCTCTGGTTCTTTGCTCAAAGAGACTGGGACTGGTTTTTTTTTTGTATCAGCTGCTTGGATGTCTTTAAGCTGAGTTCTACAGCCAGCTCTGCTCTCAGGGGCTCTTCCCACTGCCTTTCCACTTTCTGCAAGTCTGTGTAAAAGGGAATAAGGCTGGATGGCACTGTGATGGAATGTGGAAATGTGAGGGTTTAAGTCCAGACACCCTCCCAGCACTGCTCACAGTTCTCAGGGATCTTTCCCGTTGGCTCAGGCTCTCAATGAGAATTCCTGCAAATCGTGTGCAGCTGTGTGTTCAAGAGCACAGTTAACAGCTCGTGGTGCTTCCAGACACACAGGCAGAGCTGTGCTCGGTGCCTTTTTGACCTCTCTTGCTTTGTGCTTTTTAGCTGAAACAACATTTCAAGGTAAGTCATTTCTTATCTCCTAAGTGTGTGAAAAGTAAAACTCTGGATTAGGCCAAAGGTCATTACAGCCAAATGTCCTGGCATGACAGTGACTAGTCATGTCACTGAGAGTTTCACCAGTTTTGTAGAAAAGGATGGGAGAAGAAAGCTTGGTCATGAATTCCATGGAATACATTGTGATCCAACCCTAGATTACACTTTGCTCCTCTGCTCAGGGACCCTTCCCCAGCAGTGTCATTGTTGGAGTTAAACAGCACATGACAGATTTTTTTGCCTCCCTGCAGACAGATAGATGGATAATTTAGTCAGTGATTGATAATTGATCTTCTGTGATACCTTTCTCAAATAAAGTCCAATAAATCAACCCCTTTCTTTCCCTGAAAGGCAAAGGAGAAAGGAAAAAAAGCTGAAGAATTCTTCCTAATGCCTTTTTGTTGGTTTTGTTATTTTCCTTAGTTCTTCTAAGTGTTTTTTTTTTTTTGCATCCTCTTTGCTCAGCCAATGTGATGGATGTGATGCCCAAGGAAACAGCCTTTGAGGGCTGGGTATGTGGCAGCTGAACTTTAATTTCCTGGAGCTAATTGCAATGATGAAGCTCATAAGCAGCTGCTCCTCATTGTAGTGGTGTGGTTCCAGGAATGACTGCAGAGATATCCAAACACGAGATGACATTTAACACAGCAGAGAGTTTGTGAGATTTGAAATGGCAGGTGGAAAAAAAACAGTTAAAAATCCACAAGGGCGGTTGCTATGGAAGTTGGGAAAGAAGATGTCAGCAAAATAACATCATGAAGAATTTTACAGATCACAGAATTTTCCTTAATGGGAGCTCAGACTGATGGGAAAAGGGAAGAAAATGCCAGAATCAAATGGAAAAAAGCGAAAGGAAGGAACACTATTATCAATTCCAAGGCATAACTGGCAGAGCTTTCCAGAATGAAATGTTTGTGCTCTACTGTTTGAGCCTTTGAGGCACAGCCCCTGGCATGGAGAAGCATTATATTTAACAAAGAATGTAAGTACAAATGAATAATTAGCATACAGTTGACATGTCTGGCTGTAGGAGGAGCCACTGTGTCTGGAAGGTTGTGCTCTAGGTGTAGTAAAATATAAAAGATTAATAGCCTGTCTCACAACAGATGACTGAGATGGAATAAACCTTATTTGTACATATCAGATCAGTTATCACACCACATCTCATGGCAAAGCTCTTCTGAACCCCACAGGCTATTCTGGGCTTGGAATGCAAATTTTTTTTATTATTTTCTCATGCAAGTTTTGACAGAAAGCAAAACCCTTGGCAAAGACAACTGCAAAGCTGTGGCAGTCAGGTTTGGGCGTGGGTTGTCTCTGATGTCCTGAGGATGAATAGACCACCTTGTCTTACTGAATGGATTGACTCAGCAGAGTCCACACTCCCAGGACTGTGGGAAGCCTTTATCTCCCACCAGGATTTCTCATAAGGCACGGCAAATCTGGGGAATAAAGGTGAGAGACCAATTGATAAAGAGAAAATAGCTCTTTTCTCTTATTAGCAGCTCTGCACAAGCATAAACCCCTGGGGGAATGCTAAACTTGCTGCTGCCTGATAATTAGTGTGCAAATTAAATACATAATTGACATTAAATACCACTTACAAACAAACCCCAGTTTAGGTCAGGCTGTCTCCTCCACTCTTATTTTGTCAAAATCCCATTCCTTGTCCTTCCCACTGTGTCTGTGTGTCCAGTCTGTGCACTTGTAGCATCCCTGGCTGCTGCAGGTGGATTTAGGAGGCTCCAATGTCCCTCCAGGGGCTCCACAAAAAGTGGAAAGAAAATCCCAGGAGGATTCCTGACCTTTAAATTCCCAGAAGAGCAGTCAGCTATCCCTGCCTCTGACTAACCTATGTGAATTGTGAAGTTCGCTGCCGTCTTCTAGAAATATTTAGAGTTTGGGAGCTCTGTAATAATTCTGTAAAATAAATAATGTTATGTTCTTGCTGTTATCTGCTTAGAAAGGCGCTTTCTGAAGGAATCCATGTGATGGTTGTTTTTGTCTGGATCAGACCTCAGGCCAATGGGGCCTGCTTATATAACAAGAGTTGATTTTTGTAAATGGAAAGAGGCAAAAAGCCCAAACACTTTAATAGAGAGGAGAAAATGCAGCTAGAGAGACTGCTGTTCAAAACACAGAAAACTGGTTTCTTGACCATGTGAAGATCTTTAAAATGCAATTAGAAAGTAAAGTATTTCACTGAGATGCCATAAAATCTTACAATTTCTATGTTCTTAACACCTAAGAAAAACCTTCTAAATCCCTTCAATCTCTTTAATGTCTTCAACAATGGCTCTAGAAGAAATCAATCTGTTTTAAATTGAGGAAGACACAATGTGTAAATGTGTGATGTCTGGTGTTTCCAGTGGCTGCTGAAGAAATCCATTGCAGTAAAATTCTGTATAAGCAGAATTCACATTCTAGTAAAAAACCCCAAACCTTTAAAAACTGCAGATACATTATTTCAAAATGGATCAAACATTTACAGTTTATTAACATGTTACTGAAATATACAACTTTGTATTGATTAAATAGGTTAACACAGATAGAACTGGAAAAGAAATACTTTTTTTAAAGTGCCAGAAATACATTCTTGGACTAGTGCTAGTCAATTAATTGATGTTCTTTGCAATAAAAGGGTATAAATGCCACAGTTTGCATGGGTAAACCTTTGTGGCCTGATAAATAATCATAAAAAGCATTGGTCAGTTATATAAGCTGGATCATAGAATATTAACAAACTTGATTGCATTTCATAGGTCCCTGGATGAGTTTGGATGCGAGAAATGAAATTTTACCATGGCTCTCGTTGAATGGAGGAAGAAGGATTTCACAATACTCTTTTGGTGCTGTCACAATCCCATGTCTTTATCCATTTTGGGTCCCCTGGGAAGAAGGTGGAGGCAGCACTTCCCACTCAGTTGCTTTGCCGTTAAGCATCCAAAAGGGTAAACCAAAAAGGGTAGGGCAAACCAAAAGTCACAGTGGCTTGTGCCAAATAAAATTGAAAAAAAAAAAAAAATAAAATAACAAAAATTGTACCAGAACATTTCATTCGGGCACATTCCATGGAAGTATTTTGGGTTTTCATCTCATAATGACATTTCCAGCACTAAACTTTAAGATGCTCAAAAACGCGAGCAAAAGCTTGGTTCTTCCCAAGTTTGTTTTTGGGGTTTTTATATATGTATATGTTTGGTCTGGTTTGTTCCAAAATTGGGGTGGTTTTCTTGAGATGGGGTATAATTTCAGTCTTTGAAGGAAGGAGTCTTCCACACACATCTCTCTATTTGTGAACCACTCCTATGAAAAAGAAAAACTACGAACTCCTCGTGACGTGACTCAAAGCCAGTCAGATATGGATGAAGCTGGCAAAATGTGTCTCCAGAGCCTACTCATTTCCAGAGTTCATCCTGCTTCCTTGTGCACCTCACAAAAGCAGAAATGCTCCATCCACAAGACCTCTTCCACCCAGCCACACGGGTTAACAACATCCAGATCAAGAATGTTCTTCCAAGAAAGCTGGAACACCTGGGCTATCAACAGCTCCATCACCGCACATCCCCGAGCTCCGAGCAGCCTGGAGGTCAGAGATCTGTCCCAACACTGGCTGCTGGGCGGGCAGAAATCCCTAAATTTCGCTTTCCTCAAAGACCTCCTCGGTGGTCTCTCCGGTGGTGACCTCTCCCTCGCTGCTGTCTGACATGCTCATCTGTGGGAGCCCTGCCTGGGCTTCTGTCCTCTGCCTGCCCAGCACCTGCTGCAGCTGCACCTCCCAGGGCTTGCTCACCTCCAGGCACAGGCGGTGCTTGCTGCTCAGGTGATGCTTCTTCCTTTTCTGAGAACATTTCCTCAGGTATTTGATGTTCTCCCCGAGAAAGCAGAGTTTGCAGCCCAAAGGATCTGCCAGCAGGAAACGGGACCACTGCTTCTGCAGCTCGGCTTTCACCTGAGGGGAGGAGGAAAGAGTCACTGCTAATGATGCCTGAAGTTTTCTCTTTCCTGTATTTGACATTCTGTTCTGCCCAGGGGTGCAGCTCTGAGCTCACAGTCAGGGTCACTCAGCTCTGCACACAGCACGGACACAAAACAAATCCTTTTCCTGCTGCACACCAAGGACAACTTTCAGCCCAAAAGCACAACCAAGGGTGGCTGAAGGGAGGAACAAGAAGGATGGGACTGCAGAACCTGGAGCTGGAATGGGACAATTCAACCCCAAGGTGCAAATGGACCAAAACTGATCAAAGTGTGAGACCTGGTGACCATTTGTGCATTTTGTGCCCATTCTGGGTCCATTTTGGGTGTAGCAACTTCCAAAAGAGCAACTTGCAACAGCTGATGAGACCTGACAATCCTGTGCCCTCTGCCAGTGTCACACAAGCACTTCTCTAGTGCAGACAAGTGCCAGCTCTCCTGATGCCGTGGGATTTTAGCCTTTGTATTTTTTCATATATTTGTAATCCTGCAATTCTTTAGTGTAGAACTCTAAACTACAGTGCTAGCTGCTGTCTTCACATTTTGGTCAAACAAAACAATTCCTCTCCAGGCCTGAAACTCCAGGACATCTGACTGTCTCAGGCCCTGAGAGATGTAAATGAACTGAAAACTTCTCTCACAGCATCGTGTCTTACCTCTCCATTAGCAAAGCAATAGAGAACTGCTACCAAAAAACCCTGCAAGAGAAAGGGAGAGAGAGGAAAGTCAGTGTGCAGGAAACACCTGAGGCTGTGATTTAAAGGTGACATTAGTAATAAAGCCATAAATATAAACAATGCTCTTTAATGTTCAAAAAGGAAGCTAGATTCCTGCATTTATTTATTAATGGAATACCCAGTCACTTCTTTTTGTGCAGTTCCTTGGCAAGTGCAGGGCATATTTTATATTATAAATCCCAGTTTTATCTTCATTTTGCTACCACATCATTTTTTCTGCTATTTCCAGATACGGTAAAATCAAAAAAAAATGCAGCTTGGTTTCTAATATTATCCATATGCTTGTTTGGGTTTGAGAATGATTCTACTGAGATCTCATTTGGGTTCTTTTTATGAATTATTTCTATATTAAGTGATTAGTGTTAGTTCAAAGTACAGCTACACCCAGTGTTGTGCCATTTGGAATGTTTTTCCTTTGAAAACTGATTTAGAAAGACACCTTTAAAAATCCTACAGAAATTACTTGTTTTAAACCAACCCCAAAGTGATTTTTTTTTCCATTTGCCTCTCTCTGTCTGTGTTTGATCTCAGGCTAAAGCAGCTTACAGGCTACGTCTCAGCCCCACAGCCATGCAGATTTATTCCCACTGCTCCAGGAAATGCCCTTTTTTGGTGTGTCTAAAGGCATCTGTGACACAAGTTCTGATTAAAAGAATAAATACTCTGAGTCCCAAATCAATATTTATATCCCAGCTACAAAGGTGCAATTCAGTTGACAGCATTCAGTTGTTCCCACACTCCTATTTTTCCAGAAATGTTGCTGCTTTGCCTAGACAAAAGTTTAAAAAGAAATTCACATACACAAAGCTTAAACATTTTTCATTATACCTAAAATTAACCAATAGCCTGCTGTTAATTTTCTAGCAGCCCTGAATTATTTAGAGGCATTAATTCCTTAAGCATATGTGCAGTTTATCTGCCACAGCAGAGGGAATGGGGACAGGAGAAACAGCAAACAGAATTGTATTTTATTTTATAAATATTATAAAATATGCAGTATTTTATTTTATTTCTCTCATTTTTCATTCTTCACCTGGGCTAGGGTAGGAAGATAGAGTTAATTAGAGTTAATAATAGGTGATATTAAGTACAAATTGTAATGTAATAATTACATCATGTAAATATATAATGTGGTCTCATTTAATATTTAAAATATATGTATATATATATTATTAAATACAAATTTACTAGCTTAAAAAGCAACTTTTTATTCAGAACTTCTCCTGCTCCTGGAGGCACCCCTGTTTTTTTGGGGGGTAGGAAGTTCATGACTTTGCTGGGTGGTTTGAGAGGTTTTTTGTTATGGGTATGAACCCTAAAATTGGGCTCACAGGCAGCAGAAACAGGATTTAAACGACACCCCTGAGCCTGCTAAGCCACTGTGGGAAAGGCAGAGACTCCTCAGAGCAGGAGCTGCCTCTGTGAACCTCCCTGGGCTGATTTCAGTCTGTAAAAGCCCCTGGGAATCTCCTTTGCTGCTGCATGCATGCAGTGACAAACAGGGTAAAATGACACCAGAAGGTGGGAGGCTTGGCTGATTATTTATATTTGATGCTCACTTTATATCCTGCTTTCTTTAATGTTTGCTCCTTTTACTCCCAGTAAAGTGATTTTCGCACTTAGAAACCTTTCCAGTCTGCTGTGACTTCTCAAGCACACAGAATTCTTCAGAATTTGAATCAGAAATTCAGAAGGAATGTTCATTAGCAGAAACACCCATAGGGAAGGACAGATGCACAGGTAATCCTCACAGTTGTTCTTCACTTTCAATGACAACTCCAATGTGATAAATTACTCATCAAATAACTGGGTTCTCTCCACCATAAACCAGTGGTTTTTCCTGAGGGTAGCAGTTCCCATGCACAATTTCCATGCCAAGATGTTTAGATTGCTCCATTTCCTAAAGCAAAGCAGCATCATACCTACAACAGAGCTCCTATTTAGAATTTAATTTCGTGCTCCTTGAAAATGTTTGAGTTAAACCTTCGGCTGCGATCCCAGGGATAATTGTTTTTCTTTAACAAAACAGTTTAACTGCCTTTTAAAACTACTGAGAAGATTTACAGACTAAACAAATGTAATAGTGTACAGTTTATGTGCTTTTTGGCTAATCCCTTCATAAATAATGCTGCAGCTAAAAAAGAGAATCTGCAATAAACATTGGCTAAGATCTCTGGGTATTTTTTAATGGAGCTTTGCTTCTAAATCATGACATGCTGCCAAGCACATGCATGCTTCTCTAAAAGGAATGAAGTTTGTGTTCTTTAGCAAGGATGAGTAAGCTGGTTTATATATCAGATTTCTTTGTAAATAAAATCTTCACTTAAAATGATTCTGCGCTTTTAAAATAACATCTAGGCACTGCAACCTCTCCAAGTAAGGATATGTCTGACCAAGGAACTTATATTCCATCCTTAGGGTCCCTTCCAACCCAAATAGCTCTGTGATTTTGTGAACGCCCTGTCAGCAGGCTCCTTGGGCTTGTGGCTTTCCAGGAATTCTCTGCTGTCACTCAGGATGCTTTTCCCCTCAAGCTGTGGTGGAAATTTTAAAGCATATCCTCAATGACAGCGTCAGAACACTGATGCATGCACACACCTGAGCACAGGTGCAGGCATGCAAAGGTGAAAACCCAGGATCATCACAAATTGTGGGGAAAGTGCAGCAGTGCTCAGATGGCTGCAGGGAAGTGCAGAGCAGTGAATTGTTAAGGAGCAGCCACTTGGAGCCAGAGAGATTACCCTAAAAAAAAAAGGAGTTTGCTGCAAATAAAGATCTGGAAATTGCCATCCTGGAGCCCCATGAAGATCAAGGCAGGAAGATGTGGGTGAAGGGCAACTTCACTGAGCAGGTTCATCAGTACAATCTCAAAAATCCCTTACTTAGCAGGGCTGGAGAACTCAGGCCAGAGCAATGCTTTGTGCCAGTGTGCAGCCCTCCAAAGTGGAGAGCAAACACAGGGAGGCACAGCCTGTGCCTGTGCAGGAGTGACCATCTGAGAACTGAGCTCCACAACAACCCCCTCTGGAATCTGCAGCACTCAGAGCTGCCTGTTTTACTGGGGTGTAAAACACTCCAGAGTCAGCACCCCCAAAGCCTTGCAGCTGAGATCTGAGGGCAGAGTTGCCACAGTCACACTCCCTTCCTCTCCTCAGGTTTTCACCCACTCACACCAGACCAAGGCAGGGGGACTGAAGAGGAACCAAGTGCCTGAAGATCTTGAAGATCTTGCCTTTATCTTGAAGATAAAACACTCCTGATTCTATGGTGAGAAACTTCTTTTCCACCTGCAGATGCTGGTCCATTTTTCTGTCCCATCCATGTGAGAGCTGTGACAAATATTCTCCTAAAACTAACTAAAAATTGATGCACTTTTGTGAGAGTACACCTGGGAGCCCACAGTGTCCCTCTGCAGATAAAGTGAATAAAACATCCTTTAGGAAAAGGGAGCCCAAACCTTGGGTGAGGCAGACATTCTCATGGTTATGATTTTGGCTGGGAGTGTTTTAAATGGACCATTTTAAATCCTGTTTTCAGGGGTCAGTGGTGAGCTGTTATCTATTACCAGAGGACTTTTTTTTTTTTTTTCTGACAATATCAGCCTCCATTTTTTGGTGTTTGGGACGATCCTATTTGAGTATGCAGTTTGTGAGTGTTTTATCTTCTTACTGCAACAGCCTATTTAGAGACATTGTAAGCTGACATATAATATTAAACCAGAATTCACTATAACTGTGGTGAGCAGTAAACACACATGGATCCATGAACCCTAAAAACAATTCTTGCAAAACAGCACTTACATGAAATGAGCTCATTGTCAGCTGAATGAAAAGTCTTATATGTCTTGAAAGTCCTTCCACCTGTTCATCAGTGATGAAGGTAAATACAAATTCGTGGATCCCCAGCAATGGAATCAGCACAAGTGTAGATCTTGCCAATCTTAAAAAGAAAATGTTGGACGATTGTAATTTTTAAATGTCCTCGATGCCAAAAATCAAAAACTCAGAGACAAAGAAAAATGTGCCCTCAATATTCTGACTTTGGAATGGTAGTGGCAGTTTTGTGATTTTGAGAATAATGTATGCATAAATCTCTGGAAAGTCTAGTTAAAAAGGCATATGGAAATGAAATGTTTTCCATGGCACATCCTGGCCAGAATAAAGTAATGCCTGATTCTTTATCAGGCTACAAACGTAGTGCTAGAGGGTTTTTCTTCCTGAATTTTGGTGACAAATGGAAAAATGTGTCACAGCAGGTATGAGAGGAGATACCTGAGAGCAGAGATCTCACTACACCTTTGTGAAAATGCCCCCAAAACTCAGACACGGGCACCTGCTTTGCCTCTCAGACAGGGAAATGTTTGTGGAGCCTGTTTTCCTATTCTGAACATCTCTTCAGAATATTCTATTCAGAATACATCTATTCCCCCTATTCTGAATATCTGTTACACCTGGTGGTGGGAGGTACATCTTTGGCAAGTTTTTGATGTGACAAAACTTTTAAAAAGGGGCCAGGACTTTTGTGTCATTTGTTACATACCTGTATTTGTAGTCATGAAAGGTCATTTGCTGAGCTTTTAGCTTGGAAATCAGCATTCTGAGAATTTTTAAGAAGATGCCAAAGTTAACCTTGAAGGAAAATACATAGGGTTTACTTACAGCTAATGCTGTGACACTAAGCAGTTAACTAATAAATAAATGTATAATTGACATTAAACACTTGCAAAACCTGCCACCAGATAACTGGGATGCAGCTGGGATGAGGTTGGAATACAAGCAGGTTATGGTCACACATTAATCTTACAAAGTTGAGTAATTTAACTAAGGCTTATTCAGCCTGACATATAATTTGGTACATGATCTTCCAGTACAAAAATTATATTTCAATTTTTTAATACAGAACCCCTCTTCCTCATTTTTTGAACAAAACTTTATCCCTTTTTTTACACTTTATGTCTACCTTGATATTTCTGTGGTAGGATTCTTATTTGTTCCAAATTTTTGAAGGACAAAAATGGCACTAATTACAAAGACCAAGGAGGGGGAAAAAAAAATACAGGTTATATAATTCTTACTGCAATGGAAAACAGCATTGGTCCTCGGATGATCCACCAGATCCCCATGTGTTCATTTGTTCCCCAGCACCTGGAGAATAATTTAAAGTGTAATTATTTTCATAGGAAAAAAAATAGAATGCTCACATAACTTGTATATGTATTTTGAAAGGAACTTGGTGAGGTTCATTCTACTCCTTGCTAAATGCATAAGTAAATCCTAAAAATAAAAATTCCTAGAAGCTTTTTAATGTAAAAATACTAAAGAGAACTTTGAAAATGTAACAAGGAATCAATAGGTGCTGTATAATCTGATAATTTGCTGGTCAGTTCTTGTGTCAAGTGCTGCCAAGGGCTTTCAGCCAAGCAAACAGAAAGTCAGGATTCCAAAGAACATTTTATTGAATCACCTACCCAGTGTTCTCCAGCTTGGATCTGCTTATTCCCCAAGGGCCCACAAACAGGATTGGAACAACTGAAAAGAAAAGAAGAGAAATGGGAAAGAGTCTACTCCAGCCAAGCTTGTAGAAGTGTGTGGTGCAAAGGTTTGTGCTTTTCAGTTTTCTGTTTAGAATGGTACAAAAATCAACTTCATCCTGGCTTTCCCCATTTGTGGTTCAAATACAAAATGACTTTTCAATCTTGCATTTTCAGACTGAGGAATGCACTCACACATAAACACACTGCTGATCTGCTGAAACCTTCTCAATTTCTGACCCTGAGAATTCAGAGTAATTGGCACACGAGGCCTCACAAACTAATTTAGGCACCGTTGTTGGACTTTAAAGGAGTTTTCAGTGAAGGTGTGGGATGCTGCCTGGTTAATTAAAACAGCTGACAAAGGATTGTTGTCCTGGACCCCTTCAAGAGAATCCCAATCCCCTTATTGTTGTCTCCAACCCTTCCTGGAGATCATGGACTGCAGGCTGAAAAAAAACCCCCTTAAATTAAAGGATTACTGCTTTATTCCAATGGATTGCAAGTGTGAAAGCACAACTCTCAAATCATGAGCCATGACAAGCAATGCTCCACTGAATTCTCAGCCCAATAACACCCAGGGGATTTTCTGGTGGATGTGGCAGAAATTAAAGGAGGTTTTAGGACCAGAATAGAGACTAATCAGGATTTTGGAACACTAACTAAGGTCATGGAGAAAACTGGAGTGTGGCAACACAAAGAAAGGGGCAGAAACAAAACACTCTTCAAGAGAACAGATTTCTGATTAGGTAAAAGGAGGAAAGAGATAAAAAGGGTCTCACTTGGGTGGGAGACGGTGTTGGTGCAAAAAGAGGGTGTGCAGGAACAACTGGGGCATGGAGCAGTTGGGAACAAAACTGGAGATCCCAGATTCTGGGATATGAGGAGATCTCATGAGGAAAGGTGACAGTGAGGATGATGAGGTGATGTTATCAAAGGCAGCTCCTGTGCAGAGCCCTGGGTCAGCCCTGCTGCCTCAGCAGCAGTGGGACTACAAATGTCTGTGAGACATGCCTCATCTTAGCAGTGATTGTAATAAATATAAATTAAAAATAAAGCTAATTTGGGGGGAAAGCCTTTAGAAAATTGGTGAATATGATGTGACATGAGAACCAACAGGAAAATATTCATTATCATTATTATTATTATTTTTACTCTTCTGGTAGGGAGGAAATTTCCTAACAGACTTGTTCTTTGCAGTTTGAACCAGGAAGGAAATGACTGATCCCTCTCCCAAAAAGCTGATGATGAAAGCAACAGAGGGATTTAGAGATGATGAAAGAATGAAAAAACACTAAAAAACCATGAAAGACAGAGATCTTGTGTGCTCATACAGCCAAGGGTCCTTTAAAGAGGAACATGAGAGGGAACAGAGAAATCCAGGCATGAATGGTGAGAAGGACCCCTCAAAATTAATTACCTTTAAATTGTCTTTATTTCATGGATAATGCCTGAAATGTTGAGACCTGACTCATTCAGTGTTTCAGATTGTCTCCTAACTTAAAGCCCACCTTAGAACTTTCAGGTGAGCTGGGAAGGGAGCATTTAAATGAAAATTGTTAATGATTTGGCATTTTTGCTATAGAGGTGCTCTATTACAAAGGGAGGAAATGAAGTTGCTGGCAGTACCATCATATTCAGTGATGACAACATACAGCCCAATATAAAGAATTTCTTCTTGTTCTTCCCACCAGGCATGTGTTTTCTCATGAAACAATTCCTGATTTCCTGTTTCTGCAGCTCAAGCTGAGCTGCAGCCAATGTACCACTGCTGACATATCTCCATTTACAACTGCTGGCTTCAAAACCAATGAATAAAACAGAATTCAGATTTTTTTTTTTTTTAAAACATCCTCCACTGGGCTCAGCAAAGCACCACATAATCAGTGCTTGGAAACAGTTCTGGACTTACCCCATCCTATCACAATGTATGTCTGCAGCAGCCTTCTTTCAGAGAGCACCACAGTGATCAGTAATGTATGCAGATAAATCCCTTCCACTAATAGCCAGAAGTAATTGGCCCCAACAAAGTAATGCATGAAAAACTGGGCAGTCCTGCATATGATTACAATCTGTAGGAATGAGAGACCAGGAGTCATTTTAAATACAAATGTCACGATCTGCATGTGAGAGATTTTACTGGTGAGCTGTTAAAATAATAATCATTAACACCTTGCAGATAATTTTTCCTTGTTGACGTGGGCAAGCTCCATTCCTACAACTACATACAAGAATAATTTATTCACAATAAATAACTCACAATAATAATAATTCACAATGTGGTCACAAATGAGATGTAAATGAGTGCTAAATAAACACAGAGATTTCTTTCTAAAGGCTACAAGGTGTGAATTGTTTTACTTCAGTGGCTGTTTCTAAATATCACAATCAATTAATATGTTCTTTCTATTCATTTAAAAAAAAAATCTCTTACAGTCAGGATTTCATCTCGATTACCCCAACTTTTCTCAACAAAATTTCAGCATCCAAAGCTCAGCTTACAAACACCTCAACACTTGATGCTGTAGGGCAAACTTCCAAAACTGTAACTGTTATGACCACTAGAATTACATTTACTATTAGCTATGAGCTAACATATTACCTCTGGACTGAGGTATAATATCCATCCAGTTTCATCATTTGGTCTTTTTGAGTAAATATTGTAGTATACAGAGTCTTTTATAAGAACTGCTGCGGCACGCAAGATAAAGGATGCAAATAAATTCATGTGGATGTAGTTCCTTGTGCAGTGAAGCCTTCTGTGGGAGAAGAAAATACTGCATGAAATCCTCTGGAATATATCTAATTCGCAGAAATAAAATTTGTTTCAACCCAACAAAAACCCAGCAAAACTGTTGCATTCATATTGTTGCCATCAATGGTTTCTGGTTGGAAATTACGTTTGTGTTGCTCCTTAGAAAAGTTATTTACATGGAATCAACAGAGTTTGGGTTGGAAAGGATCTCAAGGCCCATCTCATTCTATCCCCCTGCCATGGGCAAGGGCACCCTCCACTGGGTCAGGTTGCTCCAAAGCCATAAAATCCAACTTGGCCATAAAATCTTCCAGGGATGGGGCAGTTTCTCTGGGTGACCTGTGCCAGGGCCTGACAGAAGTAAAGAATTTCTGCCTGATATCTCATCTAAATCTACCATGTTCAGCTTAAAGCCATTCCCCCTTGTCCTTTCACCCCATGCCGTTGTCCAAAGCTTTTTTGTAGCCCTTTCAGGAACTGGAATGTACTGGAGCACTGGAAACTAAATGATAACTTCAATTTCATAAAAAGAAGTACACGAGTGCAGAGTTCTGTATGTTTAAAATTCATGTAAATGTATATTTTATAATATAAAATATTACATATATATTACCTGAGTAGAGAAAGTATAAGCAGAGCTAATAGCAGTGAGATGAGAGAAAAGTAATATCCTATAGTGTATAACAGCTGTAATGTGGTGAGTAGTTTATGTTCTTCTTCCTGGGAACAAAGAAGAAAAATACGTTAGGCAGGCAGGGAGACAGAGCAGAAAGACAGCTCAGAAACTTTGGGCATCACCTTTTTTGAGTTTCCAGGAGCCAGGGCAGGATTGTGACCCTGCTCTCTGCGCTGCCTTTTGAAACCCGCGCATCACAAAGACGCTCGCGCCCAGAGTTTCTTTTTAAACACCAAGGCGCTCCCAGGTTATTCCCAGATTCCTCCTGCACAAACACCACTCCTAGTCCAAACCACAGCTGTCCCCTGCCATGATTCCATGCACTGAGTGCATGCTGTGGGTTGACAGCTGCAGGGATAACTCCCTGCCCACAGTGTGTGTGTGTGTGGGCTGCAGGCACTGAGCAGCTGGGTGTGCACAGCCAGCCCTGCCCAGAGCTGCTCAAACACACTGCCTTCTGTCTTGACCTCAAAGGAAATTAAAAAAAAAAAAAAAATTGAATTAGAGCTGTCTTGAATGTCTTTGAATGACAAATAAGACCTCAGAGGAGGTAAGGAACTCCTCACACTTTCATAGATTATCCTAGAACATCCTGAGTTCCAAGGTACCCACAAGGATTGTTGAAGTCCAGCTCCTGGCCCTGCACAAATTTCCTTTCAGTTTGCCTAATTTGACATTCCTTTTTCCTAAGTTTTTTATGTTTTACCTGCTTACATCTACCTCTCAACTATTCGACCTTCTAGCCCAAGTAAAGCACCTCTGAAGAGGGAATAAAATCCAGGATATGTGGCTCTCATAATCCATATTTGACCTACAGAGATTTTCTTGGAACCTGTGTCTTTTCCTCAGTGACTTTGCTGTTATTCTTGTTCTGCTATCAGCACCAGGGACTTTAGCCCTGCCTTCCTGCCAGCAGTTTTCTCTAATAATTTCATGCTAGTGAGCCATGCCTCTCTTGGAAGGGGTGAAAATGCCCAGGGGAAGCAGTGTGGGTGCAGGAGATTCCCAGCTGTTAGTCACTCTGCTCCATGGAAACATTCCAGCAGGTAAAAAAAACTTGTAAAAACCTCAAGTTATCATCTTGGCTATTTTGATTTTGCAACACCAAATAACATGATACCAAGCTGATTCCTCTGATGTGTGAAGATAGTGGTTATTTCCAACATCTGGATGGGGGGGTTCAATTAAATAAAACAAGCAGGTACAAACTCATATTTAGTGCTGGTAGGAAAGCTGGTTAAAGCTTTCAAAGAAATTGTCTGCTGTCACACAAGATGAAATAATATGTCTTGCAGAAACAAATATGGTATTCAGAATGGTCAACAAACCTTGGAAAACACTCAGAACTTACGAATATTTATTACATTTTCATAAATAAACTGAAAGCTGGGAAATTCTTTTACTTACTATATAAAGAGCTTAGTAAAAACGTAGTAATGCACAGAGATACTAAACTAAAAATGTTTCATAACTAATCAGTAAAGCAGTGTTACTTGATAAAGTAAGAAACAGAACTCGGTCAGAATTAAAAAGTTAAAAAATAGTGGTAATAGTGCTTACCTAAGAGACCTAATTCTGACATCTGCTAAAGCTGAACTCCATGGCAAAAGAAGTTTGGCTGACAAAATCCAGCCCCTGGCCTGATGCAATATGAGAAATACAGGAAGGATGGCATTAGATTAGGGTGGATCCTCCAGTCTCTGACCAGCTAACTCCGAAATAACCAGCTAACTAAGAGCTCATTAAATGCTGAAAGGCTCAGAAGGGAAGTTGTGTGGCTTTGACAGGCTGATCTGATTTAGGGAGATGCTGGGATGTTTATTTGCTTGACATTTGCAGTGGTTTTCTATTTTATTAGGAGAAAATCAGCCCATGTGAACACTGGACTCTGAACAGAAAATCATCTAAAGCAGGAATTCCCTTCTTTAATATTTTCTCTTCTGCCTCTTATAAATAAAATAACAGCTTTCCATTTGGTAATTTAAATGAAACCTGAAGATCCTTTGCAGGTATTAAGTGGAAATGTTTTGTCAGTTACTCAAGAGAGGATTAAGAAGATTGAAGTTTTCAACGGTAATATAAAACATACTTACATTTTTTTGGAAATGATTTTTCTCAGAACATTCTGAACTATCTCGCCAAATGTCTGTGGAATTTTCCTTTGTTTGCCAAATCCCTTCATCCAAGCAGACTCTGTATACATGTCCTACACTTCCTGAAAGTAAACAGAGTTTTAGTTTGAAAGGTCAAAATAGAGATTTCATTTTTCATACATGTTCGGGAGATTTCTGCCTTGCACCTCCAAAACAGACTCTACAAAAAAAAAAAAAAAAAAGAATAAAACTCACTTTTCTTTTGTCTTTGTCAATATATTTTTTATATTTACATAGGACAAAGCAGCAATGTAATCCAGCAGAAATAAATTCCCAGAATGTACCTGGTTTTTTGCAGGAAAACCTACACAATGCATCCAAAAGAGAAGCCTCCATCTCACTTCATTAATTTTTCTTCATTAAGCCCGTGAATGAGTAATTCATTGAGCAGTCAGAACTGCACAAGGATTTGATTAGGGAATGATCTTTGTAACAGCTGATATTTCAGGCTGGTGTTTCATTCCTGTGCTCTGGGACTCCTGCAGCAGGTGGGATGAACCGATGAAGTTCTCTTGGTTTTCACTGCATTGTCCCAATTTATACTAATTAGGAATTTGCCCATAGCATCAGAGGAATGATGTGGGAACCCTGGTTGATGTTTGATGTTGTCCTTAACAGCTGCCATCCATTTATTTCTAATCAGACCTGAGCTTTTTCAATCATTTTTGAGTTGAAGGTGTTTAAGGGTGGTAGCAACAACCTTGCAACAACCAGAATATTTTGGTTTATTTTGTAGTATTTTGTTTTGCACGGCTCAGAACTGAAAGAATTTCTTTGAGAGCACAGTTTGATGGGATGGAGCTCTGTATAAATACTAGACACTGGAAAAAAACCTTAAACCATCCATGAAATGTGAGCAGAAATATTCCTTTTGTAGAAATTAAGACCAAAACCAAAGAGTCTCCATCCCATGGAGGCAAAATTCTTTTGTTTCTCATGAAGAGCTGGGTTTGCTCTGAATAGTTGGCAGAAGCAGCTGGGGAGATTAGATAGAAACTTGGTGTCTTACTGCTTATTAGCATATAAAAGGATAAATTATATTAAAGAACAACCTGTGTGAGGTTTGGGCTGGAGAAAGCTGGGATAAGCAGCTGGTAGCAGTCTCCCATAAATTAAAGGACTTGGGCAGAAATGGTCCCATGAAGAGAAATTAGAAAAGAAGCCCAGACAGGCTGTTTAGCAGGATGCAGCAATGGTGTTTAGCAGGATGCAGCAATGGTGTTTAGTAGGATTCAGAAATGCTGTTTAGTAGGATTCAGAAATGCTGTTTAGTAGATTCAGCAATGCTGCTCTGTGCTGACAGCAGTGCCCTTCCATCCCTTTATGGGAATCTTATTTGGTCTTTGATGCTTCTGCTCCTGAAGGTGTTTTTTGTCCCCCTTCCTGAGAGCTGCATTCCCTGCAGGAAAAGCTGCTTGCAAGGCTGCTTTGTTCAGCACACCATGGAGGGCTGGCTGCTGGGAATGCCACCGAGCTTGGCTCCTCCAGTTTTCTGGACTCGTGTCTGGGATCAGTGGGAACCCCAGAAGCTGAAGCTCAGGAGCTGAACCCTGAATCTCCTACTACAAATAAAGCCCTGGCAGTGTGGTTACATGACCTGGCAAATGTTGCTTTACAGCAGAGCTGTGGCAAGCATAGATGGAGAAAAAGAAAGATTAAACATGGAAAATGATTTTGTGCCTCAGTTCAGAAGTGGTAGAAAAGGTGGGACTCTGCCTCATCCTCCTCAGAGAGCACCAGGACAAGCACCACCTGTCCTTCAGCTGAATTCCTGGCACAAACTCCAAGTTCCCACTTTCACATTACCATTTTCCAGCCATGGCAAGTATGAAGGACAAGGAACAGAGACATTTCCTGGGCGTGAGTAAGGCCAGCAAACAAACTGATCAAACGTCCCATTGCAGTGCACTCCTGGGGAGAGAAGCAAATAAAACCTTTACAAAGGGTTGTCCAAACAATGGGCAATCATGGAAACCACTTTATACTGTTCCAGGTAACCTGAAAGCTACTCCAGAGTAACAAGATATTGCAGATAAATGAGGTTAAATCTCTGATAATCTCTCAGAATAACTCACTTTTAATCTTCACAGTTACCACATCGCTCACAGGACCGAAGGTTAAAATAAAACATTTGATAATGCAGAATTGAAATGGTGCAGGCAGGAGGCAGCGACATAAAATAAAATAAAATGCATTAATGGCTGCCCTAATGCCTTGGTTTGTTTCTGTCTTTCTTTTAGGATAACATCAAAGTTATCCTCTCTTAACTTTAATCCTTTTGCTCATCCTAACCCGGAAAAGAATATCTCACTTGATTTTCCATAGTGCTTGGTATTGCTTTGATAAACCTGTTTGGGAAGAACAACACAGGGAGCAATAAAGATAGCCCTGAGCTATCTCATCAGCATCTTTTTGGGGCGCTTCTACTAAAATACAGAGCACAGGATGTGCATTCTTACTTATTCTGCTGTACCACAGAGGCCAAGCATCTGTGTTATGATCTGTGTAGCTGTTAACACTTACAGCTGCATTTTTATTGTTCTTTTCCCCAATTTCTGTTTGCTCAAGTGTGGACTGGGGAGGCTGCCAGGAGGAAAATGCCTTTTTTTTTTTTTTTTTCAGTTGATGAAAGCTGAAGTTCTGAGTCTCTGTTGTTCTCTTGCTCACCCATTACAAACTCCTGCCCTCTGATATCTCACTGGGTTGCCTGGCTCAGTTCTAATTGCCACCAAAGCCATCATCCTCTGCTTTCCTGGCAAAAATGCAATCTTCTTTTGCATCATGCTGATGTTTTCTGCACACCAGGTGTTCACCACAGGCTATTGGCTTCTAGCTGCTCTCCACTGCTCCTTTCTTTCCTGCCAGCATTAGTTGTGAGCCATCCTGCAGGTGCACTGCCTGAGCTGATGGATGCTTTGCTTTCCCCACATTCCATAAAATCTTCTGTCCCCTCTGCAGTCCTCAGCACTGTCCTCTTGCCTCCTTGACTGCAGTCACACAGTCAGTAACTCGTGGAAGCTTCTTTCCTCTGGCTTTCTTTTGTGTTTTCCCCAAATTTTCCACAAATGGCTCTGACTTCTGACCCCTCCCAGTTTGGGGTCACCAACAGATTGGGTGAGGGCGCTTTGAACTGGCCAACAGCCAGTGAGTCCAGAACAGAGAGCACAGATGTCAGAAAAACCCTTTTTCTGACCCAGAGACAGGGCTCCTGAGAGGCATTTTAAAGACTTTTATTCCATTTTCAGTCTCATGAGAATGGTGAGACAGTACAGATGTTACAATTCATGCCATCACAATCAGAAGCCAGACTATTTCTTAATTCCAATCCATTATAAGCGTTTCTTGTCCTATCAGCTTTTGCCACACAATGCTGCTAATGCTTCTAAATCAATCATCTATTAAAACACCCAGTGTGGGTCTTCTACAATTCATCTTTCATAGTTCTATTTCTCCAAAATATCTGGTTTATTTGCAAGGTCATCATTTGAAACTCGTTTCCAGTTCCATTTCTCTCTCAGCAATGTCTGTCCTGTCTCATGGCATCCCTAAATCAGCATTTTTCATCTCAGAGTTTGCACACAGATGCACAAGGCTGTGTGAGCCTTCAGTCAGGCTTTGAGAATCCTCTGTAAATCCATTTCCCACACACAGATCCACTTCTCCTCTTTCCTTGGTGAACAGCAGCCACCTCTCTCCCTGCCACACCTTGGACTCCTCCAAAGACTCAAACCAAAGCCATGCCATCCTTTCCAGGAGACAGACACCAGGATGAGCAGAGTTTGTACATTTAGGAGTGAAACAATGATGGATTGTGAAGTCCCTTTTGGCAAACAGCAGAAAACTTTGAGCACTCAATCAAAGGAGGGAGGCAGGAATTCAGCAGGTGACACTGTAGGTGTGCTGCTCTCCATCCAAGCATCCAAAATCCACAGGGACAGGAGAATAAACAAGGGACTTTAGGGTAATATTTATGTCAGGTGAATCATTCTACATTTAGAACTTAGGAACAGACACACAGCAAGACAATATTTGCATATTCATCAGTGTTACTCAATAAATTTTTTCATTGCTTAATTCCTTACCACTGTCTACAGATGATTCCTGCAGCATTTTTAAGCATTCCTGTTTATATTTGTTCCATCCAGTAGTGGTTTTTTCCAGCAGAGAGCCTTTGGCCTGGGAGTGAAAATACTGTACATGAGAAAAATCAGTTAGAACCTTTATGTCCTCAAGGAAAAGTTTCTTTCCATTATAAGAAATTCTGATCTGAGCACAGAAATAAGGAGGGGAGAGGAGAATGGAAGAATGGTAGGTTAAAAAAAAAGGCCTAAAAGATTTTTTTGTTTTTTAAAATATTTTTAAATATAATCAAGCACACCTGGTTGAGTAGTGCAGCCAAAAAAAAAAAATAAATTAACAGTAATGAATAAGCAATGATATTTAGCTACTAACACTTTTCTTCTGGTGCAGCATTTCACAGACCACTTATTTTACCAGCAGCTGCAACTATGTCATAGACATCTTTCTAGTCCTCTTTTTCCTTTTTTTTTTTTTTAAATTAAGGAACACCTTTGTAAATTTTAGTTTTCCTTCCCCATTTACACCATGTTGCCCTTTTTGCCTCAATAGGGCATTATTTGGCTTTCTTCTTGTGTCCACGGGTGAGAAGAGTCTTCACCCTCTAGATTTCCCACAAAATAAAATGACAGACTCATCCTTATCATCCTTATCACTTAACATTCTTATTATCCTTAATAACAGTTAACATCCTTGTTATCCTTAACACTCTGACTGCAGAGGTCTTTAAGAGGCTCAGAGATGATAATTGCTGCTTAGGAAAAAAAAAAAAAGGCTAAAACCAGAAGAATTAATTGTAAAAAAAGTTTGGTGAACTGGACGAAGAAATGCCTTATTAGGAACAAAGCAGTTCAGGAGGGATAATGGGAGATGCTGCTTACAGCTCAGTGTTGACATGATGAGTTGATCATTATTTATCCAAAGAAAAGAACACCATCCTAAGCACTGTCTGTGCAATAAAACCCCTGGTCTCCCGAATCCAGGGCTCTGAGAGGGGCCAGAGCAGTAAAAGGTTGCTGTTACTGGAAGTCACCAAAAATTAAAAATTCATCACTGGCAGAAAACGTTTCGGATTCTAATGAGCAAATTTTGGAGAGCAAACAAAATATAAGTTTTCTAACCAATTTTTTTTACTAAAGGATGACTTTTAGCTCTCCAGGAAAAGTCAATTTCTTCTTGTCTGGACCACACCCTTTCTTTGAAACTGCCTTTAACACACGTGTGGTTGTCCTGATGTTGTTCTGGACATGATGATGTGCCAAGGGCTGAGACATATAACCAGAACAATATAAGACTTTACCTCTGAACTTCAACTTAATTTGTTCTTTTATAAGAATTTCGCCTTTGTTCCTTTAAACCTATGGTTTGATTTTATTTTAACGAAGAAAATCATATTTATTTACTTCCAAAACAGGAACAGTGTTCTGGTGAGCTAGCTCTCATGGAGGCTCACTATCTCATGCATGCTTTTACTGTGTAAAATGTTTCCTGCTCAATACTCTGCTTTTAATCTCCCAGCTCATTTCCCACTTGAACCTCGAGCAGAAAGGCTGTAATCATTCTCCTGTGGATGGGCTCGCAAGATAAGGGGAGAATATTTACAGCAGCCATGAGAAAGGAATGCATGTTTCCAAAATTAAAAAAAAAAAAAAAAAAGAAAAGCATCTTGACTTTTCCCTCCTGCAGGCCTCCAAAGGCTGGGAGCCAGGGGAGATTCTTCAGGCTCTCGGGGGTCAGTGAACCTCCTTTGAAGAGGCAGGGACATGGGGATGACGCATTTGCAGACAGGACTGCTCGGTGGAAGGAAGAACACTCCATTTTCTGATAAACAAACGCATTAAGTGGCCGAGGAAATAGAAAGGGAACCTCTCCAGCTACCTGGCGGCTCGTTTGGTGCCATTCCTGGGTTTGGGGTTGATGCACAGTCATGGAGAAGTTCACTCAACAAGAGTGAGGAGCAGGCCAGGCTTAAATGACAGTTCCACATCATTTCCCGGTGGAATTGTCCATTTTCTCAGATCTGCAGGCATGGTCACTGCTGGAAAAACCCAGCTCTACAGAGACAGGGCAGCTGAGAGGTGTTTTTAAAGATTTTATTCCATTATCAATCTCATAGAAGGGTGAGACACAAGAGATGTAAAACTCAATTCCATTCTATTCAAACTATTTCTTTGTTACAACACCTTATAAATGTCTTTCAGCCTATCAGCTTTTGCCACACAACGCTGCTGATACTTCTAACACCAATCACCTTTTATTTTACCCCACCTGGTCTTGCTCCAATGCATCTTTCACAGTTCTAATTCTCCAAAATATCCGCTCTCTTCGCAAGACTGTCATTTAAAACTTGTTTCCAGTTCCACTTGTCTCTCAACAATGTCTTCTCTATCCCATGGCCTTTCTAAGTCAGCACAGCTCAGCTCAGAGTTTGCATAGAGATGGACAAGTTTTCAGGCCCAAAAGCACAACCAAGGGTGGCTGAAGGGAGGAACAAGAAGGATGGGACTGCAGAACCTGGAGCTGGAATGGGACAATTCATCCCCAAGATGCAAATAGACCAAAACTGATCAAAGTGTGAGACCTGGTGACCATTTTGTGCCCATTTTGTGTCTGCCTTGGGTGTAGCCCTGGTCAGGCTCTTGTCCTGCCCAAGGTGTATCATAAAGGCCTTTCAATAAATCTCTGCTTTATTCTCCAGCTCTGTCCAGTCTCTGTTCCAGCTCAGCCATCCCAAGGCATCCCCTGGGCAGTGCTCAAACACCCTCTGGGTGAAAATCTTTTTCCTGATCCTCAATCTAAACCTCCCCTGACCCAGGTTCATGCCATTTCCCTCGGGATCTGGGCCACAAGAATGGGGATTTTGCGTGATACCCCTAAGCTGCCAGTAGAAGGCAAACCAAGTAGGCTGGGAAGAAGGCATCGGGCTTTAGAGGGAAGGGGAAATGAAGGAAGGGAGACACTTGGAGCTTCTGTGACTGTTTAAGTGAAAAGAAGTCAACAAAAAGACATCTGTGTCCCCATGGCTCCTCAGAGAGGGGCCCAGGGTCTCTCAGGAAGAGGGGGCTCTCCAGTCTGGGTCAATATGAGGAGCACAGAAATCTCTGCTGCAGCTGTGGAGGATTTTTCTGGTGTTGTCGTGTCGGAGGGGGCCAAGTCACAGAACAAGAGAATCACACAATGGTTTGGGTTGGAAGGGACCTTAAAGAGGAGAAAGATCTTGTTCCAACCCCTTGCCATGACATGGACACCTTCCACTACCCCAGGCTGCTCCAAACCCTATCCAAGCTGGCCTGGGACACTGCCAGGGATGGGGTGTGGACCTTGTGGAGAAAACCCAACAAAAACCCCGTATGCAGCTGGTAAAGGCTGTGATCACAAACTCCAGCTTCCATAAAGATCTAAGCTTTGGGTTAGACACGGTGCAAGATCCGTGGCAGAAACACAAACCCCCAGGGAAATCTCCCATGACCTCAACCAGTGGAAACCCTTTTTGATCGGTTTTGCAGATTTTTTTTTTGGTGCATTTCATTTCATTTTCATTTTTTTGGTTGCTTTTAAACAAGACTTCTGACTCGAGGGAATTGCACTCCAGTGTCCGAGACAGAAGCTCAGGAAGTCCATGATCTTTTACCCTACACTGGACATCATTTCAGGTTGTCTAGAGGGGGGTTTTTTTTGTAAAAAAAGGAACTGTCTCCACCCACCAGCTTGGCCCCTTCTTGCACTGAAGTTCACCCATGAGGAAATTTAATCAAAATTCCCTGGAAGTGTCTGGCCATTTATTCAGATTGCACCAAGAAGACACCTTAGAAATTTGTTGGATGCAGAAGAAAATATTGCCAGAAGCTTTCATTTTGAAAATGGATTACATTTAGCTGCAGATCGGTTTAAATTTAAGTTTTTCGTAGCTGACCACAGCACAGTCAGAATTTCACCCTTTTAATTTTTTATACCAGGCTAGCAGTGAAATGAAATGTTGCTGTTTATTCAGACCATGCTCTTATGGACAGAAAAAAGCCCCTTCAATTTAGGCATAAACTAAAAATAAAAGCTGAAAAATATTTATTCATTCTTTCAGCCATGAGCTGGGTTTAGTCTGATGGATATTTTTTTCCTGTCTATAAAGATTTTTCCTAGAAAATACAGATATAGTGATTTATAGCTGTTATTCCTTTAAATATTTTCTTCTTATGAAATAAAATATAGAGAAATACAGCACATATTTCTTTAAACAAGTTGCAAGAACCGCTATGACAAATTAATTCACTGCGATTAGTTCAGCAAAGTTTTGAGCTCGCAGAAGCATTTGGGAGATTTTCTATCAGCCTTGACAGAATGAATGCTTTGGCCAAGGTGTCTCCCAAATCTGGGAGTTGTTTCAGTTCCAGAAACAGAAACTCTAAGCAGAGAAGCTCTAGATTTGAATTACACAAAAATATGAGGAATATTTTCTTAAAAAACAATTTGTCTCCTGGTAATTTTTTCTTTATAAAAACGTTATAAACATTTTTTTCTTGATAAAAATGTTACATATTGGCTCTACAGCACATGCAACTGCAAATCTACTTTTTAGAAACCCAAGAAAATGGAGATTAAGTGGATAGAAATAACTTTTTACTTTCATTTTTTTGTTCTGATGCCCATACACTCCATAGAAATGCACCCGAAATATATGTGTGGATTTTATTCAGTCAAATTGAAATGTATCAAATATCAGTAATTGTTTTAAAAATTCATTCAATTCAAGATCAACATCAATAAATAAATAAAAATTACTAAAAACCTACATGAAAATTTCCTTGAAGCGAATTATGCTGAGACATATTCTCATTAAACACTTGAACTCCTTCCAAATTTTAAGGTAAGCAAGAAGCAAGCATTTAGAATTTTGTAAAGATTTAGGGAGAAAAAATAAAAATAAGATGGTTTAGTGGATATCTACAGGAAATAAAGGCAGAAATCTCACAGAGATTTATTTGCTTTCTGTATGAGGGTGAGGTGCAGAATGAAACCAGCCAGGCTGCACAAATTGGAGTTTCAATGCTCACAAGTCAGAGGCTGAAAAGTGGTGCCAGCAACAAATCTAAGCTGGGTTTAGAATAGAGAAAAACCACTAGAAAATAAACGTGATTTATAAGAGCATTTTTATCTGGTAGGAAAACTGAAAACCAGATGTAATTCAATACCAATCAATACTGGTATGAAAAGCGACTGTGTAAATTGGTCTAAACATCATTTATTCACTGTATGAATGAGGATTAATAGAATAAAACTGTAATCATTGACCTAGTCAGAGTTCTAATATAAAACTCTACAGCTTTGCAGATGTTATTTCTCATGACTAATTAGTAATAGAAATCAAATATGTCCGAAGAATTTTCGGTACAAACATGCTGTTTTAATGTTAAAATTAAAACCAAATTAAAATGCCACGTGCTAGGAACCCACTTTTATACTGCTCATTACCAATTCTTGAATTAGCTTACCTGTTTCACAAGAAACAATATCATGATGGAGCTGGCAGATGTTGGAGGTATCCTGGACCAGAGTCCCATGCTGGAATAGAGAGCAAAAGGTGTCACCATGCCCGCTCGAATAAATTTGTCCCCAATACGCTGCTATTTCACTCTGTAGATCAATTAGATACTAAAAAAAAATTAAAAATAATAGAAGTAAAAAAGTCTTCTTTTATGAAAGCCACTGTTCCATGAATCTTCTTCCCAGATAAGTGAGGAAGTCTCCTGAAGTGTTTATCTCTGCTGGACTCCAACCACGTTTTGATTTTTCTGATTAAAGGCAGGGAGAGCTCAGTCTAAACTTCACAGCAGCTCTGCTTACTGTGGCCTGTCCATCAGCCAATAAGAAGTCAGAAAACTCTTCAAACATTAAAGGGCTGATCCTGTTCCTTGGAGCTCCACAGGAATTTGGCCAGTGATTTTTCCAGAATGCAATCCAGCTCCACAAAAAGACGTAAATATATATTTATACACACCTCATCAAAACAATAAATGACACCTTAGAAGAGAGAAAAGCTCTGTGCAAGAAGCTTGCTGACTCAGTAAAAGTTTATGCTTTTTTGATTTTTGATTTTTGGTTTTTGGTTTTTGGTTTTATGCTTTTTGGTCACGTTTTGTCAAATGAGCACAGCCAGTGCAGGATCAGGGACAATCTAAATGCGAAATAAAAGCTATTATGTTAGAAGCAGTTAAGTTTTACTACAATTCTTGTGATGTTCAGTGTTTTCTTCAAAGCTTTCCGGGTGGATCGTGGCTGTCTTGGTGTCACCTGCACGTATTTGGTTTACACACCTCTCAACTTCATTCCAGCAAAAATCACTTTGCTTGAAGGAAGGTCCAGCAAATCGATTTGCTCCTCTCTTATTTTCTTCCTTTTTTCACAGTTTAGACAGAACTAACTGATAAAAACTCCTGCAATCCACTTCTCCTATTAAACACAGCATTCTTGCATGAAAAATTGGTTTCAAAGTTGTGACACCAGCATTGCTGGGGCAGGAGCAAAAAACTCTCTGTGAAACATCTCAGGGTGCAGTTGTCATCCAGAAGGCAACAGTGGTTTCACAGCCCTCAAAATATATTTAATTACAGCCACATGCAGATTACTGACAGGAACAGAAACACAGATCAGGGTTTAATCCTGGGGAGGATTTCCCTCCCTCCTGCTCTCACACTTGCTCTCAGTCCTGTTCTCACAAGTGCTGCACCCCTGTGAAAATGCAGTGAGACAAAAATGTAGGAAAAAAAAAAAAAAACTCCTGGCTGGAGCTACATCTGGGTTTTGGGCTCTGAGATTTGCTCTGCCTTTGTGGATCAGCCCTGCTTGGTCTGGCACTCTGTTGCTGGCCAGCTCTGCAAGCTGAGCTTTTCCTAACAGCCCAAAGCAGGCATTTATCCTGTTATCCTTGAGCTTCATGCTGGGACTCAGCAGCTCTGACAGCCTTGGTTAGAGAGTTGTCTCGAAAATCCAAATTATTTTCATTAGAAGATACACATGTGAGTTCAGTGTCTGTCCTGTGGGACCCTTCTCCCCCAGGGCACATGATTTTTCTTGACTTTACAGTTGTAAAATGAAGCAGTGAATTACTAACACCCCAGCTCCTTTTGGTTCTTTGCAGAAATTGCTTGCATCACCAAACATGCAGAAAAAATAATATATATATGACATGTCGAGGTGGGAAACGTCTCCTAGGTGAAGGAAAAAGAAATGCTATTTCACAGAGTGAGAAAATGCACATATAAAATAAGGATAATTCAGCATTTTCTCTAATGTTTCACCTCACTTGGGCAAAACTTGTGTGATGTGTTCATGGAGGCAGACTGGACAGTGCCCAGGAAAGCATCAAAAGCAAAATCAGGTTATTTAAGACTTTTATTTGTCACTGGTGGAACTCTGAACAATAGGCAGTCACATTTCTAGGGGTGCATGCTGTGAAATGCTGTAGCTGACCAACCATGGGGTTTTTTAATAGTAAGAGTCACAACTGTATTCAATTTAAACAGCATTCAGTTTTACAGGAGCATTTGGAATTGTGACATTTTGTTTCTTCTTTAGCTTTTGTTTATTCCATCAGTCTGACTCCACCTCTGATCAAGGTAAACAGGCACGTTTTGTTTGTAAAAATCAAACTTCAGTGATTCCACACCGGGGTACTCCAGCAGTTCTGTGTGTGCTTCATGGGGCAAATCATCATTTATTGTCACACTTCCTCACATTTCTCTCACGACACATTGCTGCCAAGCAACACTGTCCTTTATTCTTAATCTCCCCTGCCACATGATTTCTGGTCATGCCCAGATCTCCCCTCTCTCTCTTAAAACTCCTAAGCCAGCACAATTTCCTGAGAGGGATGCAGAACGGGATGCTGAAAGCAGGCAGGTGTTCCACCAGGCAGGCAGAGGCGTCAATTTGCAAAAAGGAGTTTCTAGAATAATTATTCCTAGATGAATTCTTCCTAAAACAATCGCTGGTGCGATCCTGGAGGATGCCAGCCTCAATCCCAGAGGCAGACAGCCGGCACAGAGCCTCGGCAGCGTTTTCCCTGAGTTTCCTCTCTTTAGTTTTCTCCATCACAGCTTTCAGCAGCAGCTACTGGTGTGAAGGGACCAGGAAAGTGGCCAAACCCTTCTGCAAAGGAGACACCAAGGGGGATCTCTGCATCCGCTTCAACAGCCCCGAGGGCAACAGCAGCCAGGCTGTGCAGTACATCTGGGAGACAGGGGACGACAAGTTCGTGGAGAAGAAGTTCCACGCCGGCATCTGGTACTCCTGTGAGGAAATGATCAATGAAGATGGTGAGTAAACCCAGGGGAATTTGATTCATAAAGTAATCACGGTTCTTCTTGCTTGTTTGGTGTCGCCGTTCCCTCTTCTTCACTGTTCTCTGTGTGTTTCAGGGGGGTTTTAGCCTTAAAAAGTTGCTCTTCTCTTTCGAATGGGACCTTGGAGGGTATTGTCCAGTCAGTTCCTAAAACATTCCTAATAAATTCTGCATGGAACATTAGCTTGGCAGGTTGTGATTTTGATTTAGCTGACAGGTTGTGGTACAGATGAAAATTATTTGGTTTTTTATTCTACTCACCGTAACAGCAAGTTAAATGACTTTAACAGGAAAGCCTTCCATTTTTCCAGTGTTTTTATTCTGTTAGTCAAAAATGAACATACTTTAAAAGATTACTTCTAATCCCCTATGGCAACATAAAAAAAAGCAAACTCATTTTTATTTATTTATTTATTTATTTATTTATTTTTATTTAATCACTTGCACTAATACATCTAAATCAGTTCCTGGATTTCCTCTTGAGCACAAGTATTTCCACTTTCTTACTGTGCTCTCACCTGGCATAAATCGAAGCAGAAGAGGATTATTTTCATCCTGATAAAACATGATATGGAGACTTATTAGCCAGAAGTGGTGGCATCTAATTGGGGCTCACCCTGCATATGTAAATATCATTAGAATGAAATCAGCTTGCCATTACAGAAAGTTTCTAGTTAATTTTGGATTTTTGTATAAAGGAATTGCTGCTCCACGAATTTATTGTAAAACCAGATCTAGTTTTCCCTTTTATTGTCCTGATCACTTTACGAGCAAAGCTAGAACAGAACTTCAGAGAACTCAAAGCAGCCATCACCTACGCTATAAAATTCAAGTATTTTCACAGTCACCCATCCTGAAGGTCCAGTTCTACCAGAAGCTCTTGTAAGTTGTGCAGTTTTAAGGGGTAAATGTCAAATTATGTGTCCAAAAGACGCTTTTTATCCATGCTGTGGGTACCAGGGTTGTGTAATTTGAGCATCTGCTATGGAAGCTCATGTTTGGAAGCTCGTGTTTGGAAGCTCGTGTTTGGAAGCTCGTGTTTGGAAGCTCATGTTTTCCAACTTGGTGCAGTCAGGAGCTGGAAAAAAACCCACCCAGGATGTTCAGATCAGAAGTTCTTGTAAGTTGTGCAGTTTTAAGGGGTAAATGTCAAAGATCAGAGCAAACTACACATCTTTATCCATGCTGTGGGTACCAGGGTTGTGTAATCTGAGCACCTGCTATGGATGCTCGTCTTTGGAAGCTCGTGTTTTCCAACTTGGTGCAGTCAGGAGCTGGAAAAAAACCACCCAGGATGTTCAGATCAGAGCAGAATTAATTCCAAGAGCTTTGTTCACAGCATCTGTGTGGGGGTCAGGAGGTCACAGAGGGTTTGAAAATCAAAGCTTACAGGAAGAAATTGGAATGAAGCTTAGAGGGAATTTGTGTGAGCAGCAGCCTTGCTGCTGGAAGGAGAGCAGCCCTGCCCTAACAGCAGGATTGCACCCAGCTCTGCAAAGGAATTTTCCTGTCCTGGCTTTCACAGCTGGCACCTCATGGAAATCCATCCACAGCCTTTCTCTGAGTCTTCCAGGCTCTGGTTCTACCTTGAAATAATCTGTGAGGACACTCTAGTTAAGCCCCAGGAGAAGGTTGATGTACCAGGGTCTCTGTGTACATTAAAACCAGCTTCTCCTCATCATCTAAACCTCTGCTTACCTGATAGACTCTGCATTTTCTTCTTTCTATTAATCTGTTTCTTTAGATCATTACAGAATACAAAATCATCCTGAATTTGATTTTTTTTTTTTTTAGGTGAGAAATGTAGAAGCTTTATCAGTCTGACTCCAGCTTCTGATCGAGGTAAATTTGCAAATTTTTTGTCTGTAGTCAAAACTTTCCTGATCCCATTTACCAATATAAGTATTCTGCATTAAATTAAATTAGCTAATTTCAAAAATGCTTGCTATAATCCCAAAGAGAGGGGCTTTTTGTCCTTTATTTAGTTTTCCAACTTCAAAATGAAGGTCATATGATCTACAACATCAATCTATGTCTTTCTGAAGACACACCACTTGAATATAATGGCTTTTGAAATTTGAATATGGGTACTGGAAGTCAAAAAATGGATATTTTTGCCCTCTTTCTCTTCATACCTCCATATTTGCAGCCAGGAATTCTGTGTCAACATTCACCCAGGAAGTTTGGACATTGAGGGGATGGAGGGAGATGTGCTGTGCCCCAAACCAGCCTTGGTGGAACCTGAATCCCCTCCCTGTGCCTTGCTCAGAGCTGGGAGGGGACATTTCCATTCTCTCCTTTCAAAGAAGGGCTCACGTTCTTCTGAGACATTCCTGCAGATGCTGCTGTGTGCCTTCCTCTTGCCCTAGATGGAATTACTAAAAACCTACATGAAAATTCCCTTGATGTGAATTACACTGAGACATTTTCTCATTCAATACCTAAACCCCTTCCAATTTATAAGCATTGTAAGTATGTGAGTAAGAAGTAAGCATTTAGAATTTTGTAAAGATATAGGCAAAAAAAAATTAAAAATAAAATGATCTCCACCTGACTGATGGAAACATCTGATCAGACCTATCACTTTACAAGTGGCTGATCCAGAAAAAAAAAAAAAAAAAAAAAAAAAAAAAAAAAAAAAAAAAAAAAAAAAAAACAAACAACAAACTCCTTCTTTCCAGCATGACGAGACTGGAATATTTTCCTGGATATGAAATTCCAGACCCTTGGGGAAGGAGAAATACTCATTCTTTGAAGACCAGTCTTTCTTGTCCCTGCTGCAGTTTGTCACAGTGCCTCAACAGCACAATAGAATTTTGTAGCATGAGAAAAAAAAATCTAAATGAGATGTGGGTGAGGTCACACAGAAATGAGGGGAGTTTTCTGGGCACTGCCTTGAGAGTTCCTCACAAGGAAAGCTGCTGGTGGACACAGAGCTGGAGCTAACTTTGAACAGCATCAGCAAATGTCACAGGCATTGACAGGCTGGATGGAGACAGCCAAGGAGCATCTAAAGGTACCCAAAACCCAGAAATGTCCCCCTGGGTAGTGAAATCCTGGGTAGAAATGGGCTCCTGCCCTGCACAGAACAGGTTTGTGTTCTGCACATCCCTGTGGGTGCTCTGTGCTCCAAACCCACACTCAGCCTTCCCGAATTTCTCACCCCTGGGTCTCACACTCAGGCGTGATCACCGTGGGTCACTGCACTTCTTATAAAAACTCACGGACCAGAAATGTCAAGATGCAAACTCTCACAGCTGGAGCAGCCAGGACTGTTGGGCAATGCAACATCTGGAGTTCCTAATGAAAATCACTTTTTTTTTTTTTTTTCACCGAGACAGATTTTTCTGGAGAAACAAACCATGTCCAAGAACACCCACACATGGCCTGGCCCAAGAATTTAATCTGTAAAGGGCCCATGAAACAGAGGAGTCCCACAGACATGGTCAGAGCCAGCATTTGGGATTATACACCCCATAAATGTTGTCTCCCACCCTAGGTGGTGTCTGGTAATCAAGGAAATGTCTCAGCAGCATTTCAATTTTCAAGTTACGATTGTTTGTGTACATCTTCACCTGAAATCACTGCTCGAATTTACAACCAGGTGTCTCAGGACACGTTTGTTTCTTAAAAAGTTTGGGGAAGATCGTTTTCCAGACCTTGCTACAGCAAATTTGGACAGAAGGAGGCCTCCTGCTCCTGGCATGCTAAAGGTCAAACAGCAGGCTGAGAGACTTCAATGGGAGGATTAACTTCTTGCATAAGATGCAATTACCAGATCTCCAAAAAGAGAGGAATTAGCAGATAAACTGGAGAAATAAACCTCAACGAGACCTGGCAGCCGTCTGGGCTCATGAGGGCTTCTCTGTCCAAAAAAAAATCAGGATCCTGTTTGGTTTAAAGTTAAGCCTGTGGGGAAGATTTTATTGAATTATTTGACCCACAGGCAGTGTAGGTGTGTGCAGGTTGTCAGCTGGGTCTGCTGCTCCTCTCTGCACTCAGAACCATGACATCAATGTTTCCTCTTTTTATATTAACTTTGGTTCTTCTTATATTAACTTTGGTTCATGGTGGTTTTATGGTAGGGTATTTGCTGAGGATAAAACCACACTGTCCCACTTTGCACTCTAAGTGTCTTAAGTGTGTAGCAAAGGAACATGGAACTGCTTTTCCAATAATTATATTGGAAATAATATATAATAATTTTCATAATAATTTTCATCATCATTGTCAATTATAATAAATTATAATAAATTATAATAAATTATAATAAATTATAAAAAATTATAATAAATTATAATGTATTATAAGATATTATAAGACATTATATTATTGT